>NW_017547095.1:1341157-1421887 GCF_001854935.1 Bemisia tabaci
GCATTGCGTCAAAGATAGTGCGGTGCGGTCGCTGCGGTCAGCAGCGGGCGGCGTGAGACGCATAGCGCCTACAAGACTGCATGAATACTTCACGCATTACGTCAAACTTAGTGCGTGCAGCAGCGGTCGGCGTGAAACGCATAGCGCATACAAGACTGTAGGAATACTTCACGCATTGCGCCAAACACGGTGCAATCAGCGCGGCGCGGCGGCGGAAGTTAAAATTATTAAAGCACATTTATGTTTGTGCTTTCATAACATTTTCGTTCATTTCTTGTAAATCGAAGTCCTTGTCCACACAGAGATAAGTTTACGGAACTTAACTTTCGCGCCAAGTTACGTGAATTTTTGCTAGTAGTGTTGACAGGGCTTTCGCAAAAAAGTGTCCAACACGAGTAAACGCATCTTGAGCACCCCTCCTCCTCCGGCACGTTCACTTAATGATTTTTTTTGTCCTTTCGGAGTCGGGCACTTTCGAAGAAAGCAATTACATTGTTGTCGTGCTTACTTTTGAAGGGACGCGGCGGCCAAGTTTTTAATGCGAGTTAGGTACTGGGTTTTTTGGAAGCTAAACAATGGCGGTTTATCAAGTTGACAACACAGCTTACCCTCCATCCAAATCCATTACAAATATCGATTCAGGTGAGATAAACTGCTTCATCAAGAATCGATTGTTTTACAGATGAATTGTTTTATAAATTGAGAAAAAACAGCGTTGCCAACTTTCAAGAATCGTCACTAGAGCTGAATAATAAGCGCTGAAACATAATTTTTGTATGATTTCAGTTTTCCCTAGTTTTCCGGATTTTTTTTTTTTTTAAACTTGATTGCGGTAAACGCACGGGTCGTAAGACGGTGAGTTGGAATTTTTTAGCCAACATGCGCTAAAAAACCAGCATAAAGCTGAAAATCTTAATACATTGGAAAAAGCTCATATGAGCACAACTTTCCCTCAAAGAGATACTCTGTTTGGTGCAACACTAGTGACGATCATTCAGGAACAGGGCCGGATCTAAAGGATGGCCACATGGGCCGCGGCCCTTGGCGGCAAATTTTGCAATTTTTTTAAATATAGGTATACAAAAATCGGATTCAGAAAAAAAAAATAAAAACGAGAATAGGTGACAAAATCTCTCATTTCCTGAGAGTAGAGTAATTTCTAATTTTGTCATCTTTCGGTGATAGAAGAGACAGCACCTTCAATTAGTCGAGTTAAGAGAGAAACCAAACACGCAATTTGGCCTGGAACAGCGCGGCGCGGCGCAGAGAGCAATGATGACGAGAACTTGAGATGAACAGGAGAAACCCTCGGCGCGGTGGTCGGCATGTAACACATATCAGCGCCTACAAGACTGCATGAATACTTCACGCATTGCGTCAAAGATAGTGCGGTGCGGTCGCTGCGGTCAGCAGCGGGCGGCGTGAGACGCATAGCGCCTACAAGACTGCATGAATACTTCACGCATTGCGCCAAACACGGTGCAATCAGCGCGGCGCGGCGGCGGAAGTTAAAATTATTAAAGCACATTTATGTTTGTTGTTTCATAATATTTCCGTTCATTTCGTGTAAATGGAAGGCCTTGTCCGCACAGAGATAGGTTTACGGAACTTAACTTTCGCGCCAAGTTACGTGAACTTTTGGTAGTAGTGTTGACAGGGCTTTCGCAAAAAATGTGTTCAACACGAGTAAACGCGTCTTAGGCACCCCTCCCCCTCCGGCACGTTTACTTAATGGTTTTTATTGGTGTTTCAAAACGATTGAGAAGGGGGCGGCAAAATGCAGGCGGCTCATGCGCGGCTAGTTGGTAAATCCGGCCCTGTTCAGGAAGTTTTCTGGTCGTTACTAGGGTTGCACCAAACAGCGTATCTCTTTGAGAGACAATTGTGCTCATACGACCAAAAAACTTGCCTTCCTGAATGGTCGTTACTAGTGTTGCACCAAACAGCGCATTCGAGGGAAAATTGTGCTATATGAGCTTTTTCCCTCTGTATTGAGATTCTCAGCTTTATGCTGGTTTTTCAACGCACGTTGGCTAAAAACTTCCAACTTACTATTTTTTTTGTCCTTACGGAGTCGGCAGTGGCGTAACGGGTGCCCCCGCAGACCCTGCTATGCAGGGGGGCCCTCGGCCGCCGGAATTTTTTTCTCTCTCTCTCTTTGATGCTCAGCTTTGGTTTTAAACTTTGGGCCTTTACTTATCGAGATGGGGCTTCTTCCTTTGAATTTTATTGTTAGCTCGGGGTTTTTCATACTTTTCTTGGACTGTTCCAAACTTTTTGTTTGCTGGAGGGCCCCTGCCTTCCCATGTCCACTCAATGATTCCTAAATAATTTTCTCCTCTTTCGTCACTTTTCGTGTTTCGGGTTTTGGGAGGTCCAAGAATCTAAAAGCCTTGGGGGCCCTTTGATTCATGGGCCTGGGCTGAGCCCCCGCCTTCCTTTAGATCATTGATCCTTTAGGGGCTCCATTTAATCCGGTACTTTTACGTTTTTATTTTTTTTTTTAAATTTATTAATTTGCGCAAACATAAAAGTGAATCAAATTCCACCTCAGAACATAACGTAAAAGTAGGCTAAATCCTGCACATACCATACCTAAAGGTAAAAAGATATAAGCTACTGCCATTTTGATTTTTTGGTGGTTAAGGCTGATTTTCTCAAAAATTTTCGTGCTGCGGGCCTAGACCATACGAGAAAAAACGTGAAGGGGTGAGGAAGGGAGAGGGGGGATAATTTTGGAATTTTATCGACATGGGAGGCCCCTAGAAAAAATTTTGCAGGGGGGCCCAGCGGAAGTCCGTTACGCCACTGGGAGTCGGGCACATTTCGAAAGAAGCAATTGAATTGGATTGGTGGGTGCTTACCTGTGAGGGGACGCGGCGTCGATCCCTGCTGTAGATGAGCCCGGCGTCCATGTCGGTGGTGGAGGAGGTCATGGAGATGTCGCCCCTCTTCCGCTCCGGGGCGGCCAGGAGGGACAGCGTTTGCGCCGCCATCTCGTGCCGCAGGGGGTGGTCATCCTCGATGTAGCCCACGCTGTCCGGGCTGTCCTCCCGGTCCAACCGGATCATCTCCACCACGCGGCCCNCCCGCCTCTGAAACCAAACAAAATTTCCAAGCATCAGCGTCCGTCCAAATATCAAGAGTGAAAATCCCAGTGCCTCCGTTTCCCGGAACTAGTTCCGAATTCCGGAACTTTTGAGATTTTCCTGACTTTAGCCCGGAACTTTTGAAATTTTCAACATGTTCCGGATCTTTTGAATTTTCTGGAATTTTCTCGGAACTTTTTTAAAAATCTTAAAAAATCCTCGAGACCGTCAAAAGGGCGTATAAGGATTACAATGCTGCTAAAATCGTTCAATTTTGTACCGCGTTTGTGGCAGATGATATTCATGCACAGTCGACTTACTTCTTTGCAATTACTCGAAGCAGATACAGTGTTAAATCGATAGCAGAACTGTCAGATGTATGATTTACAACTGGAGAACTACGTTGTACAATTTTAGCAGCATCCGAACTCTCATACGCCCTTTCACCGAAAAATGCCTCGATTGCGGGTAAGCGTATCTCGGTAACGACGACACAGAAAAATTATGGGCTGAATTTAACAGAAAAGTACCAATTTTTTGTTTTTTGTTTTGAAAAAAAAGAGTATGCTTGTTGGCTGGTAGGCAAAATTCTCGGCGAAAGCGATGAAATTGGTTCTTTCTAAGAATTCAGTTCCAGACGTCAGTGGAGCTGCAAACGAATCAACCGCACAACCATGTCACCAAAAACGCTGATGAAAAAAACTTATCACACCAAAGTTCATTTCATTGCCATACAAAGAGACATGCTGAAACGTTTTCAAGTAAACAAATTTTTTACCAGAGATTCCGCGAAATCACACCGAACAAAACTCGCGAGGTCCCAGGTCCCTTCCACACCGTATTTTTTTAAATTGAAGAATATTTAACGTCATTTCTTTAAAAAAACTTATCTGATTCTATAATTTTGTGTCGGGATATTTTTTGCGAATTTCAAGTAAAAGCGTTGGTTTGTTCTCCTGTGATGAAAAAAAGTGGGAGCATAGATGTTTTGTAACAACGCGAACGAGATACACGCTACTGCAGTTTCACCGTCCGTCGAAATGTTTAGGTTAGAATTCGCTCAGATAAGATTAGATTAGATTAGTTTAGATAGTTTAGATTAGATTTGTTAGGTTAGGGGCGCGGGGCAAGAGTTCTTTTTAGGAGGGCGGAGCAAAGGAGTGGCAAAGGTATCATCCAGTGGCGCGGCGTGCTTTGCGATTTATCGATTGATCTACCATTTAAACCTATGGAAAAGTATTGATAAACAGTGTTCATAACGAACACCTTCATAATCGATTCTTTACCATAACTTCAAATCGGGATGTATTGGTAAATCGATCATTTACGCTTCGCCACTGAAGCCACCTACTTTTACAGGGTGACAACATGCACAGTCTTTAGGGGGCTGGGGACATTTGAGGGGACAGGCCCCCCCCCGAACCCCCTCGCTCAACACATAAAGGGAGCTGCGTCTAGATATTGCGTTAGCATATAAGTTGTAGGGATCTTCTTACATAGGAAATTATGTAGAAATTTCAATAGCACGCTATTTAAACGCACTTTTTCAACTGCCAAAACTACATTTTATCTACTGAATCGTTTTAAATATTTTTTGCGATAAAAAAAGAATTTGGTTTGTTATAGTTAACCATTCCTTTTACAAACTCCATGTACCTACGATATTGAGAGAAAAACCGAGGCTGTTTGCCCTATCGTAGAATGAGTCTTCGTTTTCAAGCATCTAAAGGGTGAGAAAAAGCAGCAAAGGAGAGAAAACGAAAACAAAACATATGGCATTTTTTAACGACGAAATAAATGGAATTCCCTTTTTCCTTCTCAATAGTTTAAAACATACTTACTCGGAAGTGTCTGTGGAGCCATACATCTACGCTCTTTTTTAAATTTATTTTAACTCTTAATTTTTTACACATGCTCTGTAGCTTGTGGCCACAATGAGATAAATTGAAACACTTCAGTTACGTTATACATATGGACGTATTTCTGTCAAAAGGAACTATGTGCATTATGACATGAGCCCTGAGACCCATAAGAATAGGTGCATAACAGGGCTCGCGTCATAATGTACATAGTTCCGTTTGATAGAAATACGTCCATATATGGGCCATGAGAAAACCTCATTACGAATGCTTTTAAATCCTTGACAAAATTAATGTAGCAAGCGGGGACGATATAAATATTTTAAGTTAAAACTTCAGCTTAAAAGAATAGAGAAAACTATAGATTTATTTAATATTTAATTAATTAATGCTTTGTTGTTGGATTCTGATTGCCTTAACTATGAAGGCTCAAAGAATAATTCATGGACCATTACTGGCTTAGAAGCACTTAAAGGACCGTCGAGTTTTAAATGTCTTGGAGTGCTCGTGCCACCAAGGTTAAATACGACCACAAAAAAATGAAGCATATACAATCAGCAGGGCACAAAGTCATTTTTCTCATTTTCAGAGAACCGCGAAAAATGTAATTTTACTTTGCATGATGAATTGTTTTTTAGGCTACAGCTTACAGCTTAGGATCAGTGTATAGTTGCTTAGTTTGAAAAAGTCAAAGGTCAAAGTTAATATTTTTAGGCGGACTCCAGAGAAGGAGAAATTAATGCGTGCCTCTTCGATCCTTTAAATTTTTTTCATTATTTGAAATCCCATTAGACTTAAATTCACTTTATACTGTTTTTATTCCATACCACGTAATGGTGACGTGTAACTTTCGTAATTTTTTCAGAGGCCGCAGTGAATGCGAAAGGAGGCAAATCGTAAATTTCTGATTAAACACACTCAAGTGAATTCATTTGTTTCGGTATAAAAACATTTTTTAGAATTTTCAAAATTATGGGGGTTAACGTTTTGTCCTAGACCGCCATTTAAATGTTGCCGATTCCTTTCTATTACTTTATGCGTAGCTTGTTAAAGTATTATTAAAGATGAAATAATCGCAATTTCGTCAACGGATTGTTCCTGCGTCATTTTAATCTTACATACACACTTATTAGCCGCGTTTACGGTGCAGCTTCGCGCTCTGCAACACTCAATCGCCTTTGCCCCCTACATTCATTCCTCCCACACACATATCATCAAGCAATTGACACCTCCTTCGGGCCGATTTATTGAAAAAGATAGACAAAGGTATAGACAAAGAAGACAACATGGATATAGAGGGATCCTGTTGGTGGAAGCGAGTGGTTGCAATGAACAAAGGCGGTAGGTAATAGACTAACTAACGGAAACCCACGAGAAACCTGACAGTTAGTCCATAAGTTTCTCCCTTAATCTACAAGAACCACCCATTTCAACCAATAGGATTGCTCCGTACTCCCTATGTCTTCTTTGTCTATCGTTTTGTCTATCAATTTAAATAATCAGATCGCTGGTCTCCTCCTCCACTCCTTGTCGCCAACCTTTCAAGGGACGTCTACGCTGTCTCCTCCAGGGAAGAACCCAACCGAAAATCTACTTAGGGAACAGTTCGTTTGCCATCCTCCGCACACGACCATACGAGACCATCCTATACGCTTTATGTAATTGACTGATATTGATTAATAAAATAAACTAGGAATCAGGGACCCGAACCCGAACCTTTGTTGAAATTTATAATAAATTAAAATTTTTTGGAAAAAAAAACCACTTAAGTGCATGTCAATTAATTAAGGCTCCCAGGCGCGTTACGTACGCCTGCAGGACGAGCATCATCACTGACGCCCGGATTCGCTGATGATGCTGCCGTGATAGCGAAGAGAGCCGTAAATGCAAAAATGAAGTTCTGAGAAAACGGGCTCAGAAGCTTCTGAGTGGAACATTTTATTGAAAGAAGCCTCCATTCTTTGTCTAATTGCCACTATTCGTCCGGAAGACTCCTAGAAATCATTTGGGGGATTAAAACTCGACCGATTTTATTTTAAAGTACAAGAAAAAGGTAAAATTCAGTTTCGTGTTAGGTTATTGTTGGGCAAGACAGCCGTAAGTGCTATCTTCTACATGCTTTCGTGGTTGCGTTTTGGACGCACAACAAACACATTTTCAGGTTAGATATTGGCAGAAGAGGGCGGCACTTTACTGGAAAGCATTGTTTTCATTGGCTCTCATGCATCTGCGGCTGTCTTGAAAAAAACTAAGTCATTTTTTGTGCACTTACGGCTTTCTCATACGTCTCGTTTTCATTAAATTAGGATGAATTTTGCTGTTTTAGCTGTCTCAGTAATTTCATCTAAAAGAGTTAAGACGAATTTTGAAGAAAACCCGATTTCGAAAATTTTGCACTTACGGCTCTCTTCGCTATCACGGCAGGATGCCCGGCCTGACCAGGCGAAACGCGTCCGGAAGCTTTAATCAATTAAAAAGCATGTGAGTGGTTTTTTAAAAACAATTTAAAATTTTAAAAATTTGATGTTGATTTCTGTTTTCAGGATCCTAAAATTCACCTTGATCACAAGAAAGACATCAATTCGTAGATGGTAAATAAAGAGGCACTAAGCTAGTGTCCACGCCAAATAAGTTCACGCACTTCCATCATATTAATACTGCGACAGCAGATCGTCTGACGTCACTTTTACATGTGAAGTAAACGCAAGAAGCAAGATGGCGAATCTTCAGTCGCAGTATAAAAGTGCGTGGGCTTATTTTGTGTTGCTTGTACCTCGTAAAAAGCATAAATTTGTCTCCTGATTTTGTGGGGTAAGTAATTTTTCTAGCCTGTGTCACGCGATCGATGTAGATTAAAACTGTCACGTTACGTGGAACATATTCACAGAATTCCTGGAACCGCAAACACGCGACATTATTTTGAGAAAAAAGGCAAAAGCCTATGCATCCTTTAGAGCGCTCTTATCAAAACTTATAAAGGGTCATAAAAGTTTCATCCCATTCGCGATGGGGCGAGGCGTGAAACTTGAATGCTCCGCCTAATGGTGCCAATGAGATGTCGCTCAGAATCGGGAGACAAATTTTTAGAAAAACGAGACACGATTACGTCTCTCCGATCTTCGGCTGTAGCACTTGAAACACCACTACAAACGAGACAAACGGAACCAACGCAACATGGTAACATAGTAGGGAAAAAGACGCGCGTTAGTGACGGCGCAGAGATACAACTATTCGCACTTGATAGATGTCCGTGTTGCGTCTGCAAAATTGAAGGCGCGATGGCGCGAGGCGTGAGCTTACAGTAGTTCGCTCTGCGCTGCCAATACGGTGTCGCTCAGATTCGTGAGAAAAGTTAAAAAAACGAAGCTCGATTATGTCTTAGCTATCTTCGTCTGTCTTGCTCACTAGACCCTCGAAACACCACCTTAAATAAGACAAACGGAACCAACACATCGTGGAAACGGAGCAAGGGAAAGGACGCGCGTTGATGACGGCGCAGAGATACAACTATTCGTACTTGACGAATGTCCGTGTTGCGTCTGCAAAATTGAAGGCGCAATGGCGCCAGGCGTGAGCTCGCACTGCCCAATTCTATACTGGCAATGAGATTCAGGAGGAAAGTTAAGATGAGGCCTGAATACGTCTCTATAATATCTTCGGTTGTAATGACCCTCAATTTTCCCCCTTTTTCCCAATTTTCCGTCTGATTTTTTTGTTAGGATGTATGTTGGACCTACGTCTAAACCTTGTTGTCTGTACCGGCCGCATGGACCCGTGGTGCACTTTTTTTCAGCAAGCCGGGTGGATGCATCTAAGGGTTAAATGAGGACAAATCAACATCATGCCTTAAAGCTTTCAAAGATTTTTCATCGCACAGAGGAGAAAAATCGCGGAGGTTTTTGATAAATTCTGTAGAGTAGTTTTCCATTAAAAGAAAAGTATAACTGCAAGGAAGTTTGTAACGTCGCAAACCGAAGTATGTGGTTTGTGAGTTCACCGTCTATGTACCAAAGATCATCAATTTACATTATGACCGAGTATTTCAGAGTATTTTAGGGAAATCGTCATTTTCTCCATTGACACAGGTTACCCACTTCGAAGTAGATCCAATCAAAATCGTATCCTCTTGAGCTATGTTGCCACGATCAAAATGCACCAATCGAAACGGAACATCAATGCGACCGTTGATTTTTGCGCATCGAAATGATGAGACGATTCCCACTTTTTGATCCAACATATATCTACATCGAGCAGTGTGTCGAAACACTCCGTTTAGATACTCCGCTTGCGTTTTATGTTGATATCAAAAAGTAGAGACGCCTTATAATTCTGATGGGCACCAATCAAAAGTCGCACTCAAAAGCCCGCTTTCTCATTTTAATCGTGGGAACATAGATCCGATGATATATTAATGTGGAGCTAAATCGATACTTATAACGAGTAATTGGCACCTGGCTGTGATGTAGATCCAAAAAATCGACCAGCTCGAGAAAATGAAACTTTAGAGAGCACGATTTTAGTAGAATCGCTTTCGAACAAACTTTGTACTGAAGCGTTTTATTTCCTCTCATGGCAGTGCCACTACATTCAAAAGTGTAAAAAAAAAATAATAGACTGTAAAACTACACATAAGAGACGTAATGGAGCGTCAGAACTTACATGATGACTGGGAAGTTTTGCAGCTTTAAGAAATCTCCGCGGACAGGCCGAGAGTCGCAAAGGTCAAACGCGAGATAAACAGCGGCACACTTCTACCGATGTTATGCACAACTCTAAACTCAGTGATTACAACAAAAAAATACGCACAACTCCAGATTTGGGGCAATTAAACAGGATACACCTGATTAGACCGCCTGGTGGACGATTTGAAATTGACGCCCAATGAGGCTGCTAAAAACACTGCTGGAAACTGCGACCGTAATGTCAACCCCAATGCACCCAACGGTTTACCGACGAAGAGAAAAAGGACCAGATAGCAAAGTAGATTATAGACTAATTAAAAATTAAAATATTAAAGGTATATGAGATATTTATCACACGGATTGAATCACAGAGGTACCACTGATAATAAAGAACCAAATGCCCTTGAAAAAAAATGCGGTTCAATTACCTTCAGGAAGCCATTAAATATTATTCACTCACTGGGGAAGAAAAACACACACTATGATTTAATCTAATCTATGATCTAATCTAACGCGGAAGTTTTTCTCGCCCTTCAAAATAATGCGAATTCACGGTGGACTTGGGGGTGCAGAATTGACAGTCACGCTTCAATGTGTCGGGAAACTCGCAGATTTCAACGACGCGTGTTCTTAAATCCAGTGAGACGAACACGTGAAAGGCGCGAACACGTAAAAACGCAGTTACACGGAGGACACTACCACGTGAAGGACGAACACGTGGCCGATCTCGAACGCCTGGCCGAAACTCTGGCCTCTTGGCTTCCGAAGCGAGGTACTCGAAATATCCTGGGTTCGATTCCGGGATCCGGACGGGATTAGATCATGTTTGAAACTCCGGAGTCGATCGAAATTTCACGGGGACACTGGCGGAACGAACGACGGCTGGAAAACTGAGTCGGAAAACGAAAAAGTGACGAAAGAAGCCAAAGTAATCGCGGGTCCAGGGATGAGACGAGCCCTCCACTTGCCAGATTGTCCGAGCCAAAAATGTTGGGCCGAAGCCGCGAAGCTCGATCTAAGAGAGTTGGCGCATGTTCGGATTTAAAAATATCCTCCCGTACTGCCGTGCTAAGGAAAAACGCCGTATGAACCTTCGGGCGTTGCCAAATTTCCTTTGATAAAACACGAATTTCCTGGTAAACTTATGAATATTTTCCTTCCGATTTTTCACATAATTTTATTCGCAATTTCACCTAAAGTCCCTGAATATTTCAAGTAAACATATTCATAACTTTCCTAAAAATTAACATTTTAAAAGAAGGAAATTTGGCAACTCTTGAATATTCATACAACGTTCTTCCTTAGCACGGCAGCGTAAACTTCCGATGTAACAGCCTGTCCTGCGGGTCGATAATAAAATCGTTATCTAAAGACCTTTATCGATAAATAGCACTGCCCAGATAGAAATATGTATCGATTATGGTCATCATGGTCATCAGTGGCGAGGCGTAATAATCGGCAATCGATATTTTCCCATTCGAAGCTATGGTAAAGAATCGATTATTATGGTGTTCGTTGCGAACGTCCTTATAATAATCGATTCTTATTCATATGATTGATGGCAGTTTAATCGATTCACCGCAAAACACGCCACACCACTGCGGGCTGATTATTGAAATTGATAGACAAAGCTTTAGACAAAGAAAGACGACTAAAGGTGTATGGAGGGGTCCTATCGGTGGAAGCGGATGGTTTCGGAGGCAAAGAAAGTAAGTAATGGACAAACTAATGGCAACCCACAAGAGGCCCTATGGTTGGTCCATCAGTTTCTCCCTTAGTCTGTAGGAACCATCCACTTCAACCAAAAGGATCGCTCCATACTCCCTATGTTTTCTTTGTCTATAGCTTTGTCTAATAATTTCAATAATCAGCTCGCTGATATGCATTCGATAAAGATAAAACATTCGACATGCTGGCCGACCAAAGTACCAATTGTTGAAACTATGTTAGCACGACAAGATAAGACAAGACAAGACAAGACATAATCCTATCTTTGCCATGCAATATATCGCAGTTCAATGTCTCATCGGGCTGCTTCAACCTTTCAATAATCGACCGGCAGAGGTGCGATTCCAGGAAATTTGTGAGGGAAGGATTTGCGTCTAAAAGATCTGGGAGGTTCTATGGGAATAATGTCGGTGGGAAGGGGATCGTTCCAGTGGCGAGGCGTTCGATTATCGATATTTCCCCATTTGAGCTGTGGTAAAGAATCGATTATTAGAATGTTCGCAACGAACACCCTAATAATCGACCCATTTCCATAGGTTTAAATGGCAGATCAATCGATAAATCGCAAAGCACGCCACGCCATTGGATGACTCCCGAAAAAACGTTGAACATTATAAGAACCTGAAGTATCTTTATGAGGAGGATATTTCCAACTTACTCCTTTTACTACGAAAAAAGTGTGCCGCCCTCTCATTGGTTGGAAAGTTTTAGGCTTTCATAGCAGTCTCTCTGCTCCTAGTTTTGTGCAGTGATAAACTAGAGTGGCGTGACGTGGTGTGCTTTGCGATATATCGATTGGTCTGGCATACGAACCTATGAAAAAGGATCCATAAACAGTGTGGTGGAAAAATCAAACCTTGAATCTTTTTTTCTGGGTTCAAACTTATTTTAAATTGGTGTTTTTGTTCAACTCGTTTTAATTTTCTAGGCATACTGCCTCGAATGGATTCAATCATTTATAATGGGTGTAANGGAGTGATACATACAACAAAAATAAAAATCAACTCGATCCCGGGAATAGGCTAAGAACAAAAACTGAATGGGACGTTTCGAAGTATTTTAAAACTTCATTTGCAAGAAGCAGAGCAAAATTAAAAGGAGAAAAAAACTGAGGGGAAAATGAATCATTGACTCGCGTGCCGGTACAGCAAAATCGAGGCTGCTAGTGATGGACTCCTAAGTCATTTATCCGGTTTCATCAGACCACTAGACAAGGTAAAAAAAATGTAACACATATGATTCTTCATCACAATTTCACGCAGAACAAATTGAACGTACCAAAAATTTCCATAATTGACGCAAAAGAGTGAAAAATAAAGTTCGTAGTTTACATTATAAATATCAAACGAACTTCTCGTTCGTAAAAAAACCATGATCGACGTAGGACAAGTTGGGCATTGAAATCCATCTAGATGTTAAATAAATAAATAGAAGCCAAATAAATTTCAAAAGGAGAAATAAAGAAAAAACGCTAGATGTCAGGCAAATAACTAGACCTTAGTTTCCCACGCATTTCCTTCCCTTTCGACGTACTTTTAACCTTGACAAAAAATTTTAGTACACAGGAAAATTCTTTCGCGACGTAAAATGTACCGAAATTACTCTAGTGCTTGATTTGACTCGAGTGGACTCCATTTTTTCTGTGGGTGCAGGAGGTGTGAATGAACTCCGACGAAACGGTTACTTTATAATTTATGAGTTTAATTTGTAATGCATCCATCATATTCTACGTAAAATTTCGCTGAGGAAACACATCTCTAATTTCGTGCGCTGTTGGAAGGTCCAGTATCGCCACTGCTCAAGATAGTGGTCCATTTACATTGACTCGGAGAATGTCTAGGCCGCACCAACTCTCCCCATGAAAGATCTAGACAAATTCGTTGGAGCTTTTTTCACGCGGCTCTGGCATCAGGGAGCGGGGGGAGCGAAGGGTGGGGCGCGGGGGTTTATTTTTAGATCCCGTCGGAGGGTTGGGGGGGGAGAAGGTCCGAGGAGAAAAAATAAATTGACCGGCCGCGCAGCTCATCAGGGTCTGCCAAAACGATGTGAGCGGAAGCGGTCTGCGGTCGTAAGCGCGGGGCGTCATTTGGATGTCATTCATTCATACATTGGACTCTCTCACCCTGTACCACTCTTGCGTAGCGCCCCCCCCCCTTCATTGCGACGATCAGGGTCGATCGAAATTACCGAGTTACAGTCGCATATCCAGAATTCTGCGCCGGTAAGGGATGAGGATCACAAACTAGATAGGGAGACACGGATGCCTGTGAGGTAAAAACGGATGTAGAGGGGGAGATGGAGGGGTTACTACAGCCCCCTCCCCTCCCCCCCCCATAGTTTACTGTTTGAACTCCCTGAGAATGGAAGCTGTGGAAAAAATTTGCGAAATAAGATCAAATTTTTGATAGAACATGATGAGAAAGGAATTTCAAGTGCGTCGGAAAATCCGTATATGCAGGGAAAAAGTCCCCCTTATTAGTCTCCTAAATATCGCCTATATTTATAAACTTGGCCAAAATACTGCAAGTTCCCCTGCTTCTAAGAGTCTATGTCTTCTAGAGTCTTGTTGTATAAGGGTAGCTAGACACTTTACCCAATGGTCTTTACTCGATACCTGGTTTTGGTCAAAAAAATCCAAGTTATACTTTGATCGTGTTGCTCACGTAGCCCTTTAAGCGCCGCTACAAATAAGACAAATGGAGCCAACACAAGATGAAAATAGAGTAGGAGAAAGGACTCGCTTTGATGACGGCGCAGAGATACAACTATTCGTGCTTGATGGATATCCGTGTTGTACCTGCGAAATTGAAGGCGCGATGCGTGGACTCGCAATGCTCCGCTCTACGCTGTCAATGATGTGTCACTTATTGTTAGATTCGGGAGAAAAGGTAAAAAACAAGGACCGATTGCATATTTCCTATCTTTGGCTGTTTTGCAAACGTAGCCATTGAAACACCACTACAAATAAGACAAACGGAGCCAACACAATATGGAAATGGAGCTAGGGAGAGGACACGCGCTGATGACGGCGCAGAGGTACAACTATTCGTGCTTGATGGATGTCCGTGTTGCATCTGTAAAATTGAAGGCGCTATAGCACGAGGCGTGAACCCGCGATGCTCCGCTCTATGCTTCCAATGAATTGTCGCTCTGATTCGAGAAAAAAGTTTAAAAAACCAGACCCAAACACGTCGCTCTCATCTTCGGATGTGTTGATATTTGATTTTTTCCTTTTTTCTTAATTTGATGTCTTTCTTTTTTTAAGATGTGTTTGTAGACCCACACGAAAGTTCGAATGTCAGCCCCATAGATATTGGATATTGAAGGTGAAATCGTACGAATGGGTTCGGAGTACCGTAAAAACTAATTGGACTGCGTTTCGTAGTGAAAAACCACGGATATTGTAACGATGTTAAGATTTTAAAGCTTAATATTCGGCTTCCTCGGCAAGAGGGAACTTGAAATGGACGTATTTCTACCAAACGGAACTATGTGCATTATGACGTGAGCCGTGTTGTGCATATATTCTAATGGGTCTTCGGGCGTATGTCTTAACGCACATAGTTCCGTTTGGCAGAAATACGTCCGAACGGACTCAACGGGAAACGCAATTTTCTCGCTCGCCTAAAAGATGAAATTTGGCATTTTCTATGTGTGCACCGTCATGTGCGTGTAACTTTGATGAGATAGCGAGAATTTTGGCTCCATGTGGTTTACATTGTGAATTAGGGGAATACAAGCAAGCCTCGCGGCACAAAAATAATGATTAATACGAAATTCTGGTTAAATTCTACATGAGCCACTCCTACTGGAGCACCGACTTTTCACTGTAGCTTCACCACAAAAATTAAAATAAATATGAGAAAAAAAATATTTTGGGTTTCACAAATTTTTAGGTTGGTCCTCAACAATAGTTTTTTAAAATCATAGAATTTTTTCTTTTTTAATTGATTTTTTTTTTTGGAGGGGAAAGGAACTTCACTACTTCGCAAAATGCTATTTCCAAACGTACGACATGGAATTGGACGTATTTCTATCAAACGGAACGAAGCGCCATAGGGGGAAGAAGGTAGAGGGGGGCTTGGACTGGCGGCGGAA
The DNA here is from genome assembly GCF_001854935.1 of Bemisia tabaci. Lineage (NCBI taxonomy): Eukaryota > Metazoa > Arthropoda > Insecta > Hemiptera > Aleyrodidae > Bemisia > Bemisia tabaci. The sequence continues at coordinate 1,356,614 of NW_017547095.1, forward strand.
ACGGGGCGTCCTACTCGTCCCGTCCTATACTCGCAATGCTTTTCCATGGCGCTTAGGTCCATTTGACAGAACGCGCTATCCGGGATTCAAAATTCCTCAAAAAGAAACTCTAATTGGCGCTAAGTTCCGTTTGACAAAAATACCTACGTCCAATTTTGCTGGAGATTCGCAAAAATCGTCCTTTTTATGAAGCTACGTTGAAGGCTGCCTTGAACCTAGCTTTATCATAAAATGTAAACCGCGTGGCTCGTCTCTGGAAAAGGATCTGTTTATGGAATGGCTACGACTATGTGTCGTGATTATAATGGGATTCAATTTAAAAAAGGCAAAAAAATGAGCGTCACTAGTGGGTAATATCTCGTCGCTTACACAGATATGTTCCATTTACTCTCGGGTGATCGTGCGTTATGAGCTTTCTTGTTTTTGCCCACTCTCTCGCGTAGGCAGGCAAACTTTTGCAGTCGAATAATGGTGTTCAAGAAGTTTTCGTGTGTCATTAAGGTGATGGTTCTAATTTCTCACGTCCGCTATGTGGCTGCAGGTTACGAGAGAGATGAACTTTGTAAAAAATGTCAACGTGAGCCTGTAAGTAATTTTTGAAAATTCTTGCTTAGAATTCGTTTGATTATTTGTCCATGCAGCAATGGTTACAATGCACGGAGAGAAAACTTCGTGCGTGAGACCCGAAGTTGAAGTCATATGGATCTCTGAAGCTTTCGGATCACACATCCGAGAACTTGAGGTCCAACTGCCGAAGTTCGGATCAGACATCTGAAGTACTCAGATATATGTACATGGAGCACTTTAGATGAGTGACCCGAACCCTCCAGTTTATACCGCAGTACTTCAGATGCCTGACCCGAACTTTGGCAGCTGGACCTCAAGTTTTCGGATGCGTGATCCGAAAACTTCTGAGATCCATATGACCTCAACTTCAGGTCCCGTGCACAAAGTTTTTTTTCTCCGTGATGCAATCGACAGACTAGCGTTCTAGAGACCTAGAACCAGACTAGAGATCTCTACCGGAGGAATTATGGGGTCGGTATATATGAGCTTTAAATATAGATATACAAATACATCCTATAAGAAGAATCAGATACCAAATTTAAAAAAAAAAAAAAAAAAGGAAAGACGAAATGTGGCCTCATTCATCAAATTTTCTCCCTAATCTCAGCGACACGTCATTGGCAGCATAGAGCGGAGCATTGCAATTTGCAAGCTCAGGCCTCGCGCTATCGCGCCTTCAATTTTGCAGATGCAACACAGCCATCCATCAAGCATGAATAGTTGTATCTCTGCGCCGTCATCAACGCGCAACATTTTCTTAGCACGAGTAGTGTTTTTCTCGAAGGAAATGTATTATTGCGTTCTCCGTCATGGCGGGACGTAGACCTGAAATTGGGCCCCTTGGAAAATTATAGGGGGCCCTAGATTCCTAGATAATTTTCCCTTAGCCCATGGAACGTTCTCCATGTTTCAAATCTCTAACTCAACTAAGTAAAAAGTTAGGGGGGTAGAAGGGACTTTTGGATCACCCTGCACCTGTATGGTATTACATTCAACACAACATACTTGTCTTTTGCGCTGACTTTAGTGTTGTTGTCTTATCCATAATTAGAAAACTGTTTGATTTAAGTGGTATAGGAATGAACTCATTACTTAGGTTAAATGTAGTATTTATAATTTTTGGAGTTTATTTATTGCTACTTTTATATTATGAGAATTTAAAGTCGAGCAAAACTAATGATTTTCAAAATTATAAATAGCTTTCAATCGACAAAACACAATTTCATGACCGCCACCACTCGGTGATGTGGAGAGTTGCACTAATGAGCTCTTACTGTAAATTTATAAAGGTTTTGCCAGTGAAGATTAACTTTCTGCTGCAATGCAGTGAGCAGAGGGGGAAAAATAAATTTGACTGAAAGAGGGTCGAAGACTCATCAATTTGGACATTTAATGTGAATGATCATGGTGACCATAATCCATTTAGTCTTTTCTGCGTGCGCCTCTTGTCAGATCAACTCTTCTGTTTTCCTTCTCTGCGAGCCTAGGCTATAAGGCTTCAAGAAAAATGTGTTATATCCTGTTATCAAGCCTTGAGGGATACGCATTGAAGCATGAAATAAACTACTTGTAAGGCATGATCATCATATGAAAATCAAACTTGGGGCGACCCCTGTTAGACCGCACTACTCAATGGATAAGATTGAATTTGACTGAGACCTTCCAAGGTCCAATTCCAGGACAGAAAGTGTTGTAACTCTCGGCTATGAGAACCATCTTTAAGTAAGGTGACTTAAAGTACAGATACTCTGGTGAGACGCTGACATAAAAGACATTTGGATTAGGTGGACCACAGCGTAACAAGTGAATCCCTGGTGATATATAAGCAATAAATTGATGAACGAACTAAAGTGGAAGGTCTAAAGCCTCCTGGTATTTGAGAGCCTCCATGATTTAAAACAATAGTGAATAGTGAAACTATGTACCAGAAAGGGAAAATAATCTTTAAGTGAGAACTTACAGATACTTCTAGAGCACTTCCTGAGGCGTCGACTTTTGAAGATTGAACGAGAGGATACCGAATTGAATATTCTTCGGAGGAATGTGGTCGAGATAGATAAACGAAAAACTGCTTCGTACTCATACAAACAATCAAGAACCTCGAGTATAACTTTCATCATGCAGAGGACTTTTTAATCACGGAACCAGGGACCAGTTCTATAGGACCCTGGACTCCCGTAAGAGTCAATGTAAAAATTCGTGAGCAGGTACTAGTGCTGCTATCGCGCGTAGGATCCTCGCAACTCACTGTTGTTATCAGTTGTTGGACTTCATTAAAATCCGTAGGATCGCGTATAACTGCGAAAAATCGAATTTTTCACCATACATTAAAATGCGGCGGGCCCTTCCTCGTCGAAAGGGGTCGAAAAACGCCAAAAATATACTTATTTTTCAAGAATTCAGCCGCCTTATGTGTTATTTTTCAATCTCCGGCTTAACCTCACTTTTGGAGCGGGCGATGGATGAGTCGAGGTTCGGGGGGAAGGATCCTCTGAGTTGACTAGGATCCTACGCGAGAATGCGCTGCAATCACCCGCTCACAACAGAACGGCGTCCTATAGAACTCGTCCCTGACGGAACTCACGAAATAACGAAGAACCACGTTCACTAACAACTTGTTATCAAAATAATGCAAATGTAAACAAGTCGAAACAACCAATCACATTGGTTCCCGCCAATTCCAGTGGCGCGCTCGGCAAAATATACAAATTGACGCGCTACTTTTCAAATTAGCGGGCACCACCCTGGTTGGCCGCACTCTCAAAATCGTTTCTGTACCAAACTTCTTTTTTCTCGGTTGTTTTAGGTCAGACGTCGAACTGAGAGACCGCGGGGTTGAATAGGGAATTGACCCACAGGAATCTGAATTTCATGTTTCCGAACTCCCCCCCTCCGCCCCCCCCCCCNGGGGGGGGGAAATGATCCTAAAAGTCGGGGTTCCCAATCGAATTGCGATTCATGGTTCAATTGCGCTGGTAACAGAATCGGATTTTGATGCTGGATCCTTGTAGATTAGCTTAAAATAATGTGATCTGTCCGAACAGTACCTTCCTACGCTCCGAGATATCGCCCTTTGAAAAGTCGGTTTTTTGACGTCATCCACCGGGCTAGTGACTCGCGAAAACTTTTGTTTTTTTTTAATGAGCGGGAGAGTTGAATATTCGCAAAAGAAAATGTTGAATATCGTAGCGAGGACTTAATTTCAGAAATTTCCTTTGCGCAAATCGTGCTTTGCGTAAAATTTTAATGAGAAAAAATGTTTCAGAATATTTAAATTTGCACCTGGTCTAGTGGTCCATAAAGAATTGTACAAATATGTAATTCTTTCTTTAAGCAAATTGAAAGCATTCAACATGGGGTTTAGGCATGGATGTTGCAAATCCCCCCCCCATGTATTCTTGTGTATTAAAAATAACTGATGATTTTTTTTTTAATTTCCTCTGAATTTTCTTTATTCATCCGTATCAAAATCCGGACGTTTCAAATTTCCTCTGATTAAATACTTTTTTCTTGAAAAATGGTGAATTTTCCCCGCAATTTATAGTATCTTCTCTGCCTCTTCTTCTTCTTATCCTAGTTCTTTCTCTTTTACTTCATTTGACCACGGAATGAGCCATGTTTATTCAGTCATCATCGTATCAGGCAAGTATAAAACTGATGAAATAAATAAAAATTTGTCTTAAATCCTAAAGATTAGTCGTCAAAGATTAAAACATTAAACACTTATTCAGCTTCCCAGGATGAGAGCCAACTCTGTGCCCATCTTTTGAGTGGTTGCCCGAATACCCTCTTCTTCTGTGGTTGTCCTACTATATAAATGGTTAGACTCTCATCTTCTGTCATCCTATTTAGGTACGAACTCAAATCAAATTCCTCTTTCAACACAGGTCTACTCAATCACACCCTGCACCTCACACTAATCGCGGATGAATTCATTTTGCTTTTGGTCCTTGATTGCGCCTTGTCTCCACAGGACGTTTCACGGGATTTTTCCCAAGTTCGAATCGCAAGAATGAAACTTCTGGGCTTTTTCCCCGTTAAACAACACAACAAAATGTCTTCCTCTCCTTTTTTTCCAGTTGGCACTGTGATTTTTCCCAACTTCGCAAGTGAGATTTTTCCTCGGGACAAATCCCATGAAACGTCCCGTGGAGACAAGGCCTTGTAAATACGGGTCCGTACGGGTATCATCGGCATATTCGAGAGCAGGTCCTGAGCATGACCTGTTCTAACAAGTAAGATAATGTACCTAAAATCCACGGAAATCGTTCATAGCTTTTCCAAAAGTAATATTTTATCTGAGGAGATCTGACAACATTCGAATGCTCATTCGGCGTTTTCATGTCTGTGTCACACTAACATACTCCATCAAAACGTCACGGTCAATAAGTGCTGTGATTGGTCCGAGCCATCGAATAAGCCAATCACAACACCTGACCTTGATATCTTGATGGCTAGCTTTGATGGCGTGACACAGGTTATAGTTTACCTGCTCGTTTTTTACAGCCTATGCAAAAACGATTTGTCGTGGAGGAGGATCTTTTCCATTTGAAGCATGCGGATCCTTGTCATGGTGTCTCCAAAAATGATCCTAATATGTGGCAACATGATAACTTTGCAAATCATCTCTGCAACGGCCTCTCGCAATTGTACTTTCAGTCCGAATTATTTCGGGGAGGGCAGACGGCTTCCGCGTGTCAAGATTATACGCCCCACGGTTGCATACAATTCGGATTTGATGAAAGATTTAACTGTATGGTCCACATAGAGAGCACATACACGGACAGCAGTCGGTTTTTGTGGGATTGCGTCGAGGAAGATCTGAAGCGGTACAGGGAACGAACTCGGGTACGTGGTGCACAATACACCGTAAATGCAAACCCGGAGATCCAACGAAAATACGGCGATCTAAATGTTACATTGGGAACAACCAGAGCCGTCGGGCAACCTAGAAGTCCCAGAAGAAACAGTGGTGGTCGAGGACGCTCTGCAAGTCCCCTCCGCGCCGACCAAGGACGCTCGTCATCTTTTAGGCGTCGTCTCCTCAGTTCCCTCACACTCAGGAGGTCGAGGTCCAGGAATACTCCAAGACAATCAGCCATGAATCCAGCAGTCATGAGTTCGGCAAGACCTCAACGTCCGGGTAAAATCAAATACCACTAGGATCGTAAACCATTGGCGGATCCAGCGATGGGTCAGTTGCGCTGGTCACAGAATGGAGATGTTGCATGTGTGAGGAATTTGCGATTTGACCATTGATTCTTATGTAAAAGTTCGCGAGAAACACGATGGTGCCACTGGTTTTCTCTGAAATCATCTCCCAAGCTCAAAAAAAGCTCTCAAAGTGAGGCCAAAATGGAGGGGATATCCCACCCTACTCTGAGAGTCCACCTCTACATCAAAACAAACTCTCCATACAAAGATAGGGAGCAAATGCATTGACAGGATTGCCACTTTATTTGGGAACTCCAAAACTGAAAACACGGCATCGGCATCACAGCTAATGTATTTGCTCCCTATCTTTGCATGGAGAGTTTTTGTCTTTATGTAGACGTGGACTCTCAGGGTAGGGTGGGATATCCCCTCCATTTTGGCCTCACCTTGAGAGCTTTTTTTGAGCTTGGGAGTTGAATTCAGAGAAAACCAGTGGCACCATCGTGTTTCTCGCGAACTTTTACTTAAGAATCAATGGTCAAATCGCAAATTCCTCACACATGCAACATCTCCATTGTCTTTTGATGCTTGATTCCTGTAAGTTAGCTAAAGATAATAAGATCCGTCCAAACCCCCAATTACCTAAATTTTTAGAGCAGCCCCCCCCCTCCACTTCCCGTTCATCCCGAACATCAAAACACGATGTTGCTGTAACCAGTGCAACTGACCCATTGGCAACATCGTCTTTTCTCTATTTAAACCTATGGAAATGTATCGATTTTTGGAGGGGTCAGACGCCCCGACAAGAATCGATTATTATTTAGCATATAGGTTTAAATCGAGGAAATCCGGTGTTGCCTAATCGATGGATCCGTCTCTTTTGTAAACGGCAATGTTCGCTGTCCGCACATGTTTTTTGTGTAAGTAAAACCGAATGGAATAACATTGAGTCGGATAAAAATAGAATAAGATTGAGTTGAATAAAATAAGTAGGATAAAATTGGATAGTTTAAAGCAGAAAAGAATAGAATATCGACGGTGAAACTACCAGACCACGGATCTCGTTTGCAATGGTTAAAAATGTCTGCCCCCATTTTATTTTTTTGAGGGAGAGCAAATCAATATCGAATCTTAAAATTTTCACAGGGTTCTCTAAGTATGCAGAGAAAAAACACGGAGGTTTTTAATTTTTTATGAATTTTAATTGTTTTAGTTTTTCATACAGTATGACAGGAAGTCTACGACGTTGGGAATTCAAATACGTGGTCTGGTAGTTTCACCGTCGATATGTAGAGTAACATAGAGCAGGGTAGAATATATGATATAACAGGTGATGTGATGGGATAGGATATGAATGGGATAGAGTAGATAGGGTAGGTTAGAGAAGGATAGAATATGATAAAGTAAAATTATGAAAATATAGGAATAATAAAATAGGATAGAATAAGGTTAGGATATTTGAATTAATAGTATGAATTAATAACGTCCAGGCAGAAAAGTGTCTGATTGTCGTTGGTCTTCATATTATGTATTTGATGCATTAAAGGATGCTATTTTTTATGTTATATTCGTTTCTTAGATCTAGCTAGTTAGTTAGTTATTTTATTTATAGACACTCAGCATCGGATCTAGTATACTTTTCCATCGACTGTGCAATGAACATCCTCTCCAAACTTTTTAACCTCTATTTACGATAGAGCTCATATTCATAGCATTATTAATTAAATATTTATTTCAAAAGTGTAGCCATTGTACTTTAATATTGAATGATATAAGGCCAATAAAATTATATCGCTATCGTCTGATTGATTTTTTGTTTTGGGCTTTTTCGTTTTCAAGTAATGATGCTCAATCTAATACAAACTTAAAAAAATTCGTCCCGAAAAGATCTCGGGGAAGTCTTCCATTTACATTCAAGTAGTCTCTGTAATGCACACTGTTAGGATCAATCATAAGAAAGCGAAACACCAATATCGCCTTAAAAATTTTTAACGTGTACGTGGCAGGTGATTCATTTGTTCTAGTGTTCTTGGGGGATTCTTTTCCGACATTAAAAGGAACAACTTCTTTCTTCAGGACAGAAATTTCATGATTGTTTTCTTATTCCTCTCTATTTTCTTCCGTCGTTCCGTTTTTCCTCTTTTGCCGTCTCGTATTTCCAGTTTTTGCATACAGCGCTTAGCGGCAATAAATCTGGAGGAAAGGGGAGGAGGTGGAAGAAAAATAGACTTAAAATTCCTATGCTTGACCTGCCAGGCTGCCACTAACATCAATGGATTTATTTTTCTGTGATTCACATGATGATTTTTACTGTGAGTAATGTGCACATTAAATTGTCAAAAATTAATCAGAGTGTCATGCCAGAGATAATAAGGATATGCTGAATCAGTCCTAAGTTCAACTCCCTCCTTTATTCAAGACCATGGTGCATTCATTTAAAACGCCTTCACACAACACGATACGCAACACACCATACACGCGCGATGGCGGCATTAGGAACGTGCCGAGCTAATACAATTTTACTTTCAGAGCAGCCAGAAAATATTTATTTTTTAAAGATGGTGGTCACTATTTGATCCTTTTAACCTAATTTAACTCCCTGTTCCGTAAACCAATCAACGGATGTCATTAACGCGAGCTATAATTAATTGAACGTATCGGCAGTAATATGATGTGACGCAATTTAGTGCATTTGGAGCCACCAAATTCCAAAAATTCATCGCATTCTACTCAGTGTTTGTAGTTTATACATCGTGTTTAAACTGTAGCTACAAGATTTTATATTTAATGGTTTTTTATTTTATTTATTTATTTATTTTATTTTATTTTTAAAGTCCCTTCGAGTCTTATAAAATCCACGTATATGAACAATTTACAGCACCTCTCTCCAATATGACCCGGACTACTCGTGTTTCCATAGGCTCCTAAAGTTAATTCCGAAAGATCCTTCACGGAGATTAGTGACTTCTTTAGGTATGAAAAAACGATAAAAAAAATGCATATTCGACGTAAATCATACTGGGGCTGGTTTAAACTTGAAACCATCAAACATCTGATTATACGCATCAAGACTTGGAGAACGATGAATACAACTTGTAGTTTATTTTTTCACGAATTTGCAAAAACATAGGTAGGTACATATGAAAGGCACATGGACACTTTTGTGTAAAAAAAGGGGGAAAAAGAAAAAAAGTAGGATAAGAAAGAGCGTCATTCGTGGGAAAACATCATTGGTTTCTTCTTACCTCAGTTAGATGTCGCACTTTCAGTTCCAAAGGACACGCCTGCTCTTCTTGGGTTTTGAACTTTCACTCTGGAACAACAGTGATAATATCTAAAATCGGCTGCTCCAGTCAGTTTTTGGCAGTGGAATATGGTGCTCAAAAAGCTATTGTGCGTGGTCGAGGTGATGGCCATACTTTCTCACGTTCACTGCATGGCCGAAGGTTACGGAAAAGATAAAACTTGTAAAAAGTGTAACCGACAAACGGTAAGTGATATTTTTATCATTAAAAGTGAAAGGACCAATTCCATAGCATTGATTATTAATTTCAGCAACAATTTTCAGATTTGAGAGGAATGTAAAATATTTGTTGGCTGTGTGAAAGCATCAATTAATAATTATTTCTTTTTGGTAATGTAGTTTCTAAATTAATGATAAAAATTTCCGTATGGGGGACTGTACTCAGTACTGTCACAGGTTTAGCAAGCCTGCGGACCCCAGCTGGTAGCCCCTGCCTTAAAGGGGGGTGGAGGTGGTCACCGGCTTCATGGCGTATGAACCACTCATCAGAGGGGCAGACAGGGCTCATAGCTGTGGTGAAAGCAGCCTGTCTAGGAGACGGTACTCCAAAATCAAACCCTGGTCCTCCAGGTTGGGGGTTGGGGCATCGGGCTAACTCCCCGATACCCGGAAAAAACTTAATGTTAAAAAGTCTAACAAAGATAGCCTCGGTGATAATGGAAAAAAACGGATTTTGCGACACAAACTACGGAAAAGGACAATGGTTTTTGGGACATGGAATGTACAGGGCATTTCTAATAAATTGACAGAGGTTGTATCGGAGGTAAAAAAGTATAATGTAGATGTCGCCGTGTTAACAGAAACGAAAAAGAAAGGCACAGGATCAGAAAACTTAGGATGTTATGATCTGTTCTATAGTGGTGTCAGTAAAGATCAACGCGCACAGCAAGGAGTCGCCATACTTATCCGGAAAAGTTTGCGTCCGTCTATAACTACTTGGGAAGCAGTAGACCAGCGGATCATCAGAATGCATCTTACACTGCATGGTCACAAGGTGGCCCTGTTAGGAGTATATGGTGTGAATGATGATGCTCCCGTCAATCTAAAGGATCAGTTCTTTGAGCAACTCAACGACGAGGTTCTGAGGGTTGGAAGGACAAGGGAGGTCATTATCATGGGAGATTTGAATGGTAGAACCGGACGAAGGAATGGTTCTAAAGTTGTTGGACCTTTCGGTGAAGAGGCGATGAATGACAACGGTGCACGCATCATTGATATGTGTGAACAAAACGAGTTGAAAATACTGAACGGATTCTACCAACATCGAGATATCCATAAGTACACGTGGGTTCAGCAAACTCGGGGGCTGAAGTCAATCATCGACTACGCGGTCACCAGGCAGACGAGTACCATGAAGGTTCAACAAGTAAGAGTTTGCCGGGGGTTCTCCTGTGGTAGTGATCACCATTTTCTCAAGGCGGAGATTGCATTTCCGGTTAAGTATGGGCTGCAGAGGAATACCTTGCAACATCAGAAGTGCCAGCCACAAGGAACGAAGATCGAACAAGTGCGCTACAACATCGATAGCTTACAGCATGAAAGCGTGAAAGCGCTCTACAGGAAGCGGCTGGATGAGAAACTGGGAGTAGAAACTTTCGATACTGCAGAAGAGATGTACCAGTTCATCAAAAGTTGCATACATTCAGCTGCGAAGGAAGCCCTGGGTATGTGTAATGAGAGCAAGGATGTACAGAAACCCTACTGGTGGGACAAAGAGGTAGAGGAGGTAATTGAAGAAAAGCGTAGGAAGTACCATGACTATCTGGCTTCTAGGACTGCAGACACCCGCGGCGCGTATAGGAAAGCCCAGGCGAGGGTTCGTCTTTTAATCACCAGGAAGAAAAACGAGTCTTGGGAGACCAACTGCTCAAGGATTGACACATACCTGGGGGGAAGGAAGAGTGCTGAGAGCTGGAAGCTGATCAAAGGCCTAAGAAGGGACATGAAACGGGACATTATATCTCCGATAACAATCTCACAGCTTGACGAACATTTTAATAAATTATTGACGGAAGGACGACCAGAGTTTCAAACGGGGAATGCTGAAAATATAGTCGAGGATCACTCAATGGAAGTTCGAGTTGAGGAGGTGGTCAAAGCAATCAGGGAATTGATGAATGGAAGAGCTCCTGGGCCAGGAAACATTCCAGCCGAGTTAATTAAATGTGGGACTGGCAAGTTGGTTAACCATCTCAGGGATTTGCTGCAGAAGTGCATTGACGGTAATGACATCCCGAAAGAATGGAAAGAGGCCTGGATAACAGCGTCGCATAAAAAAGGAAGGAAGGATGACTGTGGGAACTACAGAGGGTTAGCGGTGACAGGAACGATAAGTAAAATTTATGGAAAAGTGTTGAAAGCGAAGATCGAAGAGGAGTGGACCCCGTTCGAAGCGGAGGAGCAAGCAGGTTTTAGGGCTGGTCGGTCTACCGCTGATCATCTGTTCTGTGTTACCCAGTTAACCGAAAAGAAGAGAATTGTTGGCCAGGAGCTTCATTTAGTGTTTTTGGATATTGAAAAGGCTTATGATAGTATTCCTCTTGTGAAACTCTGGGAAGTCCTAGAAGAAACTGGTTTTAGTAAAGGACTTATTGGGGCAGTCAAGCAGTTTTATCGGGGGGCTTTTGCTAGAATTAAGTGCCAAGGAAGGCTTTCAGACGGTTTTTTTGTCACCAAGGGGCTTAAGCAGGGATGTTGTCTGTCACCGACGCTGTTTAAGATATATCTAGAGCACGTTCTGAAGGAATGGAAAAGAAAGTGTGCCGGCATGGGCGTCCCTCTAAATGACCAAGAAACACTGTTCACGCTATGCTTTGCTGACGACCAGGTAGTCATAAGTCATGATCACGATGACGCGGAGTATATGACCCGGAAGTTGGTGGAGGAGTACCGCAAATGGGGCCTCGAGGTTAGTGTCCGTAAGACAAAAAAGATGTCAGTCGGAGGTGCTCAGCAAAGCATAGTCCTGGAGGATGGTCAACATATAGAAAGTTGCGAACAATACAAGTACCTGGGGGTGAAGCTGACTTCGGATGGGAAGCTGGATCAGGCCATTCGGGACCGTAATCTTCTAGGAAGGAAAGCCATCGCCATGCTTAATGGGATCCTTTGGGACCAAAGGATTTCCAAAGACAACAAGAAGAGGATTTATAACTCGGTTGTCAAGCCTATTATCACCTATGGCAGTGAAGTGTGGCAGTTGAAGAAGCGGACCCAAGAAATGCTCAAGGCGACCGAGATGGATTTCTGGCGAAGATCGGCTGGAATCTCGAGGAGAGAACGTGTCAGGAATGAACGTGTCCGAGAGATAATGGGCGTTGAGGGGACGATTGTGCACGATATCATGACCAAGCAATTGGTATGGTATGGGCATGTGCAGAGAATGGCTGATACCAGGTTGCCGAAGAAGGTGTTGGAGTGGGTCCCCCCAGGTAGGCGACGGAGAGGGCGTCCAGCCAAACGGTGGGTAGAGGGCATCCATGAAGAGATGGAGAGATGCCACCTTCCGGAGGATCTCTACCATGACAGATTCCTGTGGAGAATAGGCGTCGCAGAGCGCCCTAGCGCGCCGTAAAAGCGACTCATACATACATACATAGTTTCTAAATTAAAGTAAAGACTCGTACATTGGACTACACAGTACTGCGTGTATTTTTTTTATTGAGAATTGGGTAATATTATCCATTTTTCATTTATTCTCTCATCTCGCTGACGGTTACCTTATCCTATCATATTGCATAACCTTTAAAGTATATTCTACAAAAGACGCGGGTGGCTCGATAGTCTTGTCACAAACTCTTAAAGAGTTGAACGAATGAAGCCGATGGATTATTTTATTAGCTTTTTAACCGGATTTTGACTCATCTGGTAAAAAATTAGATCGAATCACGGTGATTTTCAGACAACAAGTTCGCGTTTTTTCTAGGAGCCTTTAAAACCTCTTTGGCGGAGGAAGAGAAGAATATCTGAACATTCGTCCTTAATTAAATAATTCGTCAATTTAACTAATCTTTTACTGGTTGTGATCAAGAATCATTCCTCTTCGTCTGACGATTATCCTATCCTTACTTCAAAATACATTCACAAAACTGAAGGCATTGTTTCCTGTAAATCAGGAGTGTCTTTTCAAAGTCTTCCTTTGTGAGAGAATCGAAAAACTTATGAGTATTATTTACCTCGTTTTCTCTCTCGGTAAGAATTTTATCCCCTTAAAGTTCTTTTCTTGAAAAATCAAGCATGAGTCACAGTGAGCTCGGTTCGAACTATTGGAAGGGGGTGAGCGGCGATACCATCCCTTGCTTTGCCACGAACCCATTCATCTCCTTTTTTCCCTTTTCCCCCTTTTTTCCCTTTTCCCCCTTTTTTCCCTTTTTTACAAAATTGACGCATACCGGCACGCACTATAATTACGCAGCATCATTGATGTACCGATTCAGATCGTTTTTCAGTGATGTTTTTCTAGACCTAACACTTTACAAATTTACTGACTGTCAACATTCTAGTCTGGTGGTACATGATGCTCGTCATACATGTTTTTCTTGCCTTGAATAAATGTTATTTTCCAATAAATACGAGACTCATTTCCATTTTTTTCAAATATGAAAGTAAATTTACGAAGTTGAAATAAAAGGTCTTTGAACCCTCTACCGCTAAATAGATTACACATTTAATGCAAAAAAAGGACTACTTACGTCATCTCACAAGAATCCCCGCTTCAGCCGTTTCTAAACTTCAAGCGACAGATTGCTAGTTTCATAAACCATCTCAAGTTTAAAATATTGGAAACATTATCAATTCAAAATAAAATGTGGCTCAGACCTACCGCACGAGGCCTTTTTCCCGATTGCTTTTAAATTTCGACTGGGGAGGCTTTGGGACCATGAAATTAGGATTTCTTGGGGTCGATTCCCTCTTCGTCTCCGTAATCTCAGAGACCTGGACTAAGTTCGAACTAAAATAGAGGCTGTATAAAAGAATGCCGATTTAAGTTAACATAGTTTGTACTTCCTGGTTTCGATTGAATAATTTCAAAATTTTGACGTAAACCTTGAATTTTTAAGTACGGACTCCCATTTTATCATCGAAGGGGGAGCCGGAAGGGCTCTCGTACATCGATCATTTAGAGTCAAATACGTCCAATTTTGAGCGTTTCGTTGCGCACCACGCTGCAGCGCAGTAAAAGTACAAAATATAAAATGAAAAATTAAAGTGCGTTGGAAATCATTAAATTTGACACGGAACCACCTTAATATTTACAAAACACATTTATATTTTCTTTTAACACGTATTTTTTCCATTAATACATATTTTGTTTCATCAATTTAAACGAGAATAATCCATACAGAGTGTGCAAAGATTTAAAACGCTGACTCCGCGCATTTAAATATTAAAGCCAGACTCAGCGCAGCGGCTTGCTGCCAGCACGAAACGCGCATTGGTGCCTACAAACCTATCAGGGATACTTCACGCATTGCGCAATGCGTGAAGTATTCCTGTTAGGTTTGTAGGCGCCGATGCGCGTGTCGCGCTATGCGTGAAGTATCCTTGTTAGGTTTGTAGGCGCCGATGCGCGCGTCGCGCTGGTCGCCCTCGCCCGCCGCAATGCGCGCCACGGCACTTCAAGAAAGTCTTTCGCGACAGAGGTGTTGCGCAGCACCATACGAAATTGAAGGTGCTCCAACGTATCAAGAATGACCGGCATCTTTTAAGAGTACAGATAAAATAAATCAAGATACTACGGCACAAAAAGAGAGCGGTGGTCCAAAAACTCACCAATTCCTAGCATCCGTATTTAATAACGTTTAGCATTCCTCGGGGACAATTCCCTATTCGATCCCGGGGTTCCTGACTTCGTGCGACCTAAAAAAATCAAGAAAAAGGCCTGGTGCGGGCAGTCTGAAACACCCTGTATATTTGAAACACTTTCAAATCCAAATACATAGAAAACAAAAGTTTCCAAGTTTTCGATTTATTGAAATTGCCCAATATCTAGGTTTGGCTAATTGGCCACAGTATAATCCATACATCGATGTATGGTGTAGTCATATTTAACTGACGCATGTCCATATTCCAGTAGTCGAAAACAGAGGGGGAAAAGGTTGACTTGCACGGACTGAATACAATAGGTTTTTTTTGCCCAAGCTGGCATACAAAAAAATGTGCCTCACGAACCGTGGAACTTTTTTTTATTGTTCCAGTTTCACTGACGCTATTTAGCGAATTTTTTATGCGAATTTATTGAAAAGAATTATTAGACAGTGAAAAGAAAACCTTGCAAAACTGCACAAAAATTAGCAGTTAGTCCCCCCCGCATTGAAAGAAAAATATCGCAGAGAGTCGCAACGTTGCGAATGAAGGTACGCATTTTTCCAGTCAGACAATCAATGTTTCTATGATCTTCATAGAAAAAGGGGATTTTGTCCTCTTGTAAGGGCTCTTGGTCTATTTTTAAGATGTTCAATTTTTTCTGTAAAATTCTCGGAGTCACTGCGTCAATGACGAGATGAGCGTGCGTCAGGTCGTGACCTTGATGAGGAAAAACATTGGCGTGGCGTGCTTTGCGATATATCGATTGATCTGCCATATAAACCTATGGAGAAGGATCGATCAACAGGGTGTTCGCAACGAACACATTAATAATCGATTCTTTACCATAGATTCAAATGGGGAAATATCGTTAATCGATCATTCACGCCACGCCTTTGCAGAAAGACACTATCCACAGACCAGACGATCGCGTTGGAGTTGGCATTGGATCAGTTGAAATGAAAATCATGAATGAAAAATTGCAAAAATGTGAGCATCGGCGTGAATCCTGCTAAATTTGTGATTTTATGTAGCCTCTAATACAGGGTGATACACGATTAAACCGCCCGACTGCATGAGCATGTTCTTTGGATCAAAATACGACTTTTTTCTTCGACGAACTTTTTTCCAAAATTGCTTTTTAGAGGGGCTACAACTTTCCCAAAAATTCTTGGAAATGAACCGTTTTTCCTGCATTTCGGGAACAGTATACTAGTGCAATACCTATCAAATTTGTGAAGATTATATGAAAAGTATGACAAATCAAGATTGGAAATTGAAAACACGGTAAACATCATCAGGTGTTACTGAAATTGTGCGACTGTGCTGGGAATTCAGTGGCTTCAGAATAAAAATTCCCCTGTTGAAAATTAGAGGCATCTTTCAATGAAAAATCTACCGAGTGAAGACATTTTGGTTATTTCACACGGAGGAACACTATGCAAAATCTTAGCGACACCTGATTGCGCTTTACCATGATTTGGATTTCCACTCCTCTAATATGGAGGACGGACATTTTTTGATTAACTAAATGTGTAACAGAGAGATATCATAGGATCTCTCTCCTATCCATTCTTCCGAATAGCGTCGACTATCTCCCTAAAGCGACGTGGGCAAGTCCACTGTATGCCGGTGGAACTTTTTAAATGAATCCTTACAAACTTGATGCGATATTACTCATGCTCGGTTTTAAGCCACAAAACGTTCTGGAACGAATTGGAGCTCATACATGTGTGGGGGATTTGCGACTTGAGTACTCTATCGCACGTAATATTTCGCGAGAGACACGACGGTGCCACTGTTTTTCTCTGAACCGAGCTCCAAAGCCCAAAAAAAGCTCTCAAAGTTGAGGCCGTACACTCAAAAAAAGGTATGACTCTGAGACCCATAAAAAAAGGCTCAAAGATCCATAATTTCTAACCAAAGTGACTCACCGTCTACAGTATGGTTTTCTGAGCCATACTTTATTGGTCGTGAACCTATAAGCATGGCTCCACGGACTATATTTTATGGCTCCATGATCCATAACTCGGCCGGTAAGTCACTCTTCCCATACTTGTTTTATGAGTGTAATGGAAGGGGTATCCAACGCTACTCTGAGAATCTATCTCTACATATGTAGAGTCAAACTTTCCATACAAAGATAAGGAGCAAATAAATTGGCAGGGTTGCCGTGTTTCCAGTTTTGGAGTTCCCAAATCAAGTGACAACCCTGTTAATGTATTTGCCCCCTATTTTTGCATGGAGAATTTTGATATAGAGGCGGACTCTCGATAGAGCGTGAGATATCCCCCTTATATTACTTCGAGATCTTTTTTTTAAGTTTTGGAGTATATGTCAGAAAAAACCAGTTGCACCATCGTGTTTCGCGCGAAATTTTACAAATGAATCAGTACTTAAAATGCAATTCCTGACACATGCGAGAGTTCCCATTCATACGCCTTTTCTCCACGGGACGTTTCATGGGATTGATCCCAGGAAAAAAGCTCACTTCCGAAGTTGGGAAAAATATTGAGTTAGTCAGTACTAACCACAGTATTAACTAAGAGCCCTTGTGGAGTCCCAGGAACGCCTTCAAAAGAAGAAGAAGTGCAGTGAAAGCTCGCTAAGTCGAATGGACCACTAGACAAGGTACGAATTTAATCGATCTGATACATGTTTCTTAACCAGAATTTCACGTGGAAAACGATTCACACAACGAAAATTACGGAAACCAACTCCTAACGAAGATATTAACGTTTTTATTTCACATTGGTTACGAGGAATTTGAACTGCCCGCTCACAAGAAACTCAAAACTCTACGTGAGTCAAATCGCCCACTACAACGGTTTCAGCAAGCTTCTCAATCGAGCAATGTTCATTTCCCATCATGTGTTGTTCAAACTATTAGCAATTTGCTATAACTGAGCCAAAGCGTCAAGATTGAGGTTGCCAGATTTTTATATCGCAGAGACTGTCATGATAACGTTTAGCGCGCGATGTGAATCACGTAGAGCATTGAGTTTTCATGAGCGGGTGGTTTGAATTCACGCATCAAGAATCATTAAATATCTTCGTGAGGAGTTAATTTTGGTAATTTTCGTTGTGTGCATCGTGTTTTGTTAAACTTTTGGTTAAGAAACATGTATCAAAATGCTGAAATTCGTACCTTATCTAGTGGTCCATTGTGTAGGGACCGACAAAAAATTCGACTTAAGCGGAATTTCATCTTAACCGGTTCTCCATTTCATTTATGAACGTGTCTAGGGACCGAAAAAAAAATTCGACTTAATCGACGTTTCGTCTTAACCGTAGTTCGAATTAGCGAGCTTTTACTGTAATTTCGTTGTGTTTTTTAACGGGAAAAAAGCCCAGAAGTTTCATTCCTGCGATTCGGAAACGGAAAAAATCCCGTGGAACGTCCCGTGGAGACAAGGTATTTTTCAAGTTTACTATACTTATTCTATCTTCGAGACACCTGCGGGCGTATCAACGCAGCTTGGTTGCGATTCGTGTCCCTTTGTCATTTGGATCTTCAAAAAGCGAGAATCGCTATTCTACCATGCTTAGGAAGAACGCAGTATGAACATTCGAGAGTTGCCAAATTTCCCCGAATTGGACGTGTATTTTTGAAAAAAGTTATTGTGAAATTTTCCAAAATTTTAGATGTAATCGGGTACAAAATTGTCCGAAAAATTGGGTGAAAAATATTCGGAATTTTTTAGTAAATTCGTCGGTTATTAAACGAAATATGGCGACGCCTGAAGGCTCATACGGTGTTTTTCCTAAGCACGGCTGAATGGAGATGTTACATGTGTGAGGGATTTGCGATTTGACTGTTGATTCTTCTGTAAAAGTTCGCGAGAAACACGATGGTGCCACTGGTTTTCTCTGAAATCAACTCCCAAGCTAAAAAAAAGCTCTCAAGTTGAGGCCAAAATGAAGGGGATATCCCACCCTACCCTGAGAGTCCACCTCTACACCAAGACAAACTCTTAATGCAAAGATAGGGAGCAAATACATTGATAGGGCTGCCACTTTATTTGGGGACTCCAAAACTGAAAACACGGCATCACTGCTAAATGTATTTGCTCCCTATCTTTGGCATGGAGAGTTGGTATCGATGTAGAGGTGGACTCTCAGGATAGCGTGGGGTATCCCCTCCATTTTGGCCTCAACTTGAGAGCTTTTTTTGAGCTTGGGAGTTGATTTCAGAGAAAACCAGTGGCACCATCGTGTTTCTCGCGAACTTTTACATAAGAATCAACAGTCAAATCGCAAATTCCTCATACATGCAACATCTCCATTGGCACAACTTCGTATAATGCGTTTTGTTTCTCACAGCCCACCACTAGGCTCGAGGAGGAGGATCTATTCCATCTGGAACATGCGGATCCTTGTCGCTTGGAAGACGAGAAGGGGCGGAGGTTCCCGGGAGACCTGTGCAAAGACCTCGTGAACTTGTACCTGAATTCAGAACTATACACGGGTGGATCTCAGCGGTCCAATTGTCACGGTGCTGCGTACCACGGTTGCATAGAGTGGCCAAAGTTACGTACAAGCCTCTCTTGGCCGAAGTACGATTGTATGGTTCACTTCACGGACGACATTGCCAGACCCAAGCGTTTGTCGCAGTGCGTCAAGGAGGACTTCCAGCGGTACAAAGCCCGAAGCCAAGTGTATGGCGCCCAATACAAGCCGCTTGAACTTCTGCAGGGGAGCCAAGGGAAGTCTGGAGGTCAGTATAGTGTAGGGGAAACTTCCGGAGTTGATCGGACGAACCAACTTTTTAAGTCACGCGGGCACTCTCAGAGCCCCCCGAGAGGCAGGAGTGACCGAGGGAACTTTGCTCGTCGCTCGATGACCACCGCTAGTCGAGGAGGAAGCTTTGTATCCAGTTTGTTCGGTTCATTTAGGAAAAATGGAAAGTCTAGAAGCTCGAGTCCGACACGGCGCCCTCTGTTGGGCAATAAATTGAAAAATGAGTAGGATCGTGGACAATGGCGTTTTCCGACCGAAAATGGACCACTACTTCCATGCTAAGGAAGAACGCTGGATGAACCCTTAGGCGTTGCCAAATTTCCTTTGATAAAACTCGAATTTCTTGGTAAACTTATGAAAATTTGTCTCCCAATTTTTCAGATTATTTTGTTCGCCATTACACCTGAAGCTCCTGAAAATTTAAAAGAAAAATATTCATGACTTTCCTTAAACATAAGCACTTTCCAGAAGGAAATTTGGCAACTCTCGAATGTTCATACGGCGTTCTTCCTTCGAACGGCAGACTAGACAAGGTACAAAAAGCATTCTGATACATGTTTCCTAGTCAGAATTTCACGTAGAGCACAAATCGCACAACGGAAATTACTTAAACCAACTCCTAACGAAGATATTAATGTTTTCATTTCACATTGGTTACGTGGAATTTGAACTGCCCGCTCACAAGAAACTCAAAGCTCTACGTGAATCAAATCGCGCACTACAACGGTTTCAGCAAGCTTCTCAACCGAGCAATGTTCATGTCCCACCATGTGTCGTTCAAACTATACGCAATTTGCTATAGCTGAGCCAAAGCGTCAAGATTGAGGTTGCCAGATTTGTATATCTTGGAGACTGTCATGATAACGTTTATAGCGCGCGTTATGAATCACGTCTAGAGCATTGAGTTTTGATGAGCGGGTGGTTTAAATTCACGCATCAGGAATCATTAAATATCTTCGTAAGGAGTTGATGTCGGCAATTTTGATCGTGCGCATCGTGTTTTACGTAAAATTTTAGTTACGAAACATGTATCAGAATGCTGAAATTCGTACCTTGTCTAGTGGTCCATTGTCGTTTTTACGAGCATTATTCTACCCTAAAGGTGTCCTGAAACTAGAGTACCTGAAACTTCCCCTATTCAAAATATGAACTATTTGAGACTTCCCCAGCTACGGCCAGGAGCTGTTCAAAGGGACACGCATGAATACGCTATGTACTCTACATATGAAACTTTATGCGGGACTCATGAGCCGTGATCATGAGACAAGAGCATTGTAGACAGGGCTCATGAGTTAATGATTCGGTAGCGGAACGTCGCCGCTGACGTCACTGGCGCTTTAGAATTCCCATTCATTCTTCCCGCTCTCAATTAACGAGCAGACCCCTTCTTTCCCAACCATGCATAGTTCCGCTTAGCAGAAATACGTCCAATTTTGAGGAATAGAGTGTGAGCTTGCGAACATTATCGTTTTGCCTTCAACTTACAAGGTAGGCTAGAAATCAAAACATTCTCCGTGCCACAATAATGGTCCGGTCCTTTAGGCAAGATCTAAACTAGTAAAAAAGTCACATTTTTACTCCTCAAAATCTAGCAACGACAACACATCATCTCACCGGAATTTCGGAAATTAAGTTCTGAATGAGATATTACCAAGTATTTTTAATATTGACGAAATGGAAGTTAGATTATGCAGATGAAGACTTTTGTAAATGCCTTTCAGCCAATGTCGATTTTAAATATGTATACTTTGTTTAGGGGTCTATTTTCAGACTTTCCATTGTGTAATTCGTTATCCTCGAGAAATTTTGAAGGGAAATGTTGCATAATGTTTTAATTTATACCCTGTCTTGAGGCTCATTATCGTACGAGGACTTATATCTGGCGTTGTTAACGAGCATTGTTCTCAAATACATTATATTTAGTTCCACCTGACGATTTCAATGTAAGCTCTGATTTTATGCCCAAGTATGTATGATCCATTATAAATACAGATTACCAAAATAAATAATTCACTCTGAAACCTCTTTAGAGAAAGTATTCCTTACGTGCAAAAAAATAATGCCACTGAATCATTGCGCTCTTTAAAAAATGTCTCCACTTCCCAAGCTCAAATGTATTAAGTTACATAGATGCAACCCCATGCAAAGTGTAAGCTCAAGTGCAAACTTCACAGGTTAGCACCCGGTTAATGCGCCTGTAGATCAATTTTTGGTGCCTTAAAATGTAAACATTTTTCCGGACCACATTTCGCAATAGAAAACAACCACTTCTAGCTTATTTACAAAAGTGCATATCATCTGCTTAAAGAACCTAATGTCATAAATATCAGTGGCGTGCCGTGAATTGCGCGCGATATATCGATTGATATGCCATTTAAACCTATGGTAAAGAATCGATTATTAAGGTGTTCGCTGCGAACACCCTATTTATCGATCCTTTTCCACAGGTTTAAACGGCATAACAATCGATATATCGTAGTTCACGCCACGCCACTGATAAATATGTTTCTAAAATAAGCCGGATGCAGTCGTTCCTTATCCTAAAATTTAGTCCTTAAAAATTTAATCAAGGTGGCACAGATAAATTAACCGGAACGTTCGATCGCCTCGGAGTCGCAGCACGATCTCATCCGAGACCAGACCATACGCTCTTACTTAAAACGCCTTCAAACTGTGTGACATACAACTCATCATACATTCACGATGGCGCCATATAGAGAATTTGGAACGATGTATGTGTGTGTCGCAGGCTAATCGTCAAATCAGGGCAGATAGTCATATTTTGACGGTTTACAATTTTTTTTTTTAATTTCAAACGCAAAGCTCACAACTTTCCAATATTTTGGAAAAAATGACTCATCAAATCTACAAACTCTCAATGTCACCGGGTGCTGGAAATGCGCTAGGTCACATCCGCCATCCTGAAGTTTGAATTTTAAGTCTGACTACAAATTCTAATATCTTGTCACCAAGTATAGCCACGCACCAAGTTTCACTCGTTGGTTGGATAGATAATGTGATGGCATTTTAGGTTACATTTGTCATCTTGAGTTTCCGAATTTTGAAAATCTTAAAAAAGATGCACAAAACTCAACATGATCATTTTAAAACAATTTTGAGGCTAGCTCACTTTGAATTTCAGATACTTGTTTTGGAACAAAGAAAAGTATTTTGGTTTTTTTCTTGTGCGAAATTTCAATTTTAAGGGAAAGTAATGCAATCTGCAGGGGAAAAAGTTACTCATGTAAGTATCCTTTACCAGAAATAGTCTCAAGTTACTGATTATGAGAACCAAAGAGAAAATCTGGGTTAATTTTAAAGCTGAGTACGGTTAGTATCCCTTTAAAACTGACACGCGAAGCGCAACATTGTTGACAGATATTGCTGAAATTTCAGCAAATTTTCCCATTTAAACCACTGTATGTTATCGAAATTTCATCAGACAATCTAGCAAACTTGAAGTGGAACGGGAGGTTCAGATGGTAATGAGGAGCGGAGCAGTGGCGTGGCGTGCTTTGCGATATATCGATTGATCTGCCATTTAAACCTATGTAAAAAGATCGATATACAGGGTGTTCGCAACGAACACCTTAATAATCGATTCTGCACCGTACCTTCAAATGGGGAAATATTATCGATGATCGATCATTCACGCCACGCCACTGGAGCGGAGTGGTGCGTCAAATGACTTTACTATGCATCTAGTGGCGTGGCGTGAATTGCGATGTATCGATTGTTATGCCATTTAAACTTATGGTAAAGAATCGATTATTATTGTGTTCGCTGCGAACACCCTGTTTATCGATCCTTTTCCATAGGTTTAAATGGCATAACAATCGATAAATCGCAAAGCACGCCACGCCACTGTATGCGTCCTGCGGCATCATTCTCAAAAAAATTCCGACATTTAGGGAAGTTGATGACTTCCCAGGAAAAAAGGGACTGGGCGTCATACGATAGAAAAACGCATGGGTGACGAACTATGACATTAGAGGAACGCATTTCTTGCGTACATCCGTTAGGAATCACAACTACAGTTCCACAGAACATGCGTGTTTTCCTTGAGTTTTGTTCTTCCTGCAGCAATAGTGACTTTATCTAAACTTGAACACTACAGTCCATTTCTGCCAGTGGATGATGGTGCTCAAAAAGCTATTGTGCGTGATTGGGGTGATGCCCATATTTTCTCATGTCCACTGCATGGTTGTACATTACGATAAAGCAGTTTGTGAGCAATGTGATCGGAAGATTGTAAGTCAATTTTGAAAATTCTTGCTTGGCATTA
Source organism: Bemisia tabaci (assembly GCF_001854935.1). Taxonomy (NCBI): domain Eukaryota; kingdom Metazoa; phylum Arthropoda; class Insecta; order Hemiptera; family Aleyrodidae; genus Bemisia; species Bemisia tabaci. The sequence continues at coordinate 1,380,469 of NW_017547095.1, forward strand.
GTTTGGTGATTAGCATCAACAACAGCTTAATTTGATTTCAGCTTTCAGAATTGAATTCAGAATGAAATATTTCTCTATGCGCTGTGTTTGAACGTCGAGTTAATTCATTTTGTTATAAATTGTCAAAATTTCCGATTGTTGGGAGTAATTTAAAGACTCGCAACTTTATTGAACTACATGTAGCACAGAGTGTACTTTTAAAATTTAGAATTAATTCGATCCACTTGTTAACATTTGCTCTCATATTTTTCCGACCATTGCAGATGTGGTATTTAAAAATATCCATTCCCACTTTGTTTTTTTTAAAAAGGTGGCTTGAAATTTTCACAGAATATTCTTTACATAGAGAGGAAAAGATCACTGAAGTTTCCAGGCGCAACCCGAGGTGCGCATTTCTACAATTTCACCATATAATAGTCCTGGAATAGTCTATAGTTCACACGTCAGAAAAATAAATGCCTACAATTACGGAGTGAGAACAGTAGGTTTTCTCGTACCAAAAAATAAATTAGGAGAATTTGAAATTTGAAGGAATACTTTTCCCCCTGATTTTTTTCTTTAATGTTTCATTGTCGATCCAACGAATGGTTTCATGTGAATTTTTAAAGAGTATTTTTAGACGAATGCGAGGAAAGTAATTTATAACTTAAAAAGTACAAGCTTGTTGGTTTCCCTGTATTATACGTAAAATATCGCAGGTGGTCACTATGTTGCAAATGAAAGTATGTTTTTAATTCCTCCGTCTATATCGCTCTGCATTCCAAACTGCCGTGCTGAGGAAAAACGCCGTATGAACCTACAGGCGTTGCCAAATTTCCTTTGATAAAACACGAATTTCCTGGGAAACGCATGAATATCTTCTCTCCAAATTTCAGATTTTTCAATTGTTCGCAATTTCATCTAAAGTCCCTGAATATTTCAAGTAAAAATATTCATATCTTCCCTCAAAAATAAACATTTAATTGAGGGAAATTTGGTAACCCTACAATTTTCATACGGCGTTGTTCCTTAGCACGGCAGCATAGGCGGATGGGTTTTCTATTGTTTTGTAGTTGTCCTTGACTTTTTTAAAATGTTACTCTTTTTCTTCCTCTTTTCCTTTGGAAAAATTTTCAGAACTTTTGCGTCATTTGTTACAAGCGAAACAAACGAGTCATCAGGTCGTGACACAGATGAAGCAAAAAGCGTTAATCAGACGATCGAATTAGAGTTGATAAATATTTACCTCACTTCGTTCGATGCAGCGGCATCGGGTTGGAAAAAATTAAAATCGTGAATGTAAGATTGCAAAAATATGATCATCAGCGCAAATAAAAGGGAAGGGTTCCTTGGGCTTCTGACCCTTTAAAAAGTGCGTCGGACCCGACGCTCTTTTTAAAATGATCACTTAATGATTTAAGTGATCTATCCCTAGATATCTCCTAAATCACTGAAAACAAATTCTCGGCGTTTTTACCAAGGTCCTTTGGTAACTTTACCATCTCACTTTTTTTTACCAATTATTGGTCATTTTATCAAGAAGACTGGTAAGCTTACCTAAAAACCGGTATTTTTACTGTTTTTTCAGGTAAGAATACCACTTTTATTGGTGATCAATTCCCGGCAACTTTGCTATTTTATCTCGGTAATTCTACCACAGTCGATAAAAAATATTGGCGTTTTTACCAAGGTCCAGTAAAATTACCGAGAAAGTTCAATAATTTTACCGAGATTTCTCGGTAAAATTACCATTCCCATAAATGGTAATTTTACCAAGAAAAAACTGGGATCAAATAGAACCCTGAATTCTTGGTAATTTTACCCTTCTCTTAGTAAATACACCGAGATTTTTTTTTCAGAGATAGACAAAGTCTTGTGTTGCCAATGGGCCAGTTGCGCTGGACACACAATCGTGTTTCGATGCTCCATTCTTAAGAACTAGTTAAAACTATAATAAAATTCGGCCGAACAGCAACTTCCCACGTTCAATATTAACCGAGATATTACGCTTTGAAAAGTTGGGCTCATGATGTCATTTGCCGCGGCACTGACGCACCCTTGGTTTTTTCCACCTTGCATTCATCAGTCAGAGTGACGCACATTTGCACTGATTACTGAACGTGAAACTCGGATGAAATCAAGGTGGAAAAAACCAAGGGTGTCAGTACCGCGGTGGATGACGTCAAAAACCCGAATTTTCAAAGCGCATCATCTATCTCGGAAAATATTGAACGTAGAAAGATGCTGTTTGAACAGATCTTATTATTTTCATCTAGTCTACAATGATACATACATTTGAGTCGCTTTACAGCGCGCCCGGGCGCTCTGCGACACCTAATCGCCTACGTCTTCTCCCAGGAGGAATCCAATCTAGTACCTTCTTAGGCAACCTATCATCTGCCATTCGTTGAACATGACCATACCAGACAAGCTGTTTGGTCATGATATCATGCACGATGTTCTGCTCGGCGTTCATGATCTCACGGACTCTTTAAGTCTACAATACTCTAAGTCTAAAGTCTAAGTCTCTAAGACTCTTAGTCTACAATAATAAAGCTCCAAAACATGATTCTGGGACCAGCGCAATACCTTTTAGCTTGAGTACCTTTGTAGGGAGAGTATGGACAACTTGAAAATTTCGGTTTGAACAGGTCATGTAGCTCTTGGGGCCCAAACAGGCAGCCAACCTATGAACTCGAATTCAGTGGTACTGATTTTCATGACTATTACTACCTGTCGTTTCATAACTGATCAAAAATTATAAAAGCACGTATAAAACTTTGATTTCGCATACATTTCCTCAGTTTCAAGGTACTTGTTTAAAATGCGCTGTCGGTCGTATTGATTAATCTTTCAAATGTAAAGGTTGGCAGCGGGACTTTTCCACCGATTTTCGTTTTACACTTTATCGCCCTTCTGGGCCCCATGAGCTGCATAAATCGAGTTGTCCAACCGATCCATTTGCGAGAATCACCACTGGTGTAAGCTGATACATTCTAATAGAAAATTTTCCTCACAGCCCACCCTGCCCGTCACGGAAGAGGACCTATTCCACCTGTACCATGCAGATCCTTGTATGCTGGAGATCGATCCCAATTTCGGCGGTGATACCCAAAACGAGTACGGGTTAACACGATGCAACGAGCTCATATACAAGTATCAGAAGTCCGTATTACATAGGAGGGCTACGAATTCGAAGTGTAAGGGGGCCGAACTCGCAGGTTGCGTAGGGTACCCTGAAAAGGAGCCAAATAAGTTGACTTGTACGGTATTTCTCCCACACATCAAAGGATTCCGTTTACACTCTGATTGGGAGTCCTTGGCACGGTGCGTTCAGCATGATCTCGTGTCGTGGTGGTCTCCAGGCGGCGGTGCTTATGACACTACGGATCCCCGACCGTGGAACCAAAAATTGGTGGATTTTTATTACGCGAATGGAGACATTTCCTCGGGCAGCCCGATAAAACGAAACGGTGGGTCAGGAAAGCACTTTTGGAATCGCCTGAGAAGCGGCGCTAGTCGACACGGACGATCTGCTCTCAATTGGTGTAGCTCCTTCCAGAGGTCGAGGAAGTCGAGGAAGTTGAGGAAGTCTGGAAGCTCCAGTTCGAGTCCAAGTACGACATTTAGCCCCTCGTTCGGTTTACCATAGATCGATACATCGATTGATCTGCCATGTAAACCTAGAGTACCTGTATAGCGAGAGTATGGACACATCGCTTCATGGAGGTCTCAGGGCCCAAAAGTGCAGCCATCCTTCTAACCAACTTCTGACACACAAAATTTCACTGCCAGTCTGCGAATTCCGATTCTAACCAAGATCAGTGGCGTGGCGTGAATTGCGATTTATCGATTGTTATGCCATTTAAACCTGTGGAAAAGGATCGATACACAGGGTGTTCGCAGCGAACACCTTAATAATCGATTCTTTACCACGGATTCAAATGGGGAAATATCGATAATCGTTCATTCACGCCACGCCACTGACCAAGATGGCCAAGAATGTACAGAAACGAGCGTTCTTCCGCAAAAATGAGTACATTTATGCAAAAACTGAGTCAAATACGTGCTTTATAAACGACGGTTCGTAACAATAATATTAGTAAATCGTTCTGGGTGATTGAAGTTCATAGGTTGACTGCATTTCTGGGCTCTAACTTTATTCGCAGTAGCATCGGTGAAGGCCTGATGGATTTTCGGAGTTTCACATCTGTCCACTCGCGCTATACAGGTACTCTATGTAAACCTATGGAAAAGTATCGATTGTCAGGGTGATCGCAGCGAACACCTTAATGATGGATTCTTTACCATAGCTCCAAATGGAGAAATATCGATAATCGATCATTCACGCCTCGCCACTGATCCCAACGGAAAATTTAAAGGAAGGGGGTATGGTGCTAACGCACCTTATTATTTCGCTTTTAACCCTTTGTTGCATGATTCAGTCTCAGATTTCAGAGAAAAAATCTACATTGTACAGTGTGTTTAGGATTATAGGAACATATGAAGTTCTTAATAATATTTTTTTTTTGGAAACTTTGGAGAGCAGACCTCTAATCCTCTCCAAAGACCATGTGTTGCCATGGCGCACTTTAATGACACATAGGATTGAGGCCAAGAAAACAATTGTTACTTTCATGCAACGCTATGGAACAAAGAGTTAATTTAAAAGGTAGGCCAGATACTCTTTGTGTTACACAGAAGAAATACGAAAAGTTGTTCAGTCGCATGTTGCATCTGTAAGATGCGTGATAAAAACGTGAGCCAAAAATGCGCATTTTTTTACAATTACTTACAAGACAAAAAACAGACAGTAGGCACAGCAAAACAGGATAGTGACAAAAATTGAAGCATTATTGAAATCTCCAACCATTTACCCGTGCAGATTTCTGGGCAGTGATAATGAGTCCTGCAGTCCTGTTTTGCTGTACCTGCTGTTTGTCTTTTGTTTCGTAAGTGTATTGTGTATTTTTTCTAATATGTAACTGAACAATATAGCCACCAACTGGACTTAAGGTAATCCTCTAAAGATGGGACTGAGTTCCTGAAAAGCATTAGCACCTGTAAAAAATAAAATTGTAAAAAAATTATGCATTTTTGGCTTGCGTTTTTATCATTTATAACTAATTATGTAGTTGAGGATTACTATTTGGTGCTGTCCTCAAATCTTGCTTTACAATAAATTATTCTGAATTATACCTGAAAATTTTGATGCAAGCTTTGGTGTTATACTCAAGTCTCCGTGATCTGTTAGAAATACATATCATGAAAAGTAACTAAATCTCAACCTCTTGCCTAAATTCGGAGCAAAAGTTTAGGAGAAAAATACTTTTTCAGGATGCAACCCCCGCGGACAAAGGTCCGCGGGGGTTAGGTCGAAGTTACTCATTAAAATGTTGATTATTGTAAAATAAGTATTACATTAAAATAAATAATAGTTCAGTTGAGCTGGCCCGGAATCGTGTTTTGACGCTTGATTATCGTTGATCAGCTGAAAAAAGTACGATCTGTCCAAACAGCAACTTCCTGCATTCAATATTAACCGATATATTGCCCCTTGAAAAATTCGGTTTATGACGTCATACACAGCGATAGTGACAGTCTTGATTTCTTTCACCTTGCTTTCATCAGTCGGGGAAACATACATTTGCACTATTTCGGATTTTGCAAGGTGGAGGAAACCAAGGGTGTCAGTATACCGCGGTGGATGACGTCATAAACCGAGTTTTTCAAAGCGCGCGATATCTCGGTTGATATTAAACGTAGGAAGTCTTTGGATAGTATTATTTCTAGCTGTTCTACAGGAGGCAAGCATCAAAACACGAGTCTGTGACCGGCGTATCTAACTCCTTTAACTCTGAAATTTCTTACGGGAAGCAGAGTTTCCCCACCGCACATGAAAAGATGCCATTGATTCTTGTGAATGTTCAAAATAGTCTCACTTCTCTTGCTTAGGTAAATACGGATTGAGTCCTATGAGAAAGTAGCTTACTAATGTTCAGACTTCACTGAGAAGCATGCACCCACAGCACCTATAAAATTCAAATTATGGCGCCAAAAAATGCAAGGCATTGCTTCAAACATTGCGTATAAAGAATTAACGCAACATGCTTTTTAATACTGTGGCCTTTCACCATGAACATGTTTTTATTCTGCTCTCTTTTCCTATGTTTTCTAATTTCGAATTAATGTCTTTTGTCTTATCCCCCGTTTGTTTCATGTTTGTCTTATTTTTACCATTGTTCTCTATTACCGACCGCACAACAGATTTTCTCTCTTTTCATAAAATTTGATTTTGATGAAGAATCTACTTTCACGCCTAGTTCATCGTTCGTTGATGATGTACTTGAGATGACCATTGTAACCTCACGTTAGATTTAAGTCTAATACAATTATAATGCTACTAGATAAATTATTTTACTTGATGTTCGTGTTTTTTTACCTGAAGCTCCGATCAATTTGTTTTCAAGAATTAGAATTCAATCAGACTTACAAGGCACTTGCCGAGGCAATCGCCCTCCTTGAAAATTCTACTGAATTAAGGAGATTGAAAAGACGAAAGCATTGGGAGCTGGCCACCCCAAGATATGATCTTACTTTTTAATTTACCTTTTTTATTGTTATGCAATTTTTGAATTTCTGTGCTTTGCACATCTCGGGTTTATTACCCACCTCCGGACTTAGGTCCTTTATTATTAGTGCGTAAATAAGATACTACTCTGTTGTATTTTGTGTACTTAATTTAATAATCTTAAAGGAATTGTATACAACGCTGTTTCAGTAGTTTACATTGAATGAATATTTAAAAAAAAAAAAAAAAAAAAAAAAAAAAAAAAAAAAAAAAGACTTACAAGGGGAGCTGCCTCCTCCAATCGGGCTGAAAATTTTTCTATGGGCTCTTTAGATGAATCTATTATGACCGTGGTTTTTTGTTCCTTGCAATGCGCCCTGGAAACAGCCTAAAAAATTCCGGAAAGTCAGGTTTTTCAAGGGCGCGTCGGAGAACCATAGACACGCCGGGATAGCTAGGCGAGGCGAAGCAGTGCATTGACTTAAGAACATTGACTTTTGTTTTTCCCGCGAGCGGGATGTTGAAATTTACTATTTCTAAATTTGATTTTTACACACGATTCCGGTGAGAGATTGTGTACTACAGTGTTTGAATGTATGCTCTTCCCAGTGGCCCAGTTGCCTCCCAGCCTCCCTTCGCATCAACTATGTCCTTCAGGGCATTTCTGACGTCACACCATCAGACTGTTGGGATCCGAATAGTATGCAAAATGTGAACTGAAGTTGGAAAAAATGGGAGAACATTACTTTTCATTTCTTGCAACTTTGTGCACTGGTTAAACTGGAATTTAAGTTTCAGCTTAAAAAAAATTCATCATGCCAAAAAAAATTGACTATTTTTTCGGCTCTCTGACGATTGGAATACCCTTTTAGCTTTTTCAGCGAGTGACATGAGCGGGAAAAGTTTTCAAAATCCGAATCACGGATAAATGGATCGCATTTCGCAAAAAGGAACCAGCGTGATTGCAGTGTTTTCAAAATTGTGCAACTTCTTTTTTTTCTTTTAGAAATGATAAAAATATTTACAGTATCAAAATTTACACAATTATTTCCCTTTAAAATGAGCAATTTTTTGATGGGATGCAAATAATATTTGCTTTTTTGGGAGATCTTTCAGAGAATTATGAAGAAGCAACATTTTAACAACACTGTAAATACGCCGGTTCTTTTTTGCTAAATGCAATCCAAATCATGACGAATATTTGATTTCAGAGAAAAGTGCCTTTCTTGCTTCGGTTAGATCATAGCTAATCATTCATAGTTCCAGAGAGCATATGTCTTCTCCTCGGGTTTTACTATTTCATTCCGCAGTAATAGTGACTTTAACTGAAATTGATTCTCACAGTCGACTTCTGGAAGATTAAAAATGACGGTCGGAAAGTTATTGTGCGTGATTGAGGTGATTGCTATATTTTCCCGCGTCCACTGTTTGCCCGAAGGTTATGGAAAAACCGACATTTGTACACAATGTGACCGACCAACTGTGAGTAATTATTGAAAATTCTTGCTTAAAATTGGTTTTGTTATTAGTTTCAACGACAAAAATTCGATTTCCAGCTTTCAGATGAATTCGATTGTAAGGAGTATTAACACTCATAAATTGGACTACAAAACAAGAGGGTATCTGTTATTACAAATCGACGGCGCAAGTCCGCAATCACATATCGTCACCTTCCAGGCAAAGTATCACAAGCGCCACGCGACGTTTAAAAATTTCCGCCGCCATTTTATTTTTTTACAGAGAAATTGTTCAACGAAGCTGTCCGAAAATTTCACTGAATTTTCTTTGTGCTGCCGATAAAATTTAGTGAAATTTCCAAACAGATTCAACCAACAATTTCTCAGTAAAAAAATAAAATGGCGCGGCGGAAATTTTTAAACGTCGCATGGCGCTTGTGATACTTTGCCTGGAAGGTGACGATATCTCGTTAGCGGTGTCTGAGTTTCTCCGCCTCTATGTTATTTTTTTAAAAGAGAACAAATTGACATCATTCCTTGAAGTTTTTGCAGAATTTTCTTCGCACACCCTGGTAAAAATTGGCGATAGGAGCTGCGTTTCAAAATACCATAAGAGTTCTTATAGCCGACTGAAGCAGGCGATAGAAAATCATATAGCTGACTGTAGAAAGTGGAAAAAAAATCATACGGCCGCGCTACACGAAGCTATAAAAAATTATACAGCCGAGCTATAGTTCCTATCGCCGGTCTTTACACTTTATCGCATGGCTGTTGCTTTTTCGCCATCGGCTATAAAAGGCTATAAGAAATTGGCTAGAAATTCGTGTGGTTTGAAAATCCTTAAGTTTGCACGGAATCACCTTTATATTTATAAAACGCACTTTACATTTTCCTTTGCTACATATTTTTTTTCATCAATTAAAATGAGAATAATCCATACAGAGGGTGCAAACATTTCAAAGTCATGAGTTGAAAAACGCTGACTCCACGAGATTAAATATTAGAGCCAAATATTAGGCCCAACACAAAGCGGAGCGGCGGCGCACTGGCGCCTACAAACCTAACAGGGATACTTCACGCATTGCGCAATGCCTGAAGTATCCCTCTTGGGTTTGTAGGCGCCAATGCGCGTTTCGCGCTAGGGGCCCGCCCGCCGCACAGTGTGTCAAAACCCCAATCTAGCTGCTCAAAACCCCCCTTATATGAAGTCAACAAATGGTGTTATTTATGGTCAGAGTGGGTCCACAGGCACCCACTGGTTACGTATCTATCATGGTTATCACAAAAATAAATTTTTTGGTCGCTAAAATGATAGGGATTGCAGCCGGTAAACCTCCAACCTCAATCTCGCCATCAGGAGTGGTGCCACTGTATTGCTTTTTTTAGAGTACTTCGTGGCGAAAAAGGGTCATTTCTGGATGAAACGAGATGCCAAAGGCCAGAGAAAGGAAATATGACCGTTGATTTCTCCAAAATCATTATTTAAGTATTATAATTGCTCATTGAAAACAGTGCCCAAGACTGATGTTTACTTTTCCTGGCTTTATAGAGCCGCAAAAGCGCGGAACTACACGGAACACCATGAAACTTATATGAGAGTGTTCAGAAAACTATCTAGATTTGAAATGTCTTTAGTTTTACTGCTACCTTCCGCAACCTTGAGAATAAGAGCACATTTTGTTCGGCGATTCCTAGTGTAAAAGCGAGCGGGCGGCGTTTTGCGATCTCCCCCTACAGGCTGTCGCAGGTGAAGTGAGACGGAGGCAGCATCCCACCACGCGCGCTCGGTCCCCTGATTTGAGTGAGCCTTATCATGAGGCTTTTCACCGTGTAGGATAAGACAGTGTGGTGGCTCAGTTGATTGCTTCTTTCATTATTACTTGCATGATCGGGGTTCAAACCCCGAGTAGATCAATTTTTTGAAATTTTATTTTCTATTTCATTACGATTTTCCCATTATCTATACTGTCATGGAAGGGGGAGGAGGGTCCTCATAAATACAAAGTTGCATCGTATTTTTAACAAGTTTCTTGTATGATTTGAAACAGACTTTCTTATTTATTTCTAATGAGGAAAGGTTTCGGGCATGGTTTATGAAACGTAGGAAAATGAAAAAGGGGGGGGGGGGNGCCGCGTGCCCACCTCCGGGGTCAGGAAGCGCGGAAAGTCGATTATCTCAGACTCGGGTTATCGCCTCCAGACAACAAATCAAAAAGGACTTTGAAAGTTTTCATTGAGTAGACTGTACCTTACTTTTTAATGTAGTCTCCGCATCTTTTTTGACATTTCTGGTATCATTACAGTAGCTTTTTGACGCCTTCCGCGTAGAAGCGCTCTCGTCTTGGCTACGAAACCAGTCATTGACAGCGATCTGCACATACAAATCAGTTGCTTTGTGTGGGAAATTTTCCCCCAATCCTCCGAACTCTTCCAATTTAGCCTCAGGTGACTTCTCTGTTCCCGAGGTGAAAAACTTCCACGGTAGAAAGCGATTTCTATAGCTGATTAAGAGGTGCAGCTCGCTGTCAATGACTGTTTTTGTAGCCAAGACGAGAGCTTCTACGCGGAAGGCGTCAAAAAGCTACTGTAATGATAACAGAAATGTCAAAAAAGATGCGGAGACTACGTTAAAAAGTAAGGTACAGTCTACTCAATGAAAACTTTCAAAGTCCTTTTTGATTTGATGTCTGGAGGCGATAACCCGAGTCTGAGATAATCGACTTTCCGCGCATCCTGACCCCGGAGGTGGGCACGCGGCGACAGGAGGTTGTCTCAGTAAAATTAAGTTTTCTCGGAAACCCTTCAACCGATTTTCAAAAACTTGAGCTTGTTTGAAAGCTTAGAGTATGCCTAATAATGTCTTCATTACCGATTTGATTTATCTCTTTTCGTTCGGAAGATACAAGGTAGGGAACCTTACTATTTGGATGACCCTCGTACATTGACTTTTGTTTTTCCCGCGAGCGAGATGTTGAAATTTACTATTTCTAAATTTGATTTTTACACACGATTCCGGTGAGAGAACGTGTACTGCAGTGTTTGAATGTATGCTGTTTCAAGTGGCCCAGTTGCCTCCCAGCCTCCCTTTGCATCAACTATGTCCTTCAGGACATTTTTGACGTCACACCATCAGACTGTTGGGATTGACAGAGCACGCATCCGAATAGTATGCAAAATGTGAACTGAAGTTGGAAAAAATGGGAGAACATTACTTTTCATTTCTTGCAACCTTGCGCACTGGTTAGTCTGGAATTTAAGTTTCAGCTCAAAAAAATTCATCATGCCAAAAAAAATTTACAATTTTTTCGGCTCTTTGACGATTGGAATACCCTTTTAGCTTTTTCAGCGAGTGACATGAGCGGGAAAAAGTTTTCAAAATCCGAATCACGGATAAATGGATCGCATTTAGCAAAAAGGAACCAGCGTGATTGCAGTGTTTTCAAAATTGTGCAACTTCTTTTTTTTTCTTTTAGAAATGATAAAAATATTTACAGTAGCAAAATTTACCCAATTATTTCCCTTAAATATGAGCAATTTTTTGATGGGATGCAAATAATATTTGCTTTTTTGGGAGATCTTTCAGAGAATTATGAAGAAGCAACATTTTAACAACACTGTAAATACGCTGGTTCCTTTTTGCTAAATGCAATCCAAATCATGACGAATATTTGATTTCAGAGAGAAGTGCCTTTCTTGCTTCGGTTAGATCATAGCTAATCATTCATAGTTCCAGAGAGCTCGACATGTCTTCTCCTCGGGTTTCACTATTTCATTCCGCAGTAATAGTGACTTTAACTGAAATTGATTCTCACAGTCGACTTCTGGAAGATTAAAAATGACGGTCGGAAAGTTATTGTGCGTGATTGAGGTGATTGCTATATTTTCTCGCGTCCTTTGTTTGCCCGAATGTTACGGAAAAAACGACATTTGTAAACAATGTGACCGACCAACTGTGAGTAATTATTGAAAATTCTTGCTTAAAATTGGTTTTGTTTTTAGTTTCAACGACAAATATTCGATTTCCAGCTTTCAGATGAATTCGATTGTAAGGAGTATTAACACTCATTAATTTGACTACAGAGCAAGAGGGTATCTGTTATTACAATTTGACGGCGCAAGTCCGCAATCACATATCGTCACCTTCCAGGCAAAGTATCACAAGCGCCATGCGACGTTTAAAAATTTCCGCCGTCATTTTATTTCTTTACAGAGAAATTGTTGGTTGAATGGTTGAATCTGTTCGGAAATTTCACTAAATTTTATCGGCAGCACAAAGAAAATTCAGTGAAATTTTCAGACAGCTTCGTTGAACAATTTCTCTGTAAAAAAATAAAATGGCGGCGGAAATTTTTAAACGTCGCATGGCGCTTGTGATACTTTGCCTGGAAGGTGACGATATCTCGTTAGCGGTGTCTGAGAATCTCCGCCTCTATGTTATTTTTTTAAAAGAGAACAAATTGACATCATTCCTTGAAGTTTTTGCAGAATTTTCTTCGCACACCCTGGTAAAAATTGGCGATAGGAGCTGCGTTTCAAAATACCATAAGAGTTCTTATAGCCGACTGAAGCAGGCGATAGAAAATCATATAGCTGACTGTAGAAAGTGGAAAAAAAAATATACGGCCGCGCTACACGAAGCTATAAAAAATTATACAGCCGGGCTATAGTTCCTATCGCCGGGCTTTACACTTTATCGCATGGCTGTTGCTTTTTCACCATCGGCTATAAAAGGCCATAAGAAATTGGCTAGAAATTCGTGTGGTTTGAAAATCCTTAAGTTTGCACGGAATCGCACATTATATTTTCCTTTACTACATATTTTTTTTCATCAATTAAAATGAGAATAATCCATACAGAGGGTGCAAACATTTCAAAGTCATGAGTTGAAAAACGCTGACTCCACGAGATTAAATATTAGAGCCCAACACAAAGCGGAGCGGCGGCGCACTGGCGCCTACAAACCTAACAGGGATACTTCACGCATTGCGCAATGCGTGAAGTATCCCTCTTGGGTTTGTAGGCGCCAATGCGCGTTTCGCGCTAGGGGCCCGCCCGCCGCGCCGCTCCGCGCCGCAGCGTACCACGGCCCTTGAAGCAACTATTTCACACCAGAGGTACTGCACAGTATCATACGAAATTGAAGGCGCTCCATCATATTAGGAATGGCAGGCATCCTTCAAAAGTACGGAGCTTTCCTCGCAAAATAAATCAAGATACTACGGCCCAAAAAGAGAGCGGTAGTCCAAAAACTCACTAAGTCCTAGCATCCGTAATTAGTAACTTTTATATTTATCGCCAGGCTGTCGCTTAATCCCCGTCGGCTATACAAGGCTATAAGAAATTGTGTTGCCGGCTATAGGAGCTATTAGAAATCTTACAGCCGGCTGTAGGTCTATGGTATTTTGGAACACAGATTCTACTGCCAATTTTTACCAGGGCAGAGAAGAAAAATCACGGCAGTTTTAAAGAATTGCCGTTGAATAGTTATCTGTTTAAAAAATAAAGTATGACCGGAAGTCTGTGACGTCGCAAATCGAGTTATGTGATTGTCAACTTACACCGTCGAAAAATTAAAATTTTACAGATCGTTACCGCAGTCATATTATTCATATTAAGTGTATATAGCAAACCTTAAAATTGCATCACCTAAAAAGCTACCTTCAAGGACCTCTAAAACTCCCATTCTATAAAGGATATGCCCCAAGTGTCTTGGCACGAACTCTTGAATAAGTGAACAACTGAAGCTGGAAAATCATTTTAGTCGCTATCGTCCAGTCAAAGATTCGAAGAGTCTCTTATAAACTTCTCGGCGACCGCAGTTCACTTATCTCCTAGGAAATGTTTAAATATATTTTACGAAGGAAAGGTAAAATGACTGAATATGCACACATTTAGATACTTAGTCCTTTTCATGATTAATTTTACATAGTAGTGACAAATTATGATTGCGTTACCCCTCTTCGTCTGATGAATCTTCTCTTCCTTCGTTTTAACTTTCATTTTGTGTATTCTATTTTACGCCCTATTTACGTCGTTTTGTACGACGGAAGAATCTTCGCCTTTTTTACAGCACGCACATGGCACTTGGGTTGTTTCTGGAACAAAAATATCACTTACTCGGTCGTATGGAAAGAAATCCATATCTAAAAATCAATGGCTGATACTTCGTTCAAAAATTGCATTAAGATCACTTACCTTCACTGGAAAAAACACATTGGATCTTGAGTCCAGACTCTGAAAAACATCGACAAGAAAAAGTACTCTTGATTCAATCAGATTTAAGCTAAAATCAAGAACCAAGCCTCTTAATTTGAGCGGATTTCCTTTTGATTTAAGCTTTAATTCCGATTGAATCAAGAGTAGTTTTTCTTGTCAATATTTTCAAGAGTCTGGACTCTAGATCCAATGTGTTTTTTTTCCAGTGTTGTATTAGAGATCTAAATGTCTCTTGCATTTTGACCGAATTAAAAAAAGAGATGAACACATACGTTTGTACTGCCGTGCTAAGCAAGAACGCCGTGAGTCCATCAAGATTTTCTCTTGTTTTTTGGAGCTCAATACTTTATAAAATAAAACCTGTTTTACCCGTGCACCTCAAATTTTCATAAGTTCTTGTTAGTATTCGCGAGAGAATCCTGTAAAAACATTTTCCCAAGGTACACAAGTTTTTCTGCTATGATCCAAAAAATGTAAAATGGCGTGTACGGTTTTTTTACGTTGCACGGCAGTGTAGTTCTGACGTCAAAAAAGAAATTACAATTTTTATAGGTTAAATAGGGTAGGTTTTGTTGAACTTAACAAAAAATGAATTTGAAAAATTTGACTCACACAAAGCAAGGGTTTTATTTATTTTTTTAAAAAGAAAAATGTCATCGCCCTCGTCATATCAAACGAATGATTCCACGTAACTAGAGTTTTTTCAAAAAGTGTTTTTTGAGAGTGAAAGGATATAATCATGCAAAAATTCGCAAAGAGTAGTCGCTTTCCCTCCATTAAACGTAGGATATCGCAGAAAGTCAGTGTCTGAAATCAGCACTAATGAAAGTACGTGTTTTTTCTCGTCGATATTTTTTTGCATTCGAGAGAAGAAGGTGTTTTCCATCCTTTCGCAGCCCTCTAGGGCTTTTCATATTTTTTTTGTCAGTTCCTCGGTAATCTTGCGTCATTTCAGTAGCGTAGCGTGCTTTGCAATGTATCGATTGTTATGCCATTTAAACCTATGGAAAAGGATCCATACACTGGCTGTTCGCAGCGAACACCTCATAATCGATTCTTCACCATACGTTTAAATGGCATAACAATCGATACATCGCAATTCACGCCACGCCACTGCGTCATTTGTCATTAGCTGGGCATGTATATCAGTTCATTACGGAGATGAGGAAAAAAGACACTATCCGGGAACCAAACGACAGAGAAGGACTTGGTGCAAGGCGCGGCGTGCTTTGCGATATATCGATTGATCTGGTATTTAAACCTATGGAAAAGGATCGATAACAGAGAACACCTTAATAATCGATTCTTTACCACAACTTTAAATGGGGAAGTATCGATAATCGACCATTCACGCATCGCCACTGACTCGGTGGTACATATCAACATCATTTCGCTCCAAAAATTGACGAATTTAATCAGATGCACTAGAAAAAAAAAACACATTGGATCTAGAGTCCAGGCTCTTGAAAACATTGACAAGAAAAAGGACTCTTGATTCAATCAGATTTAAGCTTAAATCAAAAGGAAATCCGCTCAAATTAAGAGGCTTGCTTCTTGATTTAAGCTTAAATCTGATTGAATCAAGAGTATTTTTTCTTGTCGATGTTTTTAAGAGTCTGGACTCTAGATGCAATGTGTTTTTTTTCCAGTGTATGCTGAATATAATGAAAGAGAAATTGCAAAAATATGATCAGTGTCATGGACCCCTTTTGGGATCTCTCCCTCCAAAAACTGCTCGCACTATCCCACACCTACTAAAATTGTGACCCTTCATGAATATTATTAACTTTTTGAAAGTCCTGTCCGCTTTGGCAAAAGTTTTCGTAACTTAGAATAAAAGTTAAAACTGCTTTTTTCTGTACGACCAAAAGACGACGAGGTTAGAAATCTATGCGATAAGCTCAGGGACCTACTAAATTAGCGTATTTGGTAATGCTTATAGTTCCAGTGTTCTACTAGGCCGATTTTCATGATTTTTTCGGCTATCGACAGGCACTCGTCTCTGGATGAGCTCGTTCTATTTAGATTTTGAAAATAATTATGACCCACGTTTTTTTATATCACATGGTAAAGTTGCGAATTCTCCCAAGTAAACAATGGAAATTTTTTTTTTGTCATAATTCGTTTGAGTGTTCTACAGGGCCAATTTCCATATTTTTTCAGTTATTGACAAGTGACAGGCCCCAGATGAGCCCATTTTAATCAGATTTTGGAAATAGGACTCAGGTTTTTTTTTATATGAGAATAGACCAAAGCGCTTAGAAAGGGGGCAAAATTTGAAATTCACGCCCATGAGAAATGGCGAGAATTTCAAATTTAGCGGAAAATGGAACTAATTGTAAGTGAGAAATGTTGAATCTTGGTCGGTTAGAAGGGTAAGGTAAGTGAATCGGAAATAGGCTTCTTTGCTACAGACTATATAAAAAAGCGACGGAACGCTCCGCACCGTTTCGTTTCAGTCTTGGCGCGAAGTTTGAAATAAATGCCGATTTTTTCAATCGATTCTTATTGGTCCATTCGCTCCCGGCCAGAGAAAGATTGGATAAATGAGAGTCGTGTATGAAAATCTTTTAATTTTTTTTGGTCGTCCTTTTGTCGACGCGGGCGCAAGAGAGCGCGAGGCGCCCTTTGGGGATTGGGCCGCGTAGCGGCCAGGGGGCACATGCAGTCCCCTAGTTACCATATATTTAACCTCGGGAAATGAGAGATTTGCTACCTTTTCTCGTTTTAATGTTTTTCTGAATCCGTTTGTTTTGATAGTATGTTTAAAAAAGCACAAAATTTGTCGCCTCCCTGAATTTTCCGCCATGGACCGCGGCTTAGGTGCCCCCCCCCTTAAATCCTGCCCTGGCGACTGGCATCAACTGACTCATTCTAATATGCATTTGTTTGTCGCAGCCTACTTCAAGGCCCGAAGAAGAGGATCTATTCCACCTGGAACATGCAGATCCTTGTCGTTTGGAGGACGACTTTACGTACTTTGACCAAAAAGAAAATACTGCAAGGACAAAGGTATCTCTATGCAAGGAGCTTGTACAATTGTACCTTAATTCCGCATTACATAAATGTGCTCAGCCTTCCATATGTGATAATGCCGTGGCGTGGGGGTGTGTGGAGTTTTCCCCCGCAGATATGGAGCTGAGTCCGACGCGGAAGAGAAAACATGATTGTTGGGTTCGTCTCGAGCCGTCATGGCGCATCCATCGTTTGTCTTATTGCGTTCAGCAAGATTTTCAGCGTTTCAAAGCACGAATGCTAGCGGACGGTGGAAGGAGGGTCGAGGAGCCATCAACATGGATACAAAGAATCCTCGCTGGTCCGGTTCGTATTCGTAAAGAGGAAGTTTCCGGAGATCACTCGACAAAATGGTGTAGTGGATTAACTAGTCCATGTCTACGAGGGCGCAAACCCAACGCTAGTCAAGGACATTCTCCAAGTTCTTCAAGGGCCAGCTCAGAACGAGGACATTCTTCAAGGGCCAGCTCTGAACGAGGACATTTTTCAAGGGCCATCTCTGAACGAGGACATTTTTCAAGGGCCATCTCTGAACGAGGACATCTTTCAAGGGCCATCTCTGAACGAAGACATTCTTCAAGTTCCCCGAGGACCAGATCTAACCAAGGAGAACGACCCTTTTGTATTAAGCCTTTAATAAAATTTTGTGTGAAGTTAGATTAACACTAATGGGAAACGAAAATTACTCATGTCATTATTTCGCCTTGAATGGAGTTCTTGCATGTGTCAGGAATTCAGTGGTGGACCCGGGGGGTGGTCCAAAAAACTGGGGGAAAATAGGGGGAGGAAAGAAATTCTCCTAAAAATTTACTGAAATGGTGTCCAGACAGAACTTCAGAGCTATTTAACCCAGTTTACCGAACCAAAGGTTACTCAATGCGGCAGAAATAAATAGGTCAAATAACAAAATAAAATTCCTCTGAGAGAGGTATGATTCGTCCATTTTCAGCTTTCAAATGATGCACAAATTGTACGCTCTAACTGCTTAAAATTGAATCTGGGAGGAGCTAATTTTTTGAAAATTTTCTGGTGGAGGTCCCCACTCGACATCAGCAAATCCCCCCCCCCCCCCNAAAACTCAATCCAGTGCAGGACTTATCTGCCACTGCAGGACTTTGCGGTTTACGTTGAAAAATTTCGCGAGGAACACGATGGCGATGGTGCCACTGGTTTTCCCTGAAAGAAACTCTAAAGCTCAAAAATTGCTCTTAAAGTTGAGGCCATAATTAATGGATATCCCACGCAACTCTGAGATTCAACCTTTGAATCAAGACAAACTCTCTGTGCAAATGATAGAAAGCAAATGCATTAGCAAGGTTGTCACTTTGTTTGGAGACTTCAAAACTTAAAACACTACAACATTGCTAATTAATGTATTTGCTCCCAATCATTTGCACAGAGGGTTTGTCTTGACATAGAGGTGGACTCTCAGAGTTGCATGGGATATTCCCTCCATTACGGCCTCAACTTTGAAAGCTCTTTTTGAGCTTTGGAGTTGATGTCAGGAAAAAACAGTGGCACCATCGTGTCGGAGGAATCGCCCAGGATTCTGTGCTTGAATCGCAAATTCCTGATACGTGCATGAGTTCATTTTCAAGGTGCGTCAGAAAACATTCTTTGCACAGCAGTAAGTAATCGAAGGTTTTTGTCTGATGTTTTTTACAAACAGCCATGACTTGCAAAAAATTATTCTGAATTTTAACGGTTGATTTCGATGCTCAAACTCTGATTTTAAGCTCAAGTCTTCGTGATACAAATTATGAAAATAAAAAATTCCCTCTGAAATTTCTTGCGAGGGATAGAGTTTCCCCTCAGACCCTACATGATAAGACGCCTCTGATTGGTATAACCCCTCACAAAATAGCTCGCTTCTCAAACTTAAATGGCTAAAGACGTATAGGATGGAGAAGGAGCAACACAATCCTCAGATTCTACCAAGCGGCATCGCTGAATGAGCTAATATCCTTTTGGTACCTGAAAATGGGTTGTACTGCGCTAAGCGCAGCGCCTGAAAAATTAACGGAGTATTGATTTGATATTGCAGCCTTTCTCCGTGCAAAATTTGGGATTTTTTTATTTAATTTTTTCCCCCCATTTATTCAGAGCACTCGAAAAGTTATAGATGGCACCTGAAAACTAGGCTTCTATGCTCCGAATGTCTTGGATGAAGTGGATCACATTTTGCAATAAGAAACCACTATTTCTGGCTCATTTTAGAAACAACCTATATGCAATTGGTTTCCCTATGCAGAAAGGTGCTTTTTCGGAAGAGTCAGAGATAGTGGTTCCTTATTGCAAATGTAATCCAAGTTAGAATCATTCTTCAGCAAAATACGTAGTTTGCTCTGCTGACTCGATTTTCGCGACACGACATAACATGCAGCAAATGTAGTGAGCATATATGTGGATGTTTTTGTTTTATCTTGTAGATCTTTATATTTTTTTTCTTCGTTTATAAGCACGGTTTTTTTTTAAGTCGTACATTGTGAAGTGTAAAATTTAGAAATTAAGACAATCCTTTCTATTTTTAACTTATCGATGGTTTAACTGTATATCTTGGTTTTTGACGTATGCAACTTCATTAAAATTTCAGCCTCTATCAGGATACTTATCAATAAAACTCAAAATTTCGAGTATTTTTCTTTGGCTTTTCAGGAGTATTCTTTGGCATTTTCTCATCGTGATGTTTGAAATTAATTTCTTTACTAAAGTGTGAAAAGTGTTGGGCTTGAAAGAGAAAAAATCACGAGGGCATATGAAATAGAAAAAAGTAATTAGGATAAAAAAGCAAAAATACATTTTTCCTTCTTGGAATTCCGCGTAGGTAGTAATATCGACCTTGAGTTTTAGATGACTTAATCACACTGGTCTCGAAGTTTTATACATATAAAAAAAATCAGTGTAAAAAAGTTAGCATTTTTGCAGCTCGCCGAAAGTTGAAAAAAGGCCATGCACCCTTTTGATTCTACATACTTCATCCATAGTCTCCGTTAATAGTTTTGCGTTACAGGAAACAGGAGGGAAAAAAGGGAATTTCAAATCCTCATGCATGCAACAGCTTTTTTTAGAGCTATTAATGAATTCACTTCTTTGTCGTACAGTTCTTTTTTTACCGTGAATTGAAGCGTCAGAGATGACCGACCCGCACGCACTTACCCACGCTCTCATTCAAGAGCATTTGCACGTTCACTTAAAACGCCTTCATATTGCATGACACTCAATAATTCATACATCTGGTACTGCGCCAATGCGCCATGTAGAACATTTCGAAACTATATAACTCACTTTACTTCAGTGAGGGAAAATTCATTTTATAAGAAATGTTGTTGTGCCTATGTTTGAATTACCTGACCTTGAGTGGTGAATTGTACCCTTTAAGTCTTAAAAAACCAAGCGGTTAACCAGCTGTGCTTATTTCAAATCAAAAAGCCACGTTCCACGAAAATGAGTGATGTTTTGCAGGTCTAGGATTAAATAATAATTTTCATAAGTTAGACTTAAGGTAGAGTCTTCACAAAATCGTAATACATGGAAAAAATTTCATATTATATTTGCAGAACTTTAAGAAAAATAATTGCATTTTTGAGCTTATCTTGCTATGTTATACATGATTTCAAAGTTCAATTTTTCGAGATGCGTGTTTTACCTTTTGATCACAAAGAGGAGACTGAAATCAACTGAGGTAAACAGGATGGAATCAAGTTGTATTTAGAGGGGGAAAATAAGTTAGAAGTAATTGAAAGCTTACATAGTTTCATGCACATGTTTTCTGCTGTCAAAAAATTGTCAAAAAGATGTACTGAATATGAAAATAGACGTTAAAGTTTTTAAGTCTTATGAAAATCTCATACTTTCTTCGATTCGATCTTGATGTGACGATAGGTCCCTTTCCATCGAACTCGGTTCAAATCGGAGTCTGATCTCTGCGATGGCACAACTAGACTGCATTTTGCAATTTGGAATTATGAATTCTGGCTCTTCTGGAAAAGCACTTATGTGCATAGGGAAACTAATGGCACATACGTTTTTTTTAAACCGGGCTAGAATTTATAGTTCCAAATTGCAAAATATAGTCCAACTGTGAAACGCGCTTGAGTATTGAAATTAATGGGTAAGATCGGCAGACTTGACTCTGCCATGCTTGTTGCGTTCTTCAGCAATGAAGGTGCTTCTATGGCCGCACATTTAACTCTTCCTCATTTTCACAACTAGTCGGCCGATAAGGTATAACCCCAACTCAAGAATACATCTATTCAGTTTGAATTGAGAACAAATTCGTGACGGGCTACACGCGCTGTCACGTCAATTTACACCTATCTAGGTGGATCTATCTCCGAGTCAGAAACTTTTCTCTCTGCTTGTTCAATTTTTGAGAGTAGTAATTATAGTATGGGGTTCTGTTAGCTGTATGCTCAATATCCATCTTTATAGTCGTTAATTTACGTGCCGATCGTTGTAACTTGCCGTGATTTTTATTCGTGGGTCAGACCAAACTTTGAGCCGTGCACAATGTTGATCGATCTGGCGTGGGTACTACAATTACAACATGCAGAACACTATGAAACGAAATCTTGCGCATGAATTCGCCCTCGTCCGGCAAAACATGTGCGGCATATTACAAGAGTAAGAATAGTGGTGTCTACGTAAAGCCTTGTCATACACAGGAATATGGGTATAGGAGTACAGTACAGTATGGACATTTTAAGAACGAATTTTCAGCAAACAAAATGTAGAATCGAATGCGGGAAAAAAATAATGTGGATGACACCAATGTTTTAAAACAGCATTTTTGTTATTCTGGACATGGAAACGTAAGGATTTTTTTACCGGCGGGTTTTTTTCCTATTTAAAGTTCCTTTATTAAAAAAATTACAAACTTGAAAAAACAACATTATTACAGGAGGTAATTACTTATGATTAGATGGCACTTTATATAATGAAGCAACTGGGTAAAAGGGAAAGGTATAAGGTAGGAAAGATACCGGAATTGCTATTCGATGCATATCATCAGTTCCCCCCCCCCTTACCTACAGTAAAACAGACCAGAGCCCATTTTTCAGAAATAGTAGAGAGCGTCATCGATCCAATTAAAATACAAACAATTTGCCCTCTCAGTTAGATAAGTTTACAGCGGAGCTAAGTGCTTAACTGGATATAGATTGCACGTTTTTTCTTCAGAGCTTGGTCAACCTTGCGGTCCTCTCTATCTGATCGGGAAAGCGTTTCAGGACAAGAGCATACTTTCTCGATGCTGGACCATAGAGCACTTAGAGTCGTAATATAAATGGGAGAGCTGGCTCCATGTTCTGCTCGATGAGTTCCGAGCCCGTGAGCGGGTCACCATTTCGATCCACATTCGATCCAAAATGGCGGTGTGGAATACGCAGTAATTCCGTAGCCGGGTCCCCGTGTATCGTAAACAATCGATTATGTGTCGAAAAAGTGACCCGGCACCGAACAGGAGTCTCGGAATTCGGGACTTGGAAAATGCTTAAAACTGGCGCCAGCTCTCCCATTTACATTCCGACTCTATGTACTCCATGTGCCGGATCAGTAAGGCTGAGCTCGCGATCATGAAATGGTCGTATTCATGCTAAAAGGAACTATGTGCATACGGTTTGCGTGTAACATAGTTCCTTGTAGCATAAATACGCCCAAATAATAAATCCCTAGCTGGAAATCACATCTCGATGGTGAAACTGCAGAAATGCGTATACCGGTTTGCGGCGTTGCAGACTTCCTGTCATACTTTATTTTTTATATGGAAAACCACTTAACATCATTTATTGAGCACTTCGGATATTTTTCTTCTCTACGTGAAGAATATTCTGTGTTTCAAGCCACGATGTTGGTTCGGTTTCCTTTCAAAAAATAAAATAAGAGCGGAGATTTTCAAACACCGCAACCGATATACGCATTTTTGCAGTTTCACCATCGATCTGAGCTTTTCCCTGTAACAAGAACGTATGTACTCCCGCATTCTACACGTCGGAGACACCCCTCCCCCCCTTCACTTACATTTCCCCCGCCCAGTGCCTAATTCGGCACACCCCGCGACCACAACCCTAGTAGCATGATTCACTTTCCCCTTCCTAACAAACGTATAAGGAATTAATACCGGTTATATAATCACCATTTTAACTAAAGTTTATATGTCGTGTATATAAGTTTTATATAAAATGCCCATGAAAATAATTATTCATATTTTCAGAAGATAACGTTTATATAAAATTTATATAATTGAGGAAGGGTTTTTATAAATTTTCTTTATACGCATAGTATCCTTTTGCTTAATTTGCTTATTATAACTGTTATATAAATGACCTGAATGACTTTAACGTAAACCTATCTCATTTTCATGAATGATGATGATGATCTCATTTCAATGAACACCCTCGACTCCTCAGACTGCGTGGGATAGGTATTATTAGAGGTACTAATGGCTCCGAGACGAGTTAAAAGGGGATATCTCGGCACACAATCCGAGGAGCCCTGTTACCTCAGTTGGTAGCGTGTCTGGCTCATAACCCTGCCCAGTTAGACAGCAATATTTTAAAAATATTGAAATTTAATATATTTTTAAAATGTTTTTCATGTATTTTTAAAATATTTTCAAAAAGTACTTTTGAAATACAATCAATGAATATTTTTAAAACATTTTAAAAATATATTAAAAATATAAAAAATTAAAATTTTTAAAATAATATTTTATAATATTTTAAAGTATATCATAATTATTTTTGTTAATATTTTAAAAATATTATTAAATATTATTTTAAAAATTTTGATTTTTTTTAAAATGTTTAAATTAATATTATAAAAATTTAAAAGAAAAAAGGAAATGATAATAATAATAAATAAATAACATAAATACAGCCAACATAAATTCAAACTAGAAAAAGGCCCAAATAATTAAAACTGGAAAAAGACGCAATTATAAAGTTAAAAAATAGAGAGAGAGAGAGAGTTAAAAAAATGAGAGTTAAAAAAAATAGAGAGAGTTAGAAAAAATGATAGTTAAAAATCATGATAGTTAAAAAAAAGAGAGAGCTAAAAAAATGAGAGAGAGTTAAAAAAAATGAAAATGAAAAAATTACATCATGAAATAAAAAACAATAAATAAATAAATAACAAATAATAAAGTCTGGTAAAATATCATAAGAATCCGTCAATAAACAAAATATTACGGACTCAGAGGCCTGCGATAGTTAAGAGATTGAATTTAGGGGCCCATCCGTATCAAGCCTGGCTGGTCTGGTGGTAAAGTACTGGACTTCGGATTGCAACTCCATCCCGAGGCGTGGGTTCTAATCCCGACTAGGACGCCGCGGATTTTAAGGTAAGTCACAACTCTACGATGATCCACCACCTGGTAGTAACGCATATGAAAACTTGCACACTTCATAACTAGAGTGCGCTACCAGCCAGGAAGAATAATGAAAATTCATTTTATACACTCTTTGAATTTGGTTATATAACTTTTATACTAAGGGTTACATAATAAAATAAGTTTTTTAGTAAACTTTTAACTAAAAAACTTTACATCCATTACATAAACAATGAATATTCTTTAGCTTGTGGTTATTTACGGTTTATACTTTTAAAAACAAATTTTTTATATAACTCTGCTACTAGGGAAGTCGCGACGATTTTTTCTATATTTCCAGGCGCGCCGGGCTCACCGCGAGTATGTGGAGGGCGGAATCATTTTTCGTGACGTCATTCAGACCAGGTGCTCCCACCGCACCCTCCCCCGCTCCCGCACCATATTTATTTTATTGGCAACATATTGTGCGCCCCCGCCCCTCGCCCGCCCGGGACAATATGTCGTTCACCCCCTCCTCCCCCTCCTCCCCCGCATAAGCGCCCGCTTGCGGTCTTATTTCATCGCTCTCAAGAGAAGACCGGACGATTTTCTCTTTCTTTTTTTTTGGCATCTTACAAGGAGCTTTTCCCCTCCTTCGCATTTCTTTGTCCTTCGGCCTCCCCCACCCTGCTTCTTTACACATTCTTAATGCCTCCTCGTTCAACGAGGTTGCTAAATTCCGTCTGTAAGAGTGCGGAGGACGGACTGTTTTCGAGCTGTCCTCAAATACTGCCGTGCTAAGGAAAAACGCCGTATGGACTTTCAGACGTTGCCACATTTCCATCGATAAAACCTTCATTTATTGAGAAAATCGTGAATTTTTTTCTTGACAACTTTGTTCGCAATTTTGTCTAAAATTCCTGAAAATTTCACGAAAAAATACGCATAATCGTTCTCAAAAATACATGTTTTACCCGGGAAAATGTTGCTACTCTCGAATGTATCATATATAACGAATATAACTCTCGAAATAAAGTCGAAAGTACTGTTTCCGTTTTGCAACCAAGTTCAATGTCTTGATATCGTTGGTTAATAGGAATTAGTACTTTTGACTTTGTTTTAAGATTTTGGAGGGTGATGATTTTCGGTACGAATATTCTTCAATAATTTATCCGCAGACTGAAATATAGATTTTTCCAAAATAATTCACCTAAAGGTTAAAATTTGGGATAAATCGATTGTGCCCAGAATGCATTGCGCAAAAGCTGAGGATCCACCTTAATGTGGCGGAAAATAGCATTGACGACGAAAAATCGTAAAAATTCTGACAGGATTGTCAATATCGAGGGAAAAGGAATCATTCCACACCCTAAATACTAGTGGGGTGGGTTTGCAATCTATCGATATTTCCCCATTTGAAGCTGTGGTAAATAATCGATTATTCAGGTGTTCGCTGCGAACACCCTGTTTATCGATACTTTTCCATACGTTTAAATGGGTGATAAATCGATAAATCGCAAAGCACGCCGCTTTGCTAAATACATTCTCAAACAAAGACTCCATAACACGGGTGTTAGGAAGGTGGTCAGTAGCGCTGGCTGTCATACCAACCTGTCCGGGGCTGCGACTTTTCCCTCAGCGCAGCGAGGCAATTAAAATGTTTCAGCAAAGAAAAAACAAAAATATAAAAAAAAAAACGCGAACGGAGAACTAGGGGAAAAACACAGTCGCCGACAAGAAACACATCGAATGAAAGGACCATTTTTTTGAATATTCAACATCGGAGGCCCCATAAAAAAGGGTTGTCGAAGCAATGGGGTGGCAGAGCGCGGAAGGGCTGCGACAGCCTCACGTGCACCAACCCTTATTACTTTCGAGTTTTGACTTGGCGCGGCGCGGGGGTTAAAAAAAAAAAAAAAAAAAAAAAAAAAAAAAAAAAAACGCGAGTCAAGGCGATCCCTGCGCGGGTATGAATTAATTTGTCGGAGCTGGGTGAACCAAGGGCGGAGGGTGGGGTGGGACAAGTCGATATTAATGTATTAATACTAGTTAAATGAGCGCGAGTGTTTCAATGTGTTTCATATATCACCGTAAATTGCTTATTTATGAGTCTGCCCGTGCGTGTGTATGTGTGTGTTTGGATTGTGCGGTTGAGAGCTGGCCTCAACAAATCGAGCGGCCAATTCGGTCATTCATCATTCGGCTCGAACGGGTTCGAAGCTTTCCTCCGGAGCCCGTACCTTTATTGGATTCGCATCGCTTCGCACGCAACTTGTCCTTGCCGGGGACAAGTTTTTTTTTAATTTCTTTTCTTTTGGAAAAATGCCGATTTGAAAAGAACTCTTGTTATAAGTAAAGTCAACAGTCATCGCTGACATTTTGCAAATTCAAGTTATTTTCATTCACATTTGTATCAAATCTATTCGAATAGTTCAGACAAATCCGAAGTTATCTGATGGTCCCTGAGCCTCGTTGCTACGCGGAAAATTCAGGCATTGGGCCGAGGACTTCCACATTCAGCTCCCACAATCAGCGTGTGATTCCGGCTTAACTCAAGGGAGCCTGCAAAATGGGCTTCAGATGGTACGAAGAGCCGCTGGTATGGAGACAGGCTCGGACTGGCCATAAGGCCAATCTGCCATTGGCAGATACGCCCCCTTGGCGCGCCGAAAACGCGCCCCTCTAACAGATAGCAATATGAGAAGAAGAAAAAAATTACAACCGAGAATATATGCGGAAAATTTCCTAAAGGAACGGAAGAAGAGAGAGCTAGGAGTAAAAAAAGGTGCTCTTACGAATGATAGTGATGAACAGAGGTCCAATAATACTACTTTCTGAAGCGTAAACGCTTTTTTGTGAAATTTTCACCTTTTTGTTGACATACAGGCGCTTTATCATACCTCTCCTTACCCGCTATGATGTGTAATTCCCTTAGGAGCGATGGTTGGTTTCGAATTTTAGAAGTACGCACCCTTTATAGACCTCTCGAGAGACTATTCAACATATTTCTTCCTTTTCAAAATGACTATTGATTTGGAAATACCATAGCATATCTCAGGCAAACTTGACCTTTTAAAAATAAGAGACATCTAAAGTGTAAACGCGATACAACTGTTCGCGCAAGATGGATGTCCACATTTCATATGAAAAATGTAAGACGCGATGGCATGAGTCGTGTACTCGCTATGCTTTGCTCCATGCTACTAGTTTGAAGCACCATTACGAATTAGACGAGCGCAAACAAACACAATATGGAAATACAGGGAGAGAAAGGATGCGCGTTTACGACGGCGCAGAGATGCAACTATTCGTACTTGATGGACGTCCGTGCTGCATTTGAAAAATTGAAGGCGCTATGAAGCGAAACGTGAGCTCTCAATGCTCTGCTATATGCTGGCAATGAGGTGTCGCTCAGATTCGGGAGAAAAGTTAAAAAAGAGGCCCGAACACATCTCTCCTACCTTCGGCTGAGTTGATACTCGTTCTTTCTTCTTCTTTCAGATGTTCAGAATCAGGGAAAAGACGCGCTATCTAGACGGCGCGGAGATACAACTATTCGTGCTTGGTGGATTTCCGTGTTGCATCTGTAAAATTGAAGGCGCTATAACGCGAGGAGTGAACTCGCAAATGCTCCACTCCACATCCGCTCCTTGTCTGCTTCTTTTTTAGGATGAATTTGCAGATCCATGTCTTAAGCTCGTGGAAACCACAGCACTGGCTCGGTTCTTTTGGAAATAATGGTGCTTGGATGCGTCTGGTGGCTTTAATTTTCTATGTTTTCTTTAATGGCAGAAGTCTGTCGGTTACTTCACTCCGTTCAATTTTGCAATTTTTACCCCGTACGATTAATAAACTTTGAACCTGAAAATAGCGTAAACTTGTGCTGCTTTGCCAAAATTTGCCGAACCTCTCTTCACGTAGGGATGCCTTACCAGGCAATATCACATTATGTCCCTTTGACAAGCCAATTGTCTACGCCCTCAGATGCGAGCCAGTCCGACCCTGTAGGGAGATGGTTCGGCCGCTTAGTAGCGAGGGGGTGAACCTCGTAGTATATCATAGGGATGATGGCGTAGGGCCTGTGAAATTTATGATGGTCTCTATTTGCCACTGAAGAAACCGCTGGAACTGGCAACGCTTGTTGGGTGAAAGAACTTGGGTATACCACAGCCACAGGAGCTGCGACGGGCACCGCAACAACGTGTTGATCCGAAAACAATCGAGTGACGGACACGTTGAGCACGCGGTTTTGGACTGTCACTCCACACTCGGGGACTCGATCGGGGCGCCAGGCGCCAAAACCGCGCGCCCACCGGATACGGAAACGCGTCAAAATCCACGTCGGTCGCCACTCACGTCATCACGACACGTTGAATGGGAAATAGTCTAGGAATCAAGTCAACCTCGATTCCCAGGCCTGGACAGCTTTACAGCGAGACCGATGTGAGGTCGCTCGAGTACTACGTGAGGAATTTTGACCATTTTTTTCCAGCCCTCACATTTGCAAAACTTCCGTGAAACAACCTATCTACCCTTTTTTTTTTTTTTTTTTTTTTTTTTTTTTTTCCTGCTGGTTTAATGGCTTCGTGTCTGATACCTTCAGCCAAATGTAGACAATGTTTAGTGTCCGTAGACATCGAGGGATCTCCATGCTCCAGGCTTTTCCAATGTTTAGGGATTAGGGCCGAGGAGAATCTGTTTCAGCAGATCTACTCGTCAATTCCGTGAAAATTAGACGCCACCATCGGGGTTCGAACCCGGGACCAATTGACCTAAAGTCAGACCCGCTGACCACTAGGCCAACCTGGCCGGCCTCTATTTTTTAATACATGAAATTGGCCTGACAACCCTCCTCCCCCCCCCCNCACACACACACGCCACAACACAGCGCAGTTTCTGAAAACGACCTGAAAAATAATTTTACATCATTATTTTAATTGAAAAAATGAATTTATAAGTAACCATATATATCACTTTTAATAAACTGCAGAAGCCTTAAATTTTCATTTCTTCATAAAACAGATATTCACTGAAAAATCATGGAAATCATCATTTCTAAAAATTACGGGTCATCTTTTTGCCGAATTTTTAATGTCTCTGTTTTCCGCTATCCCAACGCGGTTTAAGTTGTTAACCAATATAATTAACAAACCCCTGTTCTCTAAAAAAAAAAAACCTACCCCCTTTCTTGTTCAGCATCCCGGTTCCAAAATTTGATTTTGATTTTGAAGAAGTCTTAATGTGATCGATAGTTCACTGCGTCATTCTCAGCACTACTATTGGCCCGACACTTGCTTAACGCGAACCCAACGGCGAAAATATGCTTTTAATTAGCCGCTTTAAATCCTTGGCTGGGTGCTGGGCGGCGCAGCGTTTCCAATTTTGATTCGTCGACGGGGACAGGGGTTGATAGGGTCATGAGGGGCAAACAACCCGCACCATGATTGAGACAGAGGGGTCGACATTATGAGCCCCGATGGACGGTGTCGACAAACAGTCCTGGAGCGGGCGGAAAATTGGCCTCCTTTGAAGTGATTCTTTCGACCGGAAAACGGAACATGCCGATAGACAAGCGCCATCATGCCACGTCATCACGCACCATTCCCGGCGCGGTAAATTTTATTTTCATTTCTCTCTCTCTCTCTCTCTCCCCCTCTCTCCCTCTCTCTCTCGTTTCCGCACAGTCCAGGGTCAAAAAGTCCGATAACAATGAAGTAACCGCACTGTTATCTATGATATAATTATGAGCATTATTCCCGTAATTAGAGACCTATTTTTAAAAAAAAAATGAGCACACATTTCTGGGAGGTCCGGGAGAAATTAAGTGTTACTTCACGTACCCGATGTCCAAGATCATACCCTGTAAAAATAAATAATTATAATTCGATCGCGTTTAGGGAAAATGAACCAGCGCAATTTTGGTGTTGTTAAAATTTTGCCTCTTCATAATTATCTGAAAAATCTCCCAAAATAGCGAATAGTTTTTGTATTCCACCGAAAAATTGGTAATTTTAACGGGAAATAATAGTGTAAATTTTAATACTTCGATATGTACATTGTTTGCGGCTGATTGTCATGTCTATTCCTGTGCCTAAACATATCCTGTGTGTGTGTGAAAAGACAATCCTCATCAAAACCGAAAATAGTTCTTAAATATTTCAGAACCATTTGAAAAATCCTTTCTTCTATTTATAGTTAACGAGAATTTGCTCCTCCCAAATTTGATGATATTTTAACAATTTTCTTCTTTAAAACTTCGTTCGGAAGATAGCGATGCAGGGTTACTAAAATATTTAGTATCTGTTTCCACACTTGCACGTAAAAAAATAGTCGGTACTGATGACAGGACCCTGTTCACAGGGCTTCTGCACTTTCTTTGTTATTCTTGCAGAACTTTTCTATCTTGAGAACAGAACGTCGGTCGTGAGAACGGAGAACTCCCAACTTTGTCTTCATGACGAAAACTTCTGTAGCTGCACTGGAAAAAAAAAAAACACATTGGATGTAGAGTCCATCAGACTCTTGAAAACATTGACAAGAAAAAATACTCTTGATTCAATCGGATTTTTGCTCGAATCAAAACGAAATCCGCTTAAATTAAGAGGCCTGGTTCTTGATTGAAGCTAGATTCTGATTGAATCAAGAGTACTTTTTCTTGTCGATGTTTTTAAGAGTCTGGACTCTAGATCCAATGTGTTTTTTTTTTCCAGTATGTAACAAAGGAAGTGCAGGAGGCTTATGAACAGAACTATTTTTCCAATGTGGTTTGTTGCAGGTTATCCTTGGTTAAAACAAGCGGCAACGAAGGACGATGTCTTGTTGGGTTCTCAAGTTTCCGAATGGGAAGACGGAAGATCGTCTTGTCTTGACTTTTGATCCGGGGCCGGGGCCAAAACGGGGGTTGTTTGCGAGTTGGTTGCTACGGAGACCACCTACCATCCCCCACGCTCCGCCCATCACCACACCGACTCGAATCCTGCCTCATGGCCCAAGTTCCTGCCTTTGCCCATCGACGAGGAGCCTATTCTGAAAGGAGCTCCAAACACCGACCATCCGCAAAGCTCCCGTCTACATCTGAAACGTCGTAACTCCACAGACTGGAAAAAAAAAACACATTGGATCTAGAGTCCAGACTCTTGAAAACATTGACAAGAAAAAATACTCTTGATTCAATCGGATTTTTGCTTGAATCAAAACAAAATCCGCTTAAATTAAGAGGCTTGGTTCTTGATTTAAGCTAGATTCTAATTGAATCAAGAGTACTTTTTCTTGTCGATGTTTTAAAAGTCTGGACTCTAAATCCAATGTGGGTTTTTTTTCCAGTGCACTCCAAAAAATGTGTTTTCAACAACAAATACCAACCGTTCGCATTTTAAACTAAAACCAAGACGCCGATTCCTAGTATGGCGAAATCTCCTGCACTAGAAAAAAATACATTGGATCTAGAGTCCAGACTCTTGAAAACATTGACAAGGAAAAGGACTCTTGATTCAATCAGATTTAAGCTTAAATCAAAAGGAAATCCGCTCAAATTAAGAGGCTTGGTTCTTCATTTAAGTTTAAATCTGATTGAATCAAGAGTATTTTTTCCTATAGATGATTTTAAGAGTCCGGACTCTAGATCCAATATGTTTTTTTTTTCCAGTGTGAAAATTGGTATGAATAGGGAATTTGCACGCAAATTTTTTTCATGTCTTCATCTAAGAGTACTTAATGAGCTGATGAATGAGAATGGAGTTAAAACATGGGTAAACAAGGCTGAAACATTAAGAACACTAAAAAGCAGGACATTTCGAGCAGTTACCAGCTCATTTTGCAGCTGCAAAAAACAAAAAATGAGCTGGTAACAGCTCGAAACGTCCTGCTTTTTAGTATTTTTGATGTTTCAGCCTTGTTTACCCATGTTTTAACTCCATTCTTATTTACCTATTCGTATATCCGGGATATATGTTTGTGTGTTTTATCCATAATGAGCTGAGTTCGCAGTATTTTTCATAAATAATTTATGATTGATGATCTTATGATTTTCATCATAAGATGCGATTTCTTTTCCAACGAGAAATTGATATCTATCAGGTCGATTCTCACGAATTTTGTTTTTCGAGTGTACCTCCGTCGCGTCTGAGGATTCGTCACATTTGATCATATTCGAGCCTTTGAAGTTCCTTGATTATTTTTCAAAAAAATAAAAAATAAGAAAGGTTTCTTTTACGTACAGGTGCTGCAGTCAGGGTCCCTCTCCGTTGTTTGCGTGTTTGACTCTCGTCGAAGTCGTAAAAATGTCTCGGGTTGACTCTCGATACTGTTGAGGCCTCGTGAAATCAACTTGCAGCTTTCATACGTGGTTCACGTTTTCGACCGATCCTTTTTTCTAAGGAGGAATTCTACAGGTTTGCTGTACAAAATTTAAGTGAATGTGTTCGTAAGGGCTGCTTAAAAACGAAAATACCTAAATAAAGTAAAACTCGATGAGAAATTTGTGTTTAATTTTTGTTAATGTCTTACGTAGGATTTTATGCGAGAACTTTAGGACGGCTCCCTTTAAATACTTCATTATTGACTTCTTCTTCTTCTTCTTCTTCTTCTTCTTCTTCTTCTTCTTCTTTTTTTTTTTAACACTGCGATGCTCCAATTAGATGATTCTGAAGTAATAAGTAACGTCAGACCTATTTTCTACAAGCTTTGGGTCCTGCTACACAAGGCTCTAACTTAACCATCAGGGCCGGATTTACCTACTTGCTTGCCGCCCATGGGCCGCCTGCATTTTGCCGCCCCCTTCTCAATCGTTTTGAAACATAAATAAAAACCATTAAGTAAACGTGCCGGAGGGGGAGGGGTGCATAAAAACGCGTTTACTCGTGTTGAACACATTTTTTGCGAGAGCCCTGTCAACACTACCTATACTAGCAAAAATTCACGTAACTTGGCGCGAAAGTTAAGTTCCGTAAACCTATCTCTGTGTAGACAAGGCCTTCCATTTACACGAAATGAACGGAAATATTAAGAAAGAACAAACATAAATGTTCTTTAATAATTTTAACTTCCGCCGCCGCGCCGCGCTGATTGCACCGTGTTTGGCGCAATGCGTGAAGTATTCATGCAGTCTTGTATGTGCTGTGCGTTTCACGCCGACCGCTGCTGCACGCACTAAGTTTGACGCAATGCGTGAAGTATTCATGCAGTCTTGTAGGCGCTAATATGTGTTACATGCCGACCGCCGCGCCGAGGCGAGGGTTTCTCCTGTTCATCTCAAGTTCTCGTCATCATTGCTCTCTGCGCCGCACCGTTCCAGGCCAAACTTTATGTTTGGTTTGTCTCTCAGTCTTAACTTGACTAATTAAAGGTGCTGTCTATTGTATCACAGGAAGACGACAAAATTAGAGATATACTTTCGGGAAATGAGAGATTTTTTCACTTTTTCTCGTTTGTAATTTTTTCTCTGAATCCGATTTTTCTTTATAGCTACATTTACAAAAATTGCAAAATTTGCCGCCATGAGCCGCGGCACATGTGGCCACCCTCTAAATCCGGCCCTGTTAACCGTATAGGTTGATTTACATATCTGACTGGAGTTCTAACTCTTGAGCGGAAAAAAATACAAATATGAGATGTGCGCTCAAATTTTTACCGAAGTGAAAATAAAACGACTTCTTAGCATCCCTCGTTTTTACATCAGAGAACGTAGCGACCGCAGCTCATGTTTTAGAACGGCGGCTGTTATACATTTCAACATTCAAAGCATTACTAAGAAAATTGACAATAAGTATCCCGATAAAAATCAGTAATAGTTAACATCATCATCAGCACAGTAGGCAATGTTGGAATTAATCTTCAATATTCTCACAATGTTGAGGAGAGGATTTAGTCTACTCTCAAAACAAACAAGATAGCTCTTTTGAAAAATTTTGATTTTTCATTTCTGAGATTCGTTCTGAAGAGACTTTGATGTGAATTTTTACGGATTTCGTGACTATCATTTATGTCTCCTTTGAAAATAAAAATCCTTCTAAGTGCGTTAGGTTTGTTTCAATTGGTTCCAAGACTCCAGAAAGGTTTAAAACTGGCGGACTAATCAGAGGGTGGCTCATGTATGCATATATCTTACTATATTATAAATAATCTACATATCTTTTTTTTTTTTGTAGATTCTCGAATAACTCCCATGGAAGGCGATATCAGGACACTTATTTTGACATTATACAGAATCGACTCCCAAAAGTTTTAAATTTCAAAAGCTGGATCACTGTTTATAAAGCTCAGCAATGTTTTTAAAGGAAGTACATAACTACGTAAGGCTGAGGACTTTCTTCAAACTTTCGTCAGTGACGCGTTTAATAGTGATATTCCTTGAAAAAGTACATAATATGTATTAAGAATTTGTTCCCTGCATCGTAGTTCTACCCTCATGCAGTCAGGCCTCCGGGTCTAGTTATAGCATAAATAAATGAATTTAAAAATAAACAGAATTTAAATCATGGGTATGTAAATAAATAATAACGACTTAACACGAAGTTGACAAAAATACAATTATTTAATTAATCTGAACATTGTAATAAGAGAAGAAAAAAAGGGGAAACAAGAAAAACAAGAAGAAAAAAAGGGGAAACAAGAAAAACAAGAAGAAGTAAAAACCGGTTTGGTTGTAAGTCTCTCCAGCAAACGCCTTTCCACTATGCTGCCGTGCTGAGGAAGAACGCCGTATGAGCCTTTAGACCTTGCCAAATTTCCTTCGATAAAAACCGAATTTACTGGAAAAATTGTGAATATTTTTGTACGCAATTTAATCTAAAAATATCTGATTATTACAAGGAATAATATGCATATATTTCGTCAAGAATACACGTTAAATCAAGAAAAATCTCGCAATCCTCGACTGTTCATACGGCGTTCTTCCTTAGCATGACAGTATGGCGAACCATACTAAATACCAGGGTGCTCGCGTCATGTCAGAGCCGAAAGCATGGTGCAGCACTGGAGCCGGTAACCGTGGTATGCCCATACATTTGAATTTCCCGCGTCTGGAGATTGTGAACTTGTCCCACCAATCAAAGCACAGACTTGAACAACGCATCGACCCACGCTAGCCACTTACGTGAAGAGGCACGATTTCGCCTCGCCCGTCACAAGGCCTCTTTAGCTCAGTGGCAGAGCACTGGTCTTGTAAACCAGGGGTCGTGAGTTCGATCCTCACAGGAGGCAATTATTTTACCTCTTCCAGGTATAATTAACTTTATTTGTGGCGTAAGAAACTTCTCGTTTGGTTTCAAGTTTCTTCATTTTTACAGCTCGCACTGAAGACCAAAAATAACGCTCACATTTTACATAAGAATTTTGGGGAGAGAAGGGAACTCCTCCCTAACCCTTGACTATTAGAACATCGAAATTCCTCCTCCGGAGAAAGTTTTGAAAGTATAAATTTTGAAATCATCCTATTTTAATTCTCACGAGGATGGGCAGAGGGGAGAAATTTCGAAGGAATGCGGTGCTCCTTTCAAAATCCCCTACTCCGAGGGGGGGGGGGGGGGGACCTTTTTAATGATTATAGCAGTTAATGCGTCTCTCTTGTCTCAAGACTTTTTTTTTTGCCGAACATTAATTTAAGATTTCTAAAGTGCCTAATGACAAAAATTGAAGCAAATTAATTTTTTTCCCTTTGACATGAATAATTTTCCAACAGAGCGATAGAAATTTTTCGTACATACGTATAAAGAAAAATGCCTAAAATCCTGTCGGATTGGAAAAAGTGGTGATGAATTAATAACGGCAAATACATTTTGGGATTAAAAAATAATGAAAAAAGGAAAGAGAAAAATCTAATAAAATAATGAGCAAACAATAAAAAAAGACAACAAAACCGACGAGAAGAATAAAATAATAATAAAAATAAAAGAAATTAAGAAAAAAGTAATGAATATGTGTATAACACATTTAAAATGAAAGAAAGGTTGTGTAAAAAGTATGTCCCTCGGGCCGGATTTGAACCAGCGACCTATGGATGTCTATGATGTAACCACTACAGTCCACCGCTCTGCCAACTGAGCTACCAAGGGCTTCTGCTCGATTGCGGCGAAAAAGCGGTATTTGAACAGACGCTTACTGGCGGGAAATTTAAAATGTGATGGATCAACGTATCGTTTCTACTGGGCACTGGACACTGACACTGGTCCCATGAAGTTTTTACCGATTACTTTACTTCATAAAGATTCCCTTTAAACATAATTAATGAAATATGTATTTTGATTAAATATGTCTACTATTTTGATGAAATATGTCTACTAATTTCCTACACAAAAAACCACTAAGTAGAGTACCAGATAGAGTACTCAAACCCATGTAGACTTACTAATTTAAATTATTTTTCGACTAATTGAATTATTATAATAGCAGTATTTTAGGTTGTAGGTTATGGCTCTCTCCTCTGAAAATAATGGTGGTTTGATGCATCTAGTAGCTTGAATTTTATATATTTTTTCCATTTTACAAGTCTTCTGGATATTTAAATATGTTCGATTTTGCAATTTTCTTTCTGCACAATTAATCAACTTTAAACCTGGAAATAGCCTAAAATCGCGCTGATTTGCCGAAATTTTCTGTATCGTCTTCCAAGTCGGGGGTGTCGGGTGTCCCCCACACCCCCCGGGCAAAGTATCACTATCACAGTACATTACCTCAAATGACCAAGGGTTATGGGTCTATGCCCCGAGCAAAAATCAGTGAGACAAAAAATTACAAATCTTACTAATCCCAATTTGATAAAACTATTGATATACCATTATAATCACCTACCAAAGAATACCATAGCAAAAAAACAAATAAATAATAATAGGTAATAATAAAAAAGCTCGGCAAATGGCCCTGGTTTTCTGGCCTACCTCGAGAATTGGAGGCGAAATAGAAAGCTTGATAATTGCATCCTTTGCACATTCATATGGATTTTGAATTCTCTGAATAGGTAAGTATTCAATTAAAAAACTTTATTTTGCACTTGTAAAATAGCCTGAAGCCCTCTGGCTCCCTCTTCAAGTCCTTCTGATGGATGCATGGATGCCACCAAAATAAAGAATGACTAAAACCACATTTAGAAAAATATATACCCTGGTAAAAATTGGCAGTAGAATCTGTTTTCCAAAATACCATAGACCTACAGCCGGCTGTAAGATTTCCAATAGCTTCTACAGCCGGCAACACAAATTCTTATAGCCTTTTATAGCCGATGGCGACTAAGCAACAGCCTGGCAATAAAGTGTATGCTAAACATAACTGATTACGGATGCTAGGACTTAGTGAGTTTTTGGACTACCGCTCTCTTTTTGGGCCGTAGTATCTTGATTTATTTTGCGAGGAAAGCTCCGTACTTTTGAAGGATGCCTGCCATTTCTAATATGTTGAGCGCCTTCAATTTCGTATGATACTGTGCAATACCTCTGGTGTGAAATAGTTGCTCCAAGCGCCTGGTACGCTGCGGCGCGGCGGGCGGGCAGCCAGCGCGGAACGCGCATTGGCGCCTACAAACCTAACAGGGATACTTCACGCATTGCGCAATGCGTCAAGTATCCCTGTTAGGTTTGTAGGCGCCAGTGCGCCGCCGCTCCGCTTTGTGTTGGGCTATAATATTTAATCTCGTGGAGTCAGCGTTTTCAACTTATGACTTTGAAATGTTAGCACACTCTGTATGGATTATTCTCATTTTAATTGATGAAAAAAATATCGACGGTGAAACTACCAAACCACGTATCTCGTTTGCGGTGTTTAAAAATCTACGCTCGCATTTTATTTTTTTGAAGTAGACCCAATCAATATTATTCCTTGAAATTTTCACAGAATTTTCTCCGCACGAAGAGGAAAAATCACAGAAATTTCCAAGACTGGACGTTACGTAGTTTTTCATTTAAAAAATAAAGTATGAGCAGGAAGTCTGCGACGTCGCAAACCGAGATACGTGATTTGGTAGTTTCACCGTCGATATGTAGTAAGTAAAGGAAAATATGTGCGTTTTGTAAATATATTAAGGTGATTCCATACAAACTTAAGAATTTACAAAGCACACGAATTTCTACACAATCTCTTATAGCCTTTTATAGCCGATGGCGAAAAAGCAACAGCCAGGCGATAAAGTGTAGAGCCCGGCGATAGGAACTATAGCCCGGCTGTATAATTTTTTATAGCTTCGTGTAGCCCGGTCGTATGATTTTTTCCACTTTCTACAGCCAGCTATATGATTTTCTATCGCCTTCTTCAGTCGGCTATAAAAACTCCTATGGTATTTTGAAACGCAGCTACTATCGCCAATTTTTACCAGGGTATTTGACCCAGAGAAAAAAAGACGATCACAAGATCAAACGATTTCATCATAACAAGCAAACTTTTAGGTACTGTCACAACTTTAATGAATGTTGTACCTTAATCTGTTTATGTGTTTAAATGAAATAAGTGAAGCCACATACTCACACCACAGCATGAGAGAAAATTATTTCAAGAATCGAACCCCTCTCTCTTTCCTGCGCCCCCTCTTTCTGTCCTCTTCACACGTACACATGCGCACAAAATGTTCATGTAAAAATTAATGCCCCAAGTGGCAGTGATCGCGATAAGTGCGATTTGATCGAAAAGTGTGTCGCGATTTTATCGACGTCGATTTATTGCAGTATAATAGGATAAAAAATTGCGATTTCATCGCAAAAATTTGATTTGAAATCGCAATTTTATCGACGGCGATTTATTGCAATAATATCGAAGGAAAATCGTGATACAATTTCGATTTCAGGAGCGTGATTTTATAGAGATAAAAATTGCGAAAATATCGGGTGTTGATGATCGTGGCGATTTCATCGCCAAAAAGTCATATAAAAACCCCAACTTAATTTCAAAATAACGCGATTTTTTCCGTTGAAAAATGCTGCTTGGATAGTGCTCAATCGAAAATGAGAAAAAATGAGATATTAACAGAAACACTTTTTAAAGTATAATCGTAGTAGAGGTTTATCCCATATCAATACACAAAATTTGATAGTCCTCTTTTTATTGACGTCGATTCGCCTGCGACGGTGGAGAAACTTTTGATTTATTCAATTCGGCGTGGAGAACTTTTAAACTGCGTATAAATTGTTCCGTGTGAAGAATCATCATAGGAGGGGACCCCTATACGTCTCTATTCTGCCCCCATATAGGCAACAAATCGGATCATATAAAAGTCCCATTTTTGGCTAAGAAATGCTCTTGCCGGAAAGAGGGTGGAATATTTTGGGGTTGTGGGATCGGCAGGGTTACATGTTTGTCCTTCCGTTTCACCAGGAAAAGGATTACAGCTTCCCTCTTGACATGAAGTTACTTTTTTATTCTTTCTACGCGTATACACATACACACGCACATTTATACTTCAAATACCGTGGCTATGAACAATAAATAACTCTTCCTATCATTATTGTAACCTCTCTGATGATCCCTGCTAATTTTTTTATTTGTTTTCACAGAAAATAATGAAAACCGACCCGTTGCTACAGCAACGGGTCGGTTTTCATTATTTTCGCGGCTATTTACGAGCGATAGTCCCAAAAATGAACCAATTTAATTTGGATTTTGAAAATATGATTGAGGTTTTTCTTTGTTCTGCGTGATTAAGTTGAGACTTGGGGATTCTCACATTTAATCTGTGCAAAGTTTCATTTTATGTCACTTTTTGTTCTAAAAATGTACCGGGCCAATTTTCATGATTTTCCCGGTTATCGATAGGAGATAGTTCCTGGATGATCCCGCTTCACTCAGATTAACGCACAGTACGGTCCATCAAGTGAGCCTTTGAGGGGGTTAAACGCTTTATATCTATGGTTCCATGTGCTCTGATAAAAGCAACGATGAGTGCGTAAACCTTGGCAGGTACCAGCAGTTCGCCTTCATATTCGCTGTATAGGCAACAAGCATACGGGGACCACGAACAGTTATCTGTTTGAAAAACTCACATCTGCTCGCACTAGAGAATGCTTTGATTTGGCAGGGCTGTAAGCGTCTCAACCCCCTTAGCAACTTCATAGGAAATTGAGGTTGGGTGAATTTTGCCGTAATTTAGGTAAAATGTTCCCAACTATTGAACTACACTTCGGGGTAAATTATTCATACAGGGTGATCCAAAAGTCCCTTCCACCCCCTCTAACTTTATACCTAATTGAGGTAAAGATTTGAAACTTGGGGGATATTCCTAGGTCAAAGGGAGCTACTTTATGGCCCCCCTAAAATTTTCAGGGGGCCCCCCTAGGGGGAGCAACGGCCCCCAACTTTTAATTTTCAAATAGGAAGACCCCTTTTGTGATAGCTCGTTTGAAAGAGCATAAAAAAAGAAAATTTTTCGCGCAAACCCGAAGTCAATATCTCAAACCGTTTCAAAATGGCGGCCGGTTAAAGTCCAAAATGGCCGAAAATTCACACCGGTTATTTGTCGATGGATTTGCGCGAAAATCGGTTTGTAGGGGTATTTTGACACGAGAAAAACGAATTTGACGTTAGATTTTTTTAAAAAAAACCGAAATTTCCAAAATGGCCGCCGGTTAAAGTTCAAAATGACCAAAAATTGATTTTTTTTTAGAAATCTAAGTTAAAATTTGTTTATCTTATGCCAAAATACTCTCAAATTCCAAGTTTTAGGTAAATCCATCAGTAAAAAACCGAGGTGACAATTTTCGGCCATTTTAAACTTTAACCGGCGGCCATTTTGGAAATTATGATTTTTTTGAAAATCTAACGTCAAATTCGTTTTTCTCGTGTCAAAATACCCCTACATACCGATTTTCGCGCAAATCCATCGACAAATAACCGGTGTGAATTTTCGGCCATTTTGAACTTTAACCGGCCGCCATTTTGAAACGGTTTGAGATATTGACTTCG
>NW_017547095.1:1422476-1586481 GCF_001854935.1 Bemisia tabaci
TTTTTTTTAGGCCACTTTCAGCCCAACCCTGGCCCAACCAAAAGTGAGTTGTCTTAACTCTGGGTATAAAGGGACTCTAATCATTATAAACACTTTAGAATCATCCAAATGCGAGGGTCGCCATTTTTCGTTGCCTAACAGCTTTATTAAGCTTACAAGAGCTTAACCAAGCAGAACTAGGAATATTTTCGCGGCTGTAATAATTCCTGTAAAGGTATTCAACCCATAACTTCGCATTGACAAACCGTTCAGATCGATCGATACGTACCTAACGTTCGGCTCGTACGACCAAATTTATTTTTGAGTCATCACCGCTCTTTATCCTAGGAGTCATAGGCAGATCTAGACATCTCAAAAGGAGGGGAAGGGGGTGCAAGAGGGTTCCGGAGGCCTTCCCTGGAAATGTTTATTTTGTTTTTAAAGTTTTGAAGCTTCTAATATGCAGTTTGAATCAATTTTGGCATGAATATTTGGACCGCGTTTAACAGAAAGGAACCAAGCCACATCAGCTATTGCCAAATTTAAGGGGGCGATTTAATTTTCAACGAGAGAACATTTGTGCGGATTCCTTTGAAACTTTTAAGGAATTTGCCTCGTACTATGGAGAAAATTCAGTGAAATTTGCACTTAAATCAGCACGACCGTTTTTATGGAAAAAATTAAAATGCATGATTAAAGGCAATAGCTGATGTGGCTTGGTTCTTTTCTGTTTAATGCGATCCATTTTGTAAATGTAAGCGTCTTTTCATCCTCTTCTTTCCTCTCTGTCCTTCTTTCTTCCATCTCTTTTTTTCCTCCCGTATTTTTAAGGAACAGGGAGGGGGACATGCCCCCCTCTTTCCTAGATCCGCCTAAACTAGGTGTCTCAATGAGACCCAGTGTCTATACATTTTCTAGGAGATTCATAATCCTTAGTACAGAGACCGCTCCGTGGCGCTATCTCGCGGCGGCCGGCGTCGACGCGCGCGGTTAGTTTTTAATAAGAATCGCGGGGGGTCGACGCGGGAGGAGGCGACGGGCCGTAAGACGGGGATTAAGGAGCGACGTCGGCCGTCGGGCACCATACCGAGCTCCAGGCTCATGAGCCCATTCATATTGTTCGGCAACTGTTAGAGCGGAATATTGCCCCCCCCCCCCTCTCGCTCCACCCCCGGCGAGACGCAGCGTTTAGCTTTGGGCTTAGCAGCGAGCGCAGCAACCTGCCGCGCTAAGCTTTCCAGGGTCTTACCTTCCCGGAGGACGTCGAGGGTGCTTCCCGAAACCCATTCGAATGTTTACAACCGCAGTGCCAACCCCCCGGCCTCCGCCCCCCTCCCCCCGCGGGTATCCGGCCGTGTGCGGAGTGAACTTCGCAACTTTGTAGCTGCACACCAGTCGGCGTTGTCAACTTGGACGTATTTATGCTAAAAGGAACTATGTGCAAGTGGAAAGATGGGGTGTGCTCGTGCAAGCTGCATAAGAAACAATGTAAAAGTGGATATAGTGCCTTTTTAAGAAAATAGAAAAGCGGGATTTGACATTAAATCAAAAGGAACTGAGCGCTAACTCGTGAGCCGTGGGCATGTGGCAAGAGCCTTGTGGACAGGGCTCATGAGTTAAAGACTGCGTCGTCGATCGTCGTCTCTCCCGTCGTTGCCGCTGACGTCACTGGCGCTTTTAAAGTCCAATTCATTCTTATGGCCCGACCACTAACAAGCACACCCCATCTTTTCACTTGCACATAGTTCCATTTAGCATAAATACGTCCACTTATCGATTGCCGACTTATCGTAGCCGCTGTCGAAGACACTGTCGTCACCTTCCGGGCGAAATATCACAAGCGCCGCGCGATGTCTAAAAATTTCCGTCGCCATTTTATTTTTTTACGGAGAAATTGTTTGAAGAAGCTGTCCGAAAATTTCACAGAATTTACTTTGTGCTGCCGATAAAATTCAGTGCAATTTTTAAGCAGATTCGACCGACAATTTCTCTGTAAAAAAATACAATGGCGGCAGGAATTTTTAAACGTTGCATGGCGCTTGTGACACTCTGGCTGGAAGCGGAATGTGACGATGTCTTGAACACCCTGCCCTGTCTTTCTTGTAGTGTTAAGATTACTTAAGGGATCAACGCTGAGATCTGCATGATGATGATTGATGACCGAAGGGTTGAGCAGCTGGTTCAGAATTTGAAAATCTCATCCAGCAAAGTGCTCATTCCGACATTCATGACAGTCATCATTTGGCAAATT
Source organism: Bemisia tabaci (assembly GCF_001854935.1). Taxonomy (NCBI): domain Eukaryota; kingdom Metazoa; phylum Arthropoda; class Insecta; order Hemiptera; family Aleyrodidae; genus Bemisia; species Bemisia tabaci. Next base: position 1,424,707 of record NW_017547095.1, read on the forward strand.
TTGTAATCAACAAGTTGATCATCGATCATCATCAGCAGGCGAAAGGTATCGTTGATCTCTGCCTCTTCAGCTCCAGATCTCCAGATGTAATATCGCACCGCTAATTCTTGCGTTTGCAATCCTCATGGATTTTTGAATATTTTGCGCGTCGCTCAATTTTGCAGGCAACCCTCAACAACGCATCGACGGCTCCTACTTGCTGCTTCTACTTTCATCGTGGGAGCTGTATGGGTAAAATACTATCAGCAGTGGCGGACAGACACCCTCCTTTAGTATCCCGACAATGGGGGAGAAAAATTTCAAATTGGGAATTCAGCAGTGTCTTGGAGGTGATTTTAAATATTTAATAATCTCGAAAATGATCTTAAAAAATTAAAAAATATAATTAAAAGTATTTTGAGAACGTCCTGACAAGACCCTGCAAACACTTTCATATGGGAACAAATAAGTGTTTTGAACGTATTCAACCTTTAGATGCCCAAGAGTTCTATTATGAGCAAAGTCCCAAGTCGGGTCAAATTGACCCGCATTTAAATACACATCAAGGGCAACCACGCACTTTGATGTCGGCGCAGAGATACAACTATTCGTGCTTGATGGATGTTCGTGTTGCATCTGCGAAGTTGAAGGCGCGATGGCGTGAGGCGTGAACTTGCAGTAGTTCGCTCTGTGATGCTGCCAATGCGAATTAAGCTGTCGCTCAGATTCGGGAAAAAATTTTAAAAAACGAGGCCCGATTATGTTTTTTCTATCTTTGGCTGTGTTGCTCACGTAGCGCTTGAAGCACCACTACAAACAGTACAAACGGAACCAACGCAGTATGGTAACATAGTCGGGAAAAAGACGCGCGATGGTGACGGCGCAGAGATACAACTATTCGTACTTGATGAATGTCCGTGTTGCGTCTGCATAATTGAAGGCGTCATGACGCGAGCCGTGAACTCGTAAGGCTCCACTCTGTGCTGTTCATGAGGTGTCGCTCAGATTCGGGAGAAAAGTTAAAAAAACGAGGTCCGATTATGTCTTTCCTATCTTCGGCTGTTTTGTTCACGTATAGCGCTTGAAGCACCACTACAAACAATACAAACGGAACCAACGGAGTATGGTAACATAGTAGGGAAAAAGACGCTCGTTGGTGACGGCGCAGAGATACAACTATTCGTACTTGATGGATGTCCGTGTTGCATCTGCATAATTGAAGGCGCGATGGCGCGAGGCGTGAACTAGTAAGGTGTGCTGTCAATGAGGTGTCGCTCAGATTCGGGAGAAAAGTTAAAAAAACGAGGCTCGATTACGTCTCGTCAATCCTCGACGGTGCGGTGTTGCTCACGTAGCGATTGAAGCACCGCTACAAATCAGACAAACGGAACCAACACATTAATAGATCAAAGAAAAGGACGCGCGTTGAACACGGCGCAGAGATACGACTATTCGTGCTTAATGGATGTCCGTGTTGCGTCTGCAAAATTGAAGGCGCGATGGCGCGAGGCGTGAACTCGAATGGCTCCGCTCTGTGCTGCCGATGAGGTGTCGCTCCGATTCAGGAGAAAAGCATTAAAACGAGGCCCGAATACGTGACCTTACCGGTTAAGGGGTCCTACTATATTTCCAAAATAATGTACACAATATTTTTAGTTTGAAAAATATTTCAGTTCCTAATGGGAAGGCTCCTTTTTTCTGTGACGTTTTAATTTCTACCCCTTGGGCCGATTATTGAAATTAATCGACAAAGCTATAGACAAAGAAGACAAGATGGATATGGAGGGATCCTATTGGTGGAAGCGGGTGGTTGCAATAGACAAAGGAGGTAGGTATTGGACTAACTAACGGCAACCCACGAGTGATCCTATACTTAGTCCACCATTTTTTACTTCAGTCTAAAGGAACCACCCATTTCAACCAATAGGATTGCCTCGTACTCCCTATGTCTTCTTTGTCTAATACTTTGTCTATAGATTTCAATTATCGACCCGCAGAAAAGGTATAAACTAGTAGCTCAAGCTTGCGGGAGCGGAAGGGGAACGTGGCATTGAACACACATGCAGGGCACGCTGCACCGTCGCAATTGTAGCGAGGTTGTAATTGATGATTTTATAATAGCTCAAAGTCGGAGCTTATCCTGTCAACAACGCAATCGCGGGACAGCTGAGGAGTGAAAAATCATCTGAATCTGACACCTGTTCGCAGCGCTGCGTTCCGTCCCTCTCCCATTGGTGCCATGACCGACGATCGTCTAACTTTAAATATTATTACAAAAATAAATAAATACGTATGGAAGGGGTTGAAAAAAATATGCCAAAAATGTAAAGAAAACATATAGATTAGTAACTAGCTTGTGCAATAATAATAATTTAAACAACGAGTAACAACGCCAATTTTCACATAAATACCACCAAAACGTTTCGGCTGAAAACAGCCTTCCTCAGTTGGATAGAAACGTAATCAATTTTAAAAAACTAAGAACTTAGTACTTGGCTGTACCTTTCAAACACGGAAAAAAGAGGTAGGAGTTATGTCCCAACTGTTGGATAATATGGACATTTCCAATTAATTGTGGTATTATCCCAATTTATTGTGGTATTACCCCAATTTATTGTGGTATTATCCCAATTTATTGTGGTGTAACCCCAATTAATTGTGATACTATCCCAATAAATTGGGTTACTGACCTAAATGTTGCGGTACTACCCCAACTTCAGTTGCGATACTACCAAAATTAATTGGAAATGTCCATATCATCCAATAAATTGGGGTAGTACCACAATTTTAGGGGATAACCCCTGACACTTTTTTATCCGTGAAGAGAGAAACATGTTGTTATACTAGAGCTTACATTTTCCTGAGCACCTTTGTTAGCGCAAGCAAAACGTTTTAAGAGACAAAACTTTCGGTTTCTTGAAAATTGAAACATAGACCCCATGTTATGAAAAAAATGTTTCAGTACAATTTTGATAGAAAATGCTTGATTTTAAAATAAGCTTAAAAAAATTTGCACTTGAGAGGAGCCCGCACCATAGACTGCGCCTTAGGGCCCAAAAATCGTAAATCCGATCCTGGAAATGGAAATGGGCTTTATCGTGACCAAAGAAACAAGAAAGCGGAAGAAACCCCCAAATAAATCGAGAAACTTGACGAAAGTGAAAAAGCTAACCAGGATTTTAAAAAAAGAAAAGGAAAAAAGTCGAACAAAATGAGGTGAGAATGAAAACATCATCGCCCATAATTATCGAGCTCGAGCGGGGTGGAGACTCAAAGACAAGTTAAGGGGATCTTTCCGAAGAGGGGGTGAAAAAAACTGGGTGTGGATGGTGGTGGTGGGGCGGAAGGGAAGAAGGATTGGAAAATGGAGGAACCAAGTTTTTCCGCGCTTGTGAACCACCAGGAGCTGACTCCGACTAAAATTCAATGGACGTCATGTTTTGTGTCAGAACGACCTGCGATATATCGCATCGATTGGTTCCATGTTTTCAGTTACTCATCATTTTTCTCGAATTTTGAGATGGCAAACGAGACTAAAGAATTCACTTGTCAATTTTATCAAACAAATTCAACGTAATGGAGGCTTGTTTTTTCAGAGAAAAAATATCGAGAAAACTCGATTTAATGAACGAAACTCGAGGTCAGAGTATTGCATAGTTTTCTGTCGTAAAATAAACGAGAAGAAATTAGGCGACGTCTGATCAGTGGCGATTCTGCGAGTAAGCAACACTGTTTTCCCTCCGTTTAAATTCATTAAAAACATCGATTTTAGGCAAGGCAAGCTGCCTCACCAAGAATCGATTGTTTTACATACCTTTAAATGGAGGAAAAATAGTGTTGCCAACTTTCAAGAATCGCCTTTGCGTCTGATGAAGTTAGGCTGATTCTAGGAGGACCCGGCCAAATACATTGTAATTCTCCATTTAAACCTACGGAAATGTATCGATTCTTGGAGGGTCCATGTACTCTGACAAGAATCGATTATTTAACATAGGTTAAAAAGGAGGAACCCCGATGTTGCCAAATTGCTGGATCCGCTTCTGGACAGTACAGATGTCAGAACTTTAACTCGTCGCTGAAAACCCCCTCTAACTTGTGTCTCCACACAGATTAAAAATAAATGGAAACGGGAGAATTCGAGGCACACGAGCAATGAAAATGACAGAATGGCATGGAACGGCGCTCGTATAGTATGAAACAAAATAAAAATATGTCAAACTAAAGGGGGGAAGCCAAGGAGGGGGTCGAATGGTCGATGAATGCTTCCACGAGAGGGTTCTCTCGTCGCCCCGATTTGCGTGTTGGGGAAGTAATTACGCAACAACTGTTTGACTCGTAATTTAAGGGCTCACAAAAATGGAAAACTGAATCCACCAGTTTCAGCCGTTTCAGCCGGGAGGAGGGGGTGCAGCTCCATGTCCGTTCGGGGACTTCACGTTTGTACTGCGCTGTTTTAACCTCGTCGACGGCCGTTTATTTTTGACGACAATGCGTCGGAATTTAAGCAAAACTGAACCACATTTTGGACTAAGGAACTGCTATTTTTGGCTTGCTTATAAAAGAACTCATCTGCATAGAGAGACTAATGGCACGTAGGTTGTTTCCAAAGTGAGTCACATAACGTAGTCCAAATTGTAGATGAAATGGACTACATTTTGCAATGAGGGATCACTAGTTTTGGCTCATCCATAAAAGCACTTATCTGCATTGTGAAAATCAAAGTGAAAGAGGAGGGAGATGCGTTAGCAGACGAATAAAAAGGAGGAGCTAGCAGGAAAACGAGAGGAGGAAGAAAATAAAAGGAGGATGAAAACGAAAACAAACATGAGAAGAAAAGGGGAAAGAGAGAGAAGAAAAAGAGGAAGAGAGAGCAGGGAAAAAAGAAGAAGAATGTGAATCAAAAGAGGAAAAGAAAGAGGAGCTACAATTGGGAGAGGAAGACGAAAATAAAGGATAGCGAAAAGGAGGGAGAAGAAAAATGTAAACAAGGTTATTATAATGGAGAGCGAGGAAAAAGCGATGAAGGAGTGGAAGAGGAAAGTGAATAAAGATGAACAATAAAAAGAAGGAGATAGGTAGCACCAGTCTCCTGCCTGCGTAGGAACATCAGGAACAAATGCGTTGTTTCTAAAATGAGCATGAAATAATCTTCCTTATAACAAAATGTGGTCCAAATGAGCTTGATCAGTAATGGACCACTAGACAAGGTACGAATTTCAGCATTCTGATACATGTTTCTTCACCAAAATTTTACGTAGAACACGATACGCAGAACGAAAATTACCGAAATCAACTCCTTACGAAGATATTTACTGATTCTTGATGCGTGAATTCAAACCACCCGCTCATGAAAACTCAATATTCCACGTGATTCACATCGCGCGCTAAACGTTATCATGACAGTCTCTGCGATATAAAAATCTGGCAACCTCAATCTTAACGCTTTGGCTCAGCTATAGCAAATTGCTTACAGTTTAAACAACACATGGTGGGAAATGAACATTGCTCGATAGAGAAGATTGCCGAAACCGTTGTAGTGCGCGATTTGACTCACGTGGAGCTTTGAGTTTCTTGTGAGCGGGCAGTTCAAATTTCTCGTAACCAATGTGAAATAAAAACGTTATTATTACCGTTAGGAGTTGGTTTCAGTCATTTTCGTTGCGCGAGTCGTGTTCTACGTGAAATTCAGGTTAAGAGACATGTATCAGAATCCTTTAACTCGTACCTTGTCTAGTGGTCCATTTTCAACTCCTGCATTTTCGAAAAATAGTGTTTTTTAACAATCGGCCATAACCGTGCCAGAAGAGTCATTTTGCTCGAATCAGATTTTAAAGAAGGAGGCTTTCAAAGGCACTATACGTGAGACATTCATTCTCGACTATCTTCCTCAGCTCTTTGAGGGTGGAATCAACTCTTCTTGTAGAGTTATTTCCACCCTTCTAGAGCGGATTTTACTACTTGTTCATAGCTCTATTACTTGTTCTTTTTGAGAGAAACAGAGACTCCAGAATGAAATGCATTCCGGATTTCTCATCGAGATAGCAGCAGATAAATCAAACCAGGCACTTTTTTTAGATCCCACCCCCTCAAAATTGCGATTTCCGAAAATACCCCGTCAAAGGAATTCTTCAAAAATATTCCCATTTTCACCGACCCTATACTCACCGATGAGCCCCGTACAAAACGACTGTAAACACACCGTCGGTGTCGGCCGTGCCGTGACAAAAGCCAAAAGCCATTGTTGCATAAATGTATGAACCTTGGTGCGGGGCACCCTTTGCGCTGGTCGGACGCTCGCTGGGTAAATAATTATTCAAGGCGAGCAAATAAAGCGCCTTTAAAGTTATCCCCAGGGACCCCAGCTTACCCCCGTCCTCGCCTCTGATCATAGGCCAGAACAAAAGAGAGAAACTCTTGTTGCGTCTCCTTTATGGCGCTTTACAGGACTGTGTTAATTGACTGTGTCACAGGCTTGACCCTTGTCCGCGGTTGAGACTCCAGGCGCCGTATGTACTTTTGAAATATGACTTTTACTGCTCCCACCCACGCAACAATGCGGCAGCGAGTTTTTCAAAGAACAAAACACAACAAACTGGGTCTGTTGCACACAAGAGGTATATGAAAAATGAGTACACTTTTTCGATTAACCCTTTTTTGTATGAACTAATCGTTGATTTTGGAGAGAAAATTTACATTGTACAGTATTTTTTCGGCACTAGAGTCCATTCGAATCGATTTTTGCCATTTTTTTGCAAATTTAGGAGATCAGACTTATAATGTTCCCCAAAAAGCATTTCTTGCTTTGATTCAGTTTAATACTCCAGCATAGAAATAAAGCTGAAAACCATTTGTCGTTTTCATTCAACGCTATGCAATTAAGGATTAAAATCGTCCATCGATATCAATACTGCCTTTTCTAAATTTTGTTGAAAAATCGCAGGTGTGCACACCCTTACCTAAAGAAAAATGTTGGGTGAAACCAAACTATGCGGATAACATGGCACTAATTTTTGTTTGGTACACACAACCGGATTCCTCAGTCTGTTCAACTACTTGGGTTGAGACAACCGCATTCTTGTAATTCGTGTCAGCAGATAGAATAGTTTGGTTGCGGAAATGAAGTTATTCGGTTGTGTGTGAGTGTACCAAACAAAACAGGCAGGAAACACGCTTTGGTTTGCTTACACGAACCGTAAGTTCGGTTGCACGAACCGAAAGTTTGGTAACACGAACTGCCGTTGCTATTTCACGAACCCAAAGTTCGGTTTGGTAAACCGATCAATGGAAAAAAGTCGCTTGGGTCTATAGAGTCTAAAAAAATTGACAAGAAAAAATACTCTTGATTCACTCGAACTTTTTGCTTGAATCAAAAGGAATTCGCCTAAATCAAGAGGCTCGGCTCTTCGATTCAAGGAAAAGTCAGATTGAATCAATAAGAGTATTTTATCCAGTCACTGTTTTTAAGAGTCTGGACTCTAAGTCCAACCGACTTTTTTTTCTCAGTGAACAGTTGCGGTGAACTTCTAGCGTTCAGTCCATACACCCGAACTTTTTATTTCAGCGTAGCACTGGAAAAAAAACACATTAGATGTAAAGTCCAGACTCTTGAAAACATTTGACAAGAAAAAATACTCTTGATTCAATCAGATTTTCGCTTAATTCAAAAGGAAATCCGCTCAAATTAAGAGGCTTGGTTCTTGGTTTAAGCAAAAATCCGATTGAATCAAGAGTATTTTTTCTTGTCGATGTTTTTAAAAGTCTGGACTCTAGATCCAGTGTGTTTTTTTTCCCAGTGTGTGATCACGACTAGAAAAGTAGGTAGGACCGAAAATCTACTATGAGCGTTGTAAGGGTAACGACTCTTCTTTCTCCGTGCAACCTGAGTTTGATTTTATGGATACTGTTCCCAGTGCAGGAACTACTCAACTCAATCGACGGGGCAGAGTCGACGAAATCCGCGATGGCAAGAATTCACCTCTTGATGGATCCCGCTGTTGCACCGGAGGAGCTGAACTTTCGAAGACGGGACAGCAGGGCGCGACGCGAAGTCGGAGGGATTTTTAAGCCCCGGCACGGTTTAATATCAGCACTGCGGAGCCATTGTGCGCGCGGAGGGAACGCGGGAGCAGCACCCAGGGACAGGACGGGACGGGGAAGGATCATCTATCAGGGGCAAACAGACAAGAGTTTTAATAAAAGTCTAGAGAATCCTACGTCAATAGCCTTCTTCTGTCCGCGCCCCCGCCTCCCTCCTGACCTCCCCTCAACCCCGCCGCCCCGCCTTCGCCTCCTTGCTCCTCATCCCTTCAGGAGCTTCGAAATTTCACCGCCGCCCGACGATGCCACATCTGACTTACGAAAAAAGAAAAGAGGGGGAGAGAGGGAGGAAAAAAGGCGCGGGGGCATTCGGAGTGTTTGTGGACTTGAGCCAGGAAAATCCCTGAATAAAAAATTTAAAAAATTTTCCGGTACTCACTTGCGGTGATTTTTTGCCCATACGAGACGCGTTTCGGAGCTCAAAGCTCCATCCTCAGTCGGCAGCGAACACTGGAAAAAAAAAAAAACACATTGAATCCAGAGTCCAGACTCATGAACACATTGACAAGAAAAAATACTCTTGATTCAATCAGATTTTTGCTTAAATCAAAAGGAAATCCGCTCAAATTGCTTGGTTGGTTCTTGATTTAAGCTTAAATCTGATTAAATCAGGAGTATTTTTTCTTGTCGATGTTTTTAAAAGTCTGGACCCTAGATCCAATGCGTTTTTTTTTCTAGTGCGGCAGCGAACTCTGAGGATGGAGCTTTGAGCTTCGAATCGCGACTCGTATAAATAAAAAAATCGCCGCAAGTGAGTACCGGAAAATTTTTAAAATTTTTTGTTACAATTGCCTTGTGGCGTCCCTCCACATTGTTTCTATAAATCCCTGAATATTCCAGACTATTCCCAAAATCAAACTGACCCTTGATTATTCTCAATGTAGAGATCAAAATCGAAGACAGTATATCGTCACCCTCCGGCCAAAGTACCACAAGCGCCAAGCGGCGTTTAAACATTTCCACCGCCATTTCATTTTTTTACAGAGAAATTGTTGGTTGAATCTGAAAAATTTCACTGAAATTTACCGGCTGCGCAAAGAAAATTTAGTGAAATTTTCGGGCAGCTTCATTGAACAATTTCTCTGTGAAAAAAATAAAATGGCGGCAAAAATTTTTTAACGTCGAATTGCGCTGCTATCTTTCCTTTAGTACATTAGTTGATGCCGGAAGTCAAAGCCCAGATTCATCTTATGACAGGATACTGAAGTTGGAAGTTGCCTGTTTTGCAAATGGAACAGTTTAACAAACTTATTTTACAGACAGCTCACTTCGGAATTCATCAGTTGTCGGTGAGTCAATGACGTTCTCGTTAAGTCGTCGAAGAATCATCATCGTTGGACGAGAAATAGAGCTGATCGCCGAACTTCTCCAGTTTAATGAAGTGCGAGATCTCTGGAATATATTGTCTCAGTGGGACGGAATGGGGGTTGGACGACATTCAGGATGTCTACAAATGTGACGAGAAAGTTTCTTGAATTTTTCGGTTTCTCCTTGAATAGACTCGCAACCTGGTAGCATGCACGGCAGCACGTCATAAGAGTATTTGCGGTACGACGCGCAATACTTTATCAGAAAACGATTCCTGTTTCATCCACGCATTAACAGTGACACAAAGGCATGCGTTAAAGTTTTTCGAACCGTGTGCTGAAAAAATATCGATCACACGTCAAAAGAGTGTTAGGAGTTCGTGGTATCGACTGAGCGGCTCGATTTTCGAACCAACCTTTTATTTTGTGTAACCAACATTCGGTTCGTGTATTAAGACCCTTTTTCGAATTCGGTTGAATTCGGAAGTCATATGAATAGAAAGTTCCGTTTGACAAACCGGTCGATCGATATTGAACGCTGAACTTTTGGTTCATGTAAATACCTTATTTTTCCGGGAGACAAACCGAACGTCCAGTGGTGAGAGATCATTATCGCCAAAACCATTCAATTCGTTACCGTGCTTCATTTTTGAACGGAAAATCACTCAACTTCAATTCTTGAAAATTTCCGGGATTTCTCTTCCATGTCCGAAAAAAACCCTGTGAAAACTTCCAGGAACGATATTGATTTGTTCTCCTTTAAAAACAAATAAAATAGGGGCGGAGATTTTTAAACACCGCAAACGAGATACGTGGTTTCGATAGTCTCACCGTCGATATGTTCCGTCGCGGAGGAAACTTTAAGCCTTGACATTCCTGTCTTCATATTTAGTTGAATCCCTGAAACTTATCCCTCCCAAAGAAAAATAAATAGTGGGTATGCTGCTAGCTTTTGCAACGGTAATAAAAGAGTTGTCTCTTTGAAAGAAGCTTAAAAAACACCATGAGCACGACGGATTAGTTTGAAATCTACTCTAGATGTCGCATGTCACAATCTGCGTATAAATTTAGTGCATTATTCAGCTCTTTGTTCCAAAAACCACAGTTTATGAAGTTAGGAGAATGTAGATTCCCATATTTATTTATGCATTTTCATTAACTTGCTACTCACTCACATCTTCTGGAGAGCCGCGGGGATTCAAGATCGGAAGAGCTATCGTATGAGCGAGCTTGTTTTGATACCACTCGTGGGTATTAGAAACATCCACACGGAGAAAAAAACCTCGTGCGTGGGACCCGAAGTTTAGGTCATATGGATCTCTGAAGTTTTCAGATTGAGCATCTGAACACTTTAGATCTACCTGTCGAGGTTCGGATCACAAATCTGAAACTTCAGTTCTTACATCTGAAGTACTTCAGATGTGAGAACCGAAGTTTTCCGGATGTGAAAACCGAAGCACTATAGATGTGTGACCCGAACCTCGACAGCTAGATCTAAAGTGTTCAGATGCTCAATTCGAAATCTTCAGAGATCCATATGACCTAAACTTCGGGTTCCACGCACGGAGTTTTTTTCTTCGTGCAAGGAGAAAGAAAAAAAAAAAAAAAAAAAAAAAAAAAAAAANAAAAAAAAAAAAAAAAAAAAAAAAAAAAAAAAAAAAAAAAAAAAAAAAAAAAAATGAAGTTAGGAGTGAATCTATAGACTTCTCCTATGCGCTCATACAGGTGTTTGAAAGATCAACTCTTACTTTCCCCTCAGCTTGGATTCCCATCAGACTCTGATACTACCGCACAAAATCTTGGAGACATACGGAGGCAACGTCGCGTTCCTTGGAGGCGGGAGAAAACTGGTGCAAGTGTACTTTCAAATTAGAATTGACTGAAAGCTCGAACAGTACCCCCTCGCCATTTCCTGGCCCCGTTTTTTTCTTTTCTTTTCGCTCCTTTCAGACGCACGTTCCCTCCCCTCTTTGGATCCCTCCGAATCCCGAGCGTTCCTCACGGGCAAGGCAAGCAGAAACGAGGTCGAAAGAGAGGGAAAAAATTCCCGTCAATCTTGCCTCCTCCGAGCTGAACGTGAAGCGCCGTGTCCAGATTGTGCGCTGACAAATCAGAACTGTGCTTCATATGACTTAATTTAAAATAAACACAATTTAGCAACCTCGACGTAAAAGCCCCGGGTTTATCCTTCCGAGAGGAGGGAGGGGGGGGGCGTATTCGGAGGGAAAATTTATTTGTATTTCAGGCTTCGAGCCCTCTGGAGCTGAGTTTGCACATGCAAGCCGCAATTCAAACCTCGTCTCTCATTAGAAAGCCAAGCTCGAGCATGCAAAGGTTGGTAACAGCGGTCCACATCTCTGCCGTGTTATTCCAAAACTAAAGAGATCGTACTCTTGGAATAGAAGAAAAATTCTCTCTAATACCAAAAATCAGATATCTTTAACAAAAATATTCTAAAATTTGACTACAATTTATGGAAGGAAGGAACCATTATTTCTGGCTCATTTTAGAAACAACACATGGATTGCATTTTGCAAAACGGAACCACTAGCAATGCAATGATGCAAAGATTGTGCAACTTAATCTTTTGCAATAAAATTGCGGAAATCGTGAAAAACTATGAAATTTAGATGGTAATTTTTGTCTTAAATTACAGTTTTTAGCGAGAATAATGAAACCATGAATGGATAATCGGGTTTTCCCTCCAAGACAAAAGAAGTTGCACAATCTTAGCAACATTGCAATGCTAGTAGTTCCTTTTTGCAAAATGCAATCCGTATATGCTATTGGTTTCCCTAGGCAGAAAAGTGCTTTTATTTAAGAGCCAGAGCTAGTGGCTCCTTATTAAAAAAATATAATTTAATTAACTCAATGACCGCTTTAATTTAGAATGTTATTTTGTTGTTTAGAGGACGGGAAATTTAAAATGACAATTGCAAATAGTGCTCATTTCTCACTCATGGTTAAAATTTGCACATTTTTTATTCAACACGTATTTTAATCCCATGTTTATGTAAACCTCATTTTGCGTCTCATCTAGGGGCCGGGGCCTGTTGGCGTTGCAACGCGTAATAGAGTGATCGCATGGAGTATCCGTGCGCCTTCAATTTTTTGGATATGCAAGACCGACATCCCTCGAGCACGATGAGTTGCATCAGGACCGCACTGTTATTGGGACCGAGACGTAACGGGACCTGTAACGTAGACTGTTTTTGTTGAAAGGGCTGGAAGTTTGAAACGGCGATTTTAAAACACCTTTATTTCTCTCTTATGCTTCAAACTCGTAAATATATTTGATGTGTGTGCAGCGTATTTTTCGTGGCATTTCAACGGAAGCCCGCCGTGCAGTTAGGTTCTTCATTTCTCATCGTATCTACTGGTCCGTCACATCGGGTAATAGCGTGAGCGTTTGAAGTATCAGTGCCCCTTCAATTTTTTGGATATGCAAGACAGACATCCCTCGATCACGTAAAGTTGCATCAAGGCGTTTTTTCGAGTACCGCTACGCATGATCTTTCCTAAGGCATGATGATGGGCGTATTATTCAAATTATTCCATTGAACAGCTTCAGACGTTGCCACAAGTTTTTCCATAAAAACCGAATTTACCGGGTAAATTCTGAATATTTTTTGTTCAAATTTTTCACAAAATTTTATTCGCACTTTAATCTATAAATTTTAAGGAACAAGATAGATAACTCTCTTCAAAAGTAAATATTTTATCAGGAAAGATTTGGCAACGTCTAAAGGCTCGTAGGGCGTTTTTCCTTAGGACGGCGGCACAGCCCATGACTACATCGTTTGTTGCCGAACCTTTTTTTCGTGTATATAATTTCCGGAAAAAAATTACTATAGATTTCCTCTAAACATAATACTGTAGGGCTTTTTGTGGATTCAATATATAGCGCGGCTTTTTGCGTGGTGCTTAAAATATTTTTCCGTCCAGCAGTTTGGTTCAGCTCAGTCCGAATTCCCCGCGTTTCGTGGGAAAAGCTCGAATCACGTGATCCGAGGTGAAAGGGAGAGGGAGGAGTGTCGGCGTAAATGGAAGGGGTGGAGCCGAGAGCGACCTGCCGATACAGTGATACTTGCGCTAGAAGACAAGCAGGAGATAAAAGAGGATTAAAAGGCAGTTAATAGCGAGGGATTGGCCGATCAAAGGCTTGGCGGAGGGCGGGGGAGGGCGGGCTGGTGCCTCGGGCGGTTGCCGGGCTAATCTCAGCTTTTGCCTTTCTGGCTCAGCGACCACCAGCCAGGGACAAACAGAGGGCCCCGTGTCGTCCCTGCGGTGCCGAGCAGGGCAGAATTTAATACCTATTATAAAGTGGGGACAGCTATGGGAGAAAGAAGAAAAAGAGGTGTTGGTGGTCTATAAAGTTTCACCATGAATCTATTTTCTCCTAAAATATCATCCTCGCGATTTTTGAACCACATAATGTCGAAAATCTCGGAATGAAATCAGCGGGCTGATTATCGGAATTGATGCCAAGCGATGGACAAATAAGACAAGGGGAAAATGGAGCGATCCGATTGGTTAAAGTCTCCTGCGGGTTGCGGTTAGTTAGTCTTTTATTACTTATACCTCCTTTGTCCAAACCACCTATGCTTTCACCAATAGAATAGAGTCGCTCCATTTTCTCTTTGTTTTAATGGCGCGGTTATCCAAAAGGCCGCGAGCCCGGCCTCATGACTTGTGACTAATTAATGCTACGGATTCGAAACTTGGAGAATGTTGTGTTTGGCGCAATGCGTGAAGTAATGAAGTATTCATGCATTCTTGTAGGCAATATCCGTTTCACGCTGACCACAATGACCGCACTGTGTATGATGCAATGCGTGAAGTATTCGTGCAGTCTTGTAGGCGCTGATATGTGTTACATGCCGTTCGCCGCGCCGATGGCTTCTCCTTTTCAACTCAAGTCCTCGTCATCATATCTCTCTGCGCCGCGCCGTTCCAGGCCAAATTGCGTGTTTGGTTTCTCTCTTAACTCGACTAATTTAAGGTGCTGTCTCTTGTATCACTGAAAGACTACAAAATTAAAAATTTCTACACTCTTAGGAAATGAGAGATTTTGTCGCCTTTTTTCGTTTGTAACTTTTTTTTCTAAATCCGATATTTGTTTATACCTACATTTAAAAAAACTGCAAAATTTGCCGCCCTCTAGATTTGCCGCCATGGGCCGCGGCCCATGTGGCCACCCCCTTAATCCGGCCCTGCATCGTCCAGGGCTTCTTATACTTTTTCGGAATATTTCTATCCAAATCCTAACAGTATGTAAGAATGATCGCAGGCAAGTTGCTATCACGGCTATCTAAAACCGCAGTGGTAACGATTCCTTCTCTACGGTTCACCCGTCAGTATGGGAATAGTACACGTTGCATTGCGCATGAGCTTCATTGGCGGTAAATCCGCAGAGGGTGGCCATCCCTGGGAGCTGATCAGTGATCCCTGCGTCAACAATCAACAATCCGAGAACTCGACGGCGGCTTATTCCAACGCTCAACTCAACAGTCGCGGCAGTGGGTCTTCTGCCTCATTTCACCCAAGTAAGCTAGCTTCCCACCATGAGACGTAATTCACCGCTGTTGCCAATTCACCATGTGAAGTGATGATCCATTTCGGCCCCTCCAAATCCGGAGGATGGGAAAATATTTCTGATTTCGCCGAGAGAATATATTGACCCGAGTAACCAAAAACACGGAAATTTTTAACTGCGTATACACTGAAAAAAAAAGAAAAAAAAAACACTCTGGCCGTGGACTTATGGGCAAAAACTTATAAGCAGAACGCATAAGCAGAAAGAAAGCAGAAAAGCATAAGCAGAAAGCATTCGGTAATGCCGAGCTGTTGAAATGAAAAAAAGAGGGGGTCGAGGAGGGGGGAGAAAAAAAACATACCATTACGCCCCCGTTTGACAGAGAGCTCCGATATTAAAACCAATTACCATCCTTACATTTCAATTTGCATGCCTTTTCATGAGTCTCCGCGGAGCCAAGCTCTTCCTGGTATCGTTCGGGAGGCGTCGGGTGCGCCCTTTTGAGACACGAGAATGTGTCAAACGCTTATGAATATTCAGCGCTGTAGCCGTGACACGACACCAGCCCCTCTCCCCTTTCTTGGCCGCCGGCGTCTAGATTCCAAGAAACAGGAAAGAGTGATGGAAGAAACGGAGGCAACGATTTTTCTTCCTCCTTTCGTTCCTTCTTTTTTTCGCCCCACCCCTAATTTGAATGTGATGCGCGTCCCGCGCTGGTGTTGCCTCTCTCCCTCGCAGCTTTCTCTCTATCGGTGACTCGGCCCACTTCCAGGGGCGGCAAAATGAAACTCAGCGGCTCAAATTCTAAACTGTGTATCTAAAGTTGCAATATCTCGAAATTTTCGCGGGTATTTAATGTTTTAGGTGATGAAAAAAATTAATATTTGGGCTTGGGATTTTCTAAAAATCCTCTTTAATCTAATAAAATCATTTTTAAGACGCTCGATGGACGGGGTGAGGAAGGGGAATAAGACGGTCGATGGGCTGGAGTGAGGTAGAGGATCAGTTCCAAGTCCGTAAGTGGGAAGGCTCCCAATAGCCCGCGAAGCGCCCGGGGGTTGGGCCGCGTAGCGGCCAGGGAGCGGACCTCTTAATTTTCTTTATTATTTATTCCATCATAATCTGGGGATGATTTTAAACTTAGAAATTTTACCTCTTTAAGCTTAATTTGATTTTCAGAATAAAATGAAATATTTGCAGAAAATGGCTAGGAGTTAATTGCGCTCGCCATAGAATCTCGTTTTAATGCAAAAAGCTTCTACATTAGCAAAAAATATTAAAATCTGTTCAAAAGCTCAATTTATACGTGCAACATACGAAGATATCGGCATTTGAAAAACAAGGCACTGCATAACATCGTCCACCGCAGAGATGCATACCATGGTTTCGGCCACCTTAATTTCATCCCTGGTTCTAGTCGAGCAACCACTGTAAATCTGTAAAATGTAAATTGATTAATCAAAGGGGCACGAGACCATGGCATGTACCATTGCGGTGGATGACGCCATACACCGAGTTTTTAGAAAAGCGATAACTCCATTAATATTGGACTCGGAAAGTTAATGTTTGGACAGATCTTCTTATTTTTTGCTGATCTATAATGTGGAACCATGAAAATGCGATTCTGTGAGTAGCAAAACTCACCCTTTGAGTTTGGGTGAATTTTGTCATGAAGAATTATAACAAATACGAAAGTATTTCCTTCCTCTTTCCCACTTTCCTTCCCTCTTTCTTTTTCCCCACATTCCTCCTCCTTTTTTTCTGGCGTAAGGGGGGAGGGGGAGGACTTACGCCCCCTACGCCCCCTCCCTGAATCGGTCACGACCACCAGGCTCTAAATCACTTAGATTGCCTCGAAGTCGGATGTTTCAAATAATTTTAAAAACTTTCTCGTACTAATCTTGTCATNACTCGGAAAGTTAATGTTTGGACAGATCTTCTTATTTTTTGCTGATCTATAATGTGGAACCATGAAAATGCGATTCTGTGAGTAGCAAAACTCACCCTTTGAGTTTGGGTGAATTTTGTCATGAAGAATTATAACAAATACGAAAGTATTTCCTTCCTCTTTCCCACTTTCCTTCCCTCTTTCTTTTTCCCCACATTCCTCCTCCTTTTTTTCTGGCGTAAGGGGGGAGGGGGAGGGCTTACGCCCCCTACGCCCCCACCCCTAAATCCGTCTACGACCACCAGGCTCTAAATCACTTAGATTGCCTTGAAGTCGGATGTTTCAAATAATTTTAAAAACTTTGTCGTACTAATCTTGTCATCAAGAACATTTTTATAATCTTGACAATATCCTAAAAATATTGCTTATATTTCTGATTAAGAGAGATCCCTTTGTAAAGAGGATAAAGCGGAAAATATCGGAGGGAAAAGGGCGGAGAGGACGAAGCGATAACGGGCGAAGAAAAGCTCCGTAAGATGCAAGTTTAATAAAACCCTCACGATCCACGCCACGTCTCGGCGTTCGGGGGAAGAGCTATCACCAGTGGAGAGGCCATAATGAAGAAGAGCAACATCAAACGTCCTCCGCGCTTGGAAGGGGGTGCCGGGCCCCGGGCGGGAGGCGAAAGCGACGAAAGCGAAGCAGAAAGCAAGTTTAGCGTCTTCTCAAAGCTCCTCAACAGGAAATCACTCAACATGGATGCACACTTCAGACTTCCACCACCACCGTCAAAGATACGGCACCTACTTTTTACCGAGAGTATTGCTATCTCTTCCTCCATACTCCCATCGGTGGTTCAGAGAAAATTTCATGGAGGTTTTAGATTTAGATTTAGATTTAAGCAAGTTTATTTAGGCTGGCAACAATAGGACCAACTGGTCCTGTCTTTCTTGTGGCTAGCGAAGCACATTCAATGCATACAATACAACAAACTACATTTGACAATATTTGCAAAAAAAAAAAAAAAAAACTTCTGAAAACAAAGAAAAACATGAACTTTTAAGGCTGAACATATTTTGACAACTTTCGGGAAAATATAGAAAAGATCAATGAATCGATAGTAGATATAATAAACAATTAGGCGAACCTACAAAAAAGGCGAAGCTTTCACTTCGTTCTGCAAAATCGTCATTTTTAAAATAGGCGATATTGTTCGTTAGCCATCGATATGGGAATAGTCTTAACACCTTCTCTCCACGAGACGATTCACGGGGTTTTTCCCAAGTTCGAATCGCATGCAGGAATGTAACTTTTGGGCTTTTTATTCGTTCAACAACACAACAAAATATCTTCTTCCTTTTAAGTCGTTCCTTGGACTCGACAATAACTCTTAGTTGGCACTGTGATTAGTATCGACTAACTAAATATTTTTCCCTCCTTCGCAAGTGAGATTTTACCCTGGGAAAAATCCCATGAAACGTCCCGTGGAGACAAGGTCTATTATAATTTTTTTAATTTTTAACAGTGTTTTTAAGCATCTCCGTAATAAGCCTCCCATCAAAGATCATAACGGAAGATTGGATGGGAGGCAATGACCATCCCTGCAAGAGCCCAATTCTGTCCCCACCGAGATTAAGCGTATCCCACTCCACCGGGGGAAAGGGGGGAGCGTGCTGAAACCGGGACCGACGAAGGTCGCGCGCGTGCTGACTACTCACCTGCGAAATCGCCGAAACGTTTCAGGAATTCCACTCCCAAAAACCGCCCCCTTTCCCGGCCTCCGAGACCTTAAAAAGGCCCGGGCGGATGCTCGTCACGTGTCACCAATTCGATTGATATCAGCTCTTCGTTGCCCTGTCGCCTGGACGCGGGGGTTCTAAATAGGCAAATTCTGTAGGAATTAATTTTAACTGAATTTTTTTTATTTTGAATTCAAGGCATAGACGAGAGTTTCATGAGGAAAGGACTTATTTCATATTACTTCATGTTTCACACAACACGATTAAGTACTCAGAAAACTCTAATTGTTGCAGACAGTACACTGAAAAAAAATTCTCGGCGTTTTTACTAAGGTCCGTTGGTACCTTTACCATCTCACCTTTTTTTACCAATTATAGGTAATTTTACCAAGACAGACTGGTAAACTTACCTAAAAACCGGTATTTCTACTGTTTTTTCAGGTAAGAATACCATTTTTATTGGTAATCAATTCCCGGTAACTTTGCCAAATTATCTCGGTAATTCTACCATAGTCGATAAAAAATATTGGCGTTTTTACCAAGGTCCAGTAAAATTACCGAGAAAGTTCAATAATTTTACCGAGATTTCTCAGTAAAATTACCACTTCCATAAATGATAATTTTATCGAGAAAAAACTGGGATCAAATAGAACCCTGAATTCTTGGTAATTTTACCCTTTTCTTAGTAAATACACCGAGATTTTTTTTTTTTCAGTGCACACACCTTCCTTTGCCGCTTTCCGCAGTTTCGAATATTGCGCCCATCACAAAAATGAGAAGAGAAGGCGGAGAGGAATAATGAGAAATAGTGGAATGATGGCATGCCACGCGGTGGCGGAATCTTCGCAAATAGCCGCGGCACATGACCACTGGCGTGAGTTGACAGGCCGACGCTCGGGGCATGGAAGGGGGTGCGGCCCCACCCGCCATTTCCCGCCAAAAACAAAAGCCCCGGGCGAGCACGCTCCCTGGTGCGACGTGGGGCTCGGATCTGAGCCCCAACTCCTCACTACAACCTGCTCTGTTTGGTTTGTAAGCATTTATCAAACACCCCACCACACGAGCATGGATACGCGTCGAGATTAAGTATGTGTGTGTGAAAGTTAGCGCAGAGTTGCCGCGTCGTATGATTAAATTCGATGGTTTCGAGATGAAACTATCTCGGCTCCCTCTATTGGCTGGGAACTCTAGATATGAAATAATCGTTGGTTTTTTTCAAAAATTGCTAAATTACCTACCACATAAAATGTATGAAGGGATGGTTTAAAGCGGCCACTATTAAATTTTCATTCACAAATACATCCCCGCTATTGTGCATAATCGGTTAAGATAGATGATAAAACACATGCTAACCCCAAAGTGTTGAATTTGCCACAATGTCAATTTGACTGCACTTCGCAATAAGCGCCGCTATTTCTGGATAATTTTAGGAACGGTGTGGTTTTTCTTTATTTTTTTTGCACTCGCGATTGATTCATAAAAAAAAAAAAAAAAAAAAAAAAAAAAAAAAAAAAAAAAAAANAAAAAAAAAAAAAAAAAAAAAAAAAAAAAAAAAAAAAAAAAAAAAAAAAAAAAAAACGGTCAAAGCTGTCACTGAATTTTTCAACATGTACGTAGGAAACTCACGCTTCTACTATGATTTAGTCAAGACGTGCTTTAGCGGCTAACCGGGCCACCATCATTAACTGAATGCAAAATGACATCAAAAATATAAAATGCATTTTCATATTTGCAGTTTTAAATTTTTTTAAAATCTTCTCTGTATAATTTATTGACTGTAATTGAACTGATCAATTGACTGACTGTAATTGGAGGGGGGGGGGCGATGCGAGCGTTACGATGTTTTTACGCGTTAATGGATAGGGACCTACATTACAAAAGCATTACAAGGAGGGAGGGAAAGTCAAAAATTCCGAAAATTGCGTCACGTGATTTAGGGCCGGCCCCTTAGCTTGTATGTTCCTTGCAACAAACAGGTATATTTTTTTCTTCTTCTTTTTCAATGATTTCTTCTGCACTGAAAAAAAATTCTCGGCGTTTTTACCAAGGTCCGTTGGTACCTTTACCATCTCACTTTTTTTACCAATTATTGGTAATTTTACCACGACACACTGGTAAGCTTACCTAAAAACCTGTATTTTTACTGTTTTTTTCAGGTAAGAATACCACTTTTATCGGTAATCAATTCCCGGTAACTTTGCCATTTTATCTCGGTAATTCTACCACAGTCGATAAAAAATATTAGCGTTTTTACCAAGGTCCAGTAAAATTACCGAGAAAGTTCAATAATTTTACCGCGATTTCTCGGTAAAATTACCAATTCCATAAATGGTATTTTTACCAAGAAAAAACTGGGATCAAATAGAACCCTGAATTCTTGGTAATTTTACCATTTTCTCAGTAAATACACTGAGATTTTTTTTTCAGTGTGAACTCAAAATATGCTGTTCACTAATTTTATGCACTTGTTAGTCTTTTTGATGTTGTATTTAATGATCCCCGCAATGATTCTCTTACATATAAGTATTAGAGCCTGCTATTGTTTTTGCTTTCAGATTCTGCATCCTACTAATCCGGCATCAGCGCGTCCGGGCGGCGCTAAATCGCTGAGCCGACTCCCCCCTCCCCCTCCCGGCACCCGTTACGAGTTTTAAATAAATAAATAAAGTACTTAGCCAGTTAATATCTTGACCGAGCGGAGGTAATAATTGATATTTACCAGGGCCGGGGAGGTGGAGGGGGAGAGCGCGCCCTCCCACGGTCGAACTCGGAGCGGGAAGTGGCGCCCAACGTGGGACCGCCCAGCGGGCCACGCGACCGCGCCACCTCCCGAGGCAACTGTTGCCGGTGGGGATCGGGGTCGTGGTCGGGGGGAGGGGTGGGCCCTCGCAATTTGTAAATGAATCGCGACACGCGTCGTCAAACTGTTTTTCGCACCGCGCACCGCGCCCCACGCACGCGCCGAGAAGGCCGGGACACGGGGCGCCTCACCGGCGATCTGGTTAATAGAGCGGTTGATCCCCGGATCAAAGGCGGCCGGATCGGTGGCTCATCCTTTTCCTATTTCTAGATCGTACCTACCCTCGATTTTGGGAGGGGGCGCTAAGAGGAGAAGGGCTGAAACGGCCGTGTTACCGGAGAGGGTAGAGGCGGCCAAAGTTTCGAAATGTAGTTGTTATCTTGTCAAAATTTGACGCGGAACCGAACGAGGACTGGAAATTGAAAATATGCTTCGAGAGAAAAGTTAAAAATCGAGGTCCGATCACGTCTCGTCAATCTTCGATGGTGTTGCTCTCGTAGCGTTTAAGGCACTACCATACGCAAGACAAACGGAACCAACACAACATGGAAAAAGAGTGAGGAAAAAGACGCTCCTTGATGACGGCGCAAAGATACAACTATTCGTACCTAATGGATGTCCATGTTGCGTCTGCATAATTGAAGGCGCGATGGCGCGACGCGTGATCTTAATTCAAAATGCTCCGCTTTATTGAGCTCCACAAATTCAGCTCACAGCCGAAAAGAGCTGATATTTTATGGAGAAATAGAACCTCTGGAGAAATTTACGGAGATAATTTTGCCAAAATTTCCTATGTTATCATCGCATGATGAATTTGGTTAAGCATTGGGTTCAATATGCGATGATAACATAGGAAATTTTGGCAAAATTATCTCCGTAAGTTTCTCCTGAGGTTTTATTTCTCCGTAAAATATCAACTCTTTTCGGCTGTGAGCTGAATTTGTGGAGCTCAATAAAGCGGAGCATTTTGAATTAGGATCACGCGTCGCGCCATCGCGCCTTCAATTATGCAGACGCAACATGGACATCCATTAGGTACGAATAGTTGTGTCTTTTCGCCGTCATAAAGGCGCATCTTTTTCCTCACTCTTTTTCCATGTTGTGTTGGTTCCGTTTGTCTTGCTTATGGTAGTGCTGTAAACGCTACGAGAGCAACACCATCGAAGATTGGTGAGACGTAATCAGACCTCGTTTTCCGACTTTTCTCTTGAATCTGAGCAACATTTAATCGGCTGTTTAGAGCTGAGCTGACCATTGCACGTCTTTTGCCATCGCGCCTTCAATTTTGCAGATGTATCACGGGCACTCATCAAGCACGAATAGTTGTATCCCTGCGCCGTTTGTGGATACTGCCGTGTTAATGATAAACGCCATATGAATATTTAATTGTAGCAGAATATTCTCCTCAAAAACATTCATACTTGAAAAAGTCAGAAACATTTTTCCTTGGAATTTTTGAATACTTTGGGTTACCTCGCGAGCAAAATCTTTTGACAATTTCGAAGGAGCATATCAATTGTCTTGAAAAATTATTGGTATGTATCAAAATAAAGTTGGCATCATCCGTAGATAGGCGATCGCCCTCTCCAAAATCGAAATTTTCCCCATTTTTTCCAAAAAACATTCATTTTCATACCACGTAGAAACTTTTAAACGGTTAAGCAACTTGAAATATGCAATTTTCAAAAATAAAGGGACACCGTAACGTCCGTATATGAGTACTTGTATGTAACAATGGCGGATGTGAAAAATTACCTTCTCGAAGCACATTCAAAAAACTGTTTTGGCATCGAGAAAATTTTGAGAAAATACTTGAGATGTGATCTTCGAGATTTGTACATTATGCCAGAGCCAAACATATTATATTTTTATGTGAACAAAACAGTTTTTTAAGCGTGTTTCGAAAAGGTAATTTTTCACATCCGCCATTGTAACATATAAGGCCTCATATTCATACGGCTTTCCTCCTGAGCACGTCAGCTTAACCCAAGAGTATCCCACTGCCATCCTGTATCTTTTTACAGCGCACATCCCCCGCGCCGAGTCGTTAAGGTCCGCACCTTGAGCTTGGGCGTATGTACACATGCTTTCTCCTCGAAAGCCCCCGTGTACAGGTATTACCCAAGCCNGTGCTGGGGGGGGGGGGGGGCGCACCGCACGCCGCGCAACCGCTCGTGAATATTTAATGGGGCCTGCGTTTATACCCCGCTTACGCCTGCTTATCAGCATCAACCCGACTTATAAATTCAACCCCCTTTCCCGGCCCGCCGAGGCGGCGCTGCTACGGGATCCCTTAATTGTTTCATTTTTTCACTCCCGCCCATCCACAGCCCGGTTCATGACACTGTTTTATGAATTTTTATGCGTACCCCCTCCCCCTCCCTGCCTCGGATTTTCCGACCGATGTTGCCGTTTCAATCGCAGGATTTCAACCCCCAGACGTTTATTTTAAGAGGGCATTTCGCGTTTTGGCTACATCGCACCCAGTCCCGCGCACTTATCGTCGATAGAGATGATAATGCTGAGCGGGCGAGGGAGGGGGTGGAGGGTATGTAAATTTTAGCGGTCGAGTTCTCACATTGCACGGCGCGCTGCGAGGGCGGGGCTGCGGTTGATTTATCGAGTTGATGACTTCATTAGGATGGCCGCGAAATTAGGAGTCAGTCTGCCTGGGAATTATGCATCGCCCAAGGTCAGATCGAAGGGGTGCCGTTTCGGCTGACCCTCGGATGGGGCGAATGTACTGCCGTGATAGCGAAGAGAGCAGTAAGTGCCAAATTTTCCAAATCGAATTTCCTTCAAAATTCGTCTTATTTCTTTTAGATGAAATCTCTAAACTAGCTAAACATCAAAATTCATCTTAATAGTATGAAAACGCACGGAAAAAATGACTTAAAGCTCAGCCCTAACTGTTTAGATCAAATGGAGCCAACTGAATGCTGATATGGCAGTACTGCTGAAACTTACAGTTTGTAGGGCTGGACTCTAGAGTTGTAGGGCTCAGCACCACTGCCATAGCTGGCTCCATTTTGATCTAAACAGTTAGGGCTCAGCACTAAGTCGTTTTTTCCGTGTGAGACATATAAGAAAGCGGTAAGTGAGCAAAAAATGACGTAGTTTCTGGCAAGACAGTAGTAAGTGGCATTATTCCTCCAGAGAGCCGATAAAAACAGCACTTTGGCATGAGTAAAATGCCGCCCTCTTCTGTCAATTTCTGACCTGAAAATGTGTTTGTTGTGTGTCCAAAACGCACCCACTAAAGCATGCAGAAGATAGCACTTACGGCTGTCTTGCCTACCACACTGAGAAAAAACTATGGTTATAATTACCACATTAGTGGTGTTCAATATGCACTCTTAATTAGTAGTGGCCATAACCAATAATAGTGATATTTTTACTGGAGCAATCGTAATTTTACAAGTGTGCGGTAGTAAAATTACCATTTAATGGTAAAAATACTTCTATTACTGATTATGGCAGCTACTAATTAAGAGTTCATATTGAACACCACTAATATGGTAATCATAACCATGATTTTTTCTTAGTGCAATAGCCTAGCATGAAAACGAAAAGTACCCTTTACATCAGGGTCGGACTGGCTTGCATCTGAGGGCGTAGACCCTTGGCTGGTTAAAGGGGCGTAATGTGATATTTCCTTGTAGGGCATGCCCTACGTGGATAGGGGTTTAGAAAATTTTGGCAAAGCAGCACAATTTTACGCTATTATCAGGTTCAAAGTTTATTAATCGTACGGAGTAAAAATTGTAATATTGAACGTATTGAAGTAACCGACAGACTTCTTAAATTAAAGAAAACAAAAAAAATTAAAACCACTGGACGCATCCAAGCACCATTATTTCCACAAGAACCGTGTCAGTGCTGCGGTTTACACGAGCTTAAGATGTGGGTCTACAAATTCATCCTAAAAAAGAATCAGGCAAGAACCTGAAAAAAGAAGAAAGAACGGGTATCAACACAGCCGACGAAAAGAAACACGTATTCGGGCCTCTTTTTTAACTTTTCTCCCGAATCCGAGCGACACATCATTGACAGCATATAGCAAAGCATTGAGAGCTTACGCTGCGCGCCATCGCGCCTTCAATTATTCAGATGCAGCACGGACGTCCATCAAGTACGAATAGTTGTATCTCTGCGCCGTCGTAAACGCGCATCCTTTCTCTCCCTGTATTTCCATATTGTGTTTGTTTGCGCTTGTCTTATTCGTAATGGTGCTTCAAACTAGTGGCATGGAGCAGAGCATAGCGAGTACATGACTCACGTCATCGCGTCTTACATTTTGCATATGAAATGTGGACAAACATCTTGCGCGAACAGTTGTATCGCGTTTACACTTCAGATGCCTCTTATTTTTGAATTTCGAGAAAAATGAAAGTTAAGTTTGCCCGAGATATGCGATGGTATGTCCAAATCAATAGTCATTTTGAAAAGGAAGAAATATGTTTGAAGGTCTCTCAAGAGGTCTAGGAAGGGTGCGTATGTCTAAGGGATTTACACAGGGTCCCTCTAAGGGATTTACACATAGCAAATGAAGGAGGAGGATGATATAGCGCCTTCATGTTAATAAAAATGTGAAAATTTCACAGAAAAGTGTTCTCGCTTCAGAAAGTAGTTCTTGGACCTCTGTTGACCACTATCATGCGTAAAGACACCTTTCATTACTCCTAACTATCTCTTCTTCCGTTCATTTAAGAAATTTTCTGCAAATATTCTCGGTCGTAATTTTTTTTTCTCCTTATTTTGCTATCTGCCAGAGGAGCACATTTTCGGTGCGCCAAGGGGGCGTATCTGCCAATGTCAGATTGGCCTTATGGCCAGTTCGAGCCTGCTTTATATGTAATTGAAATAAATTCAGTCGATTTTTAATCATCCAAACGATTTCTAGGGGTCTTTCGAACGATTGAACGATTTGAACTTTTTTAATGCGACCATCGTGATTTTTGTGCCAATTTTCCCTACGAAAGTCTATTCGCACGGCTGCATCTCCTGCGTGCAAAAGACCCATCATTTCTCCATCCAGGAATTGACGATTTCATTCGTTCCGCCCCTCGGTGGCCGATCCAAACATGGCGGTCAAAATCTTGGTGACGAGCCGGATTCTCCGCATAGTTCACATGGCGTCGGAGCGAGGAAAATCGTGTGATTTACCAACGGAACTGCGCACTCACGCCAAAGACATTCTGCCACAGGGCGGCGAACAGGATCGTTGAATGATAAACGACACGACTTAATTAAACCCTGCGCCCTGCGCGCCCACGCACACACGCGCGCGAATACGTTCGTCCGCGTCCGCGCGGGTCTCTTGGCAGAGATCTGTGAACGCGTAAATATTAACACCCCTTCAGTCATCCCCCCACCCCCTCCTTCTCCGGGCCACGGATCTGCATGGAAGTGCCAGCTCGGAAAAATGTTGCCTTCGTATCGTCTGAAATTAGGCGCGATTTGTACATGATGGCTTTGCGATGACTGATGACTTGTCGCCGATCGCAGCGGTTTCGTCCAACGTTGTCAACTCGAATCAGGCTACGCTTGAAGCGTACTTTCGCGTTAGAGTCCCTTTATACCCAGAGTTAAGACATCTCGATTATCAGCCGGCTAGCAGCCAGCCTGGGCTGGCCATAGAGGCACAAAGGAGTGCACTCCAACGAACGATATTGAGGGATAAGGATAAGGAATCCTACGATGTCCGTCATCCAAAAACAACAACATCGACGAAACTGATCAAAACCTAACCAAAGAAATTGCGACAAAATGAAATTAGATTGATTCGTGGATAATTTCTTAATCTATTTTCATTTTGGTGCGATGAAAATAACAATTCACTCTCGATAAATCACAATTTGGTTATATTTTCATTATTCTTGTTTACATTCGAGGCACCGCCATCTTGGTGCACTCATTTGTGGCTCCATGAGCGAGAACCGATCAGAATTGGATTTTTTTATGCCACTTTCAGCCCAACCAAGCCCGACCACGAGAGGGATGTCGTAACTCTGGGTATAAAGGGTATCTATTTCGCGTCGGGTCGGGTATAGCGTGTGCATGATTTCTAGACAAAGAAATAATAGGTCTTTTGCACGCAGGAGATGCAGCCACGTGAATAGACTTCCGTAGGGTAAAATGGCACGAAAATCACGATTGTCACCTTAAAAAAATGAACGAACACTGTAACAATCGATTCTTTACCATTGCTTTAGATGGGGAAATATCGACAATCGATCGCATTCACGTCTCGCCACTGAAACTTACTCGTCGGCAAGTGCTCAAGTTCTGCAGGTTGAATTGGTACTCCCAATCCCAAGTTTGATCAAGATCAGAGATGAGCCCTCGACGATCGTCTCTGACGGATACTCGAGGAGGAAACTGGCCCACATTCTCCAGGTCAAAGACCAATGCGGCTCGCTGTGGAGAGGCTCGGGGAGAGGGCGGGGACGGTCAGAACTACGACAATAAAATTGTGCTTGAACGATGTAAACATGCTAATTGAGAGGGGCTTTTCGGGCTGGGTAAACATGGAACGGGGCTTTTGGTTTCAAGCACACCGCCGACGCTGCCCGGCTCCGGGCTGGACCAATAACTCTGCATCTGTCTGGACAAGAGCGCTCGTCGCGGCCGCTCAGTGGGGCCAACGCTCATTTTCCCGATCCTCCTCCCAGGATAGCATGAAATATAAGAAGGAAATGAAAGATTGGACATTTTGGTGAAATATTCCATGAAATTTCACGCGGCTGTGAAATATTTCATATTTTTCGGGGGCTAGAGTATGCAACCCGCACTCAAACACAAAAATAGACGAAAGTCATAATTTTTACAATTTGCGAAACATGAAAAGGAACCAGTATTTTTCAATATCTTTAATACATTTCTGAAATTTCATGAAATATGTCATATTTATCAGGGGGCTAGACTATGCAACCCTCACTCAAACACATGCAAAAATAGAGGAAAGTCAAAATTTTTACATTTTGCAAAACATGAAAAAGGAACGGTATTTTTTAATATCTTTCATAAATTTCTGTAATTTCATGAAATATTTCACTCGAAATTTCAAGATTTTTTCTTCATGACATTTTGTCACCCTGCCTCCTCCGGTCACCTTCCGATGACTGGCAAAAATTGAGTAAGTGAGGATAAGTAAAGTTAACCGAGAAAAAATGTTAGTTACATGGAACGACCCTCAGGCTTGGAGAACAAGGCGCATAAGTGCAATTTTTGAAAAATTGAGATAGTAATGATTTCAGGTGAAACTAGTCGTAGTGCATATTCTGTGAAAAATTCGCTCTCAAATTCCAAGTTTTAAGCATCACAAAGTCAGTTCAAACTTTCTATCCACGAAGAAGATACAAGTAATTTCAAAACTTCAAACACGTATTTCTTGCAATAGAAAAAACTGCACTTATGCGCCTTGTCCTCCAAGCTTCTCAGTTCACACAGCACATCTAATTTTTTAACTTCAGTCAGGACCGAACTTCGATTTGGATAAGCAACGTCTTCGGTAAAAAAAAAAAAAAAAAAAAAAAAAAAAAAAAANAAAAAAAAAAAAAAAAAAAAAAAAAAAAAAAAAAAAAAAAAAAAAAAAATTATAAGACTCAAGCTAAAAAAAAGGTGAGTTACGATATACACCTCTACGTTGCGCTGCTGCACGCAGTATGCATCGCTGAGAGGCAATAATAATTGGAATCTGAAAATCTATTTAAAAGACTGATCAATGAAAAAAGGGGCACGCTACTACGCCCCCTAGTTTTGATAAGGCGTCGATATTTCAGCAAAATCCGAAAATCAAAGAATGCAAATCGGACCAAAACGTCCGTTATATTTGCTTTGTCCAACTCAAAATATGATTTTAAACGCTTTATATAGAATGACTTTTTCCCATGAAGCACAGAATTTTCAAGAAAATCGATGGCAAAAAGTGTCTATATACCCATTTTAATATACGGAATCCAAAATGCCAGAAATCCGACCACCTCTTTTGTTTCTCCAAATGAATCTTGTAATGGTCAATCACAAGGACTCGTTCTCAGTATAATAATAAGCACCAACTCACCACCTTTCTGAACATTGTAAGCTATTTTTCTTAGGTCCTATAAAAAACTCACTCAGTCAAGCGAAAATATCAGAATCTCAGTATTACCATTGAGCTTTCAAAGCCCATTCTTGGTTTTATACACTCTGATATCTTGCTAAAACACACGAATATCAAAGTTTATAATACCCGTTATGCTGTCGAATAATTGCCGATCTGAATAGTTTGAAAAGTAAGTATAAGGCAAGAAATCTTCAAAAGAGAAAAAAGGCCATTCCCATCCTAAAAACCTATCGAAGTGTTCTACTGTGTTGAAAGGGGGCGTTGAGGGGTAAATAGGAGGGGGAAGGGGATGAAGAGCTCTTCAAGTCAGTCGGAGCATTCGGCGAAGAACAAAAGACGCGGATAAGCGGAAATCGAAGATGGAGAGCCCTAATATTGGCACCCCTTTCCTCTTCCCTTCCTACTCTCCAGTTGAACTTTAGTTTGGCAAACAGGGCCAATCCGAAAGTTGATTTGACCCATCACTTTATTGTTGTTCTACAGGAGGGACAAAGTTAAGAGAGCGGATCAAAGTGCTGGGCGAAAACATTTGAAGCCTTGAAATCTAGGAAGTATTGTCATTGATAAGGCCCGACTTCGAGCTTGAAAATATGACTGCATTCAGCACCGTGTGGTGCAGAACTCGCACAGATTGGGTATTCAGCTAGTTTTCTCTCTCATAACCCAATCAAAGTATCCTACAGTTTCGTTGGAAATGAGTGATGTTTTCTTGGAAGTTTTGAAATTGTCTTTGGACAAAAAAAAATCACCTGCCCATCTTGTCAGCAAAACCACTTCCATCCGTTTGATATCATGGAATAGCCACTAATAGTAATAAATGTCAAAATGCACGATTGCATATTGCTAGCAATTGAGCAAGTCGGCAACATCGGCATTGAAAAAAAAATGAAATTATATTTAAAAAATTTACCATTCCATTGGATGCGGACTTTCTCCACAAAAATTTGATTTTCACGTTATTATTACAATAAAAAAACATTCATCATAGATAATCAAACTGCTGAACATGCTTTGCTTAATCACTTACTCGTACCAAGAACAAAAAAAAAACAAAAACAAAAATTTAAAAAAATTGAAACTCTTTGTTTGATAGGAATGCATTGCCTTCTAGACCCTGTACACCCTTAACCTTGTATTATACTAATACTACTTCTACTACTACTACCACTACTACTACCACTACTACTACTACTACTACTACAACTACTACTACTACTACTACTACAACAACTACTACTACTACTACTACTACTACTACTACTACTACTACTACTACTACTACTACCACCACAAGTTTCAAAATTACCTGGAGCCTTATGGCCGATAGAGAGTTTAAACTCACTTTTTGATGCCTGAAAGTTGGATTTAAGTCGTGAACTTTTACAGAATATACTTTCAAACTAGTTTTGGTTGGGTTCATGAATGTCTCAATTTTTCCGCAATAACTGCATGCCGCGAAAACTGTAAGCCTCGACAAATTAATTTAAAGAGTAGTTTCGGCAAAATCGCTCAGCAAGTTTGCTCATCCATCCTCAAAGAGCGGTAATCCGCCAAAAACTCAACATCGATAAATTCTGCGGTTGTACGCGCAATCGCACCGAATCTCCTCTCAAATCCGGAATCCAAGTTTCCAACCACAACTCGTCGAAAAAAATGAAGTGGAGCCGAAACATGCAGAGCGCGGAATGCATCGGTCCAATTTCACGGAGCGCGCGGAGGAGGGGGCGAAGGGTGTCATGTCATCATTCATGCCAATTTCGGGCCCTCCGGCGGTGGAGGGGTGGGAAGGGGCGCATCAAAGGGACACTTGCGTCATCGGGACCACCTCGGAGGGACGACCGACCGCGCGAAACAAAGCACACTCGACAGTCAACAAAATAAAAAGTCATCCAGTCACACTGCCGTGCCGAGGAAAAACGCCGTATGAGCCTTCGGACGTTGCCAAATTTCCTTCGATAAGAACCGAATGTACTGGAAAAATTGTGAATATTTTTTTTACAAGATTTTCACACAATTTTGTGAGCAATTTCATCTAAAATATCTGAAAATTTCTAGGAAAAAAATGCATCAATTTCGTCAAAAATGCACGTTGTATCAAGGAAAATTTGGCAACCCTCGAATGTTCATACGGCGTTCTTCCTTAGTACGACAGCACACTGCACTGAGGGGATGGCAGGGGCAGGTGGGGGCCGGCGCTGATTCTCGAAAGTTGAACATTGTTTTTCCTGTATTTGAACCCATTGTAAATCATCGATTCTAGAAGAGACAACCTGTTTCGATAATTATCGTATGTATCGATTGTTGATTCCAGTGTTGCCAATTCGCAAGCATTACCACTGAGGACAGAAGAAGAGCATACCGCCGTGCTATAGGACCGTTCATATAAAAGATGACACCGTTCGAAAGAGGGGGGGGATCTGAGCCAACCTCCGAAAGGCCAAACGAGGGAAGGGTAAAGCTGCATACTTTTTGACACTTTTTTTCAAATTTTTGTTTTTTCATAAATTTTTTGTTGTTTCATTGTCTAAATATTTTTAAATATGTGTATTAAAATGTTCAGGCTTCTGACAACGTATTTGGCATTCACTTTCTCCTTTCATTTTTGCCTCTATTCATTTTTTTCACAAGTATCAAAATCAAAATATAAGGATATAACTGAGGGTTATCGCTGATTACCTACTTTAATGAGTAGGGAGGGAATCAGAAAGAGCAGCGTTATTTATTCATTGACACCTGAGGATACAGACCCTTATTAGGGGTGTATCTGAGTGAGGAGTAAAAAAAAAAAATATCAAATTTTTAGCATCTCGTATTTTACAAATGATTTTAAAGGAAAACGCTGCATGAGCATTTTTCCGCAAACACTGTTCAATCTTGCCCTATCCATTATACCGAAAGAGGGGGGAGTGATAGGGAGACACATTGAGAAAGTACTAAAATCATGCTTCGAAGAATTTCATCTGACCTACCCCCCTAGTGAGGGGGGCGCCGGGGGGTGGGCACCAGAGGAAAGAGGAAAATAAGCGAGAGATTTGGCATCGTGGATGGCGATCCGAATCGGTGCGTGGCCGATCGGAGAATAAAGAGATTCACTTGTCACTTTTTGCCGTAACAAGACGCGTTTAGTAGCCCGGGCTTGCGCCGCGATGGGTGGGGCGGGGGGGAAACCTCAACAATATTCAATGAGCCGTATAATACGGGGCATCCTCCCGGGCGAGGGAGAGGGCGGCGTCGCCTCGGAGGGGTGATGCCGATACGGCGAGGGCCGAGGGGCGGCATCCAGCACCCGGTGCTCCGGCAAGGGTGCAAGTTTAACTGAATCAAAAGACATACGTTTCGCTTAATCGCTTTACTGCATCTCCCGTCCCACTCCCGATTCCGATTTGAATCGCTGCTTTTTTTCACGGAAGAAATATTCTCGAGTGCTTCAAGAATCCAATAATGAAACACCCCCCTCCCCCACCGGCCCCCTTTTCAAACGCTGACTGCGGTATCCGGCGGCTCCGTTTGCCCTGGGTGATTTTTTTTTTTTTTTTTTTTTTTTTTTTTTTTTGCGTGTTCAATGCACCTTCGTTTTTTAGAGAAATTCTTGATGAAAGTTTCCTCCTGTATTCGGAGTTTTCCTCTTGCGCTTTTGATGTTTTTAGTTGCTGCCCATTGGTCAATGAGCTGAAAAATACCGATTTTGATCAAGCTAGATTCAGAAACCAGGATGTTAAGCTTTCGCCAGAGACCACTACACTCCACCGGCAGCGAGCGGGAAAAACGCTCGAATTTTACAGCCAAAAAATGAGAATTAGAATAATAAATACGGTGAAAATCTATAACGACCTTGAAGGGACCCGTCTTTTTCAGTCGTTACAGTAGATAGTTTTTATAACACATGGTTGGATTTTTATGCACTCCCCTCGAATTGAATAGCATATAGTAAAGCTGTGCTGGCGGTAGGCTATGAAAACGAGGTTTTCTTATTTTTGCAGGTGAAGAAACAAAACTATTTTTAACACTACATTTTCAATTATTATTATTTTTTTTTTTTAAATTTGTGTGTAAACTGGTGTACGTTACACGCGGTGTGAACTGGATAGAAATTGTGCACACCGCGGGCAGTAGGTCTGACACGGATAAATTACGAATATTTAACGATAAAGCACGCACTTTGGTGTAGGTGCAACGTTTAAAGTACGCATACAGTCTTGTGGGTGCAAATGTGCGTTTCAAGCCGACCGAGCCGAACGGACTGTGTTTGGCTTGAAGTATTCACTCGGTCTTGTAGGCGCTAATATGCCTTCACGCCGACCGAGTGAACCGTCATGCGTTAGGCGCAATGCGAGAAGTATTACCACAGTCTTGTAGGCGCTAATATCGTTTCAAGCCGACCGCACTGTATTTAGCGTTATTATTCAAACGGGCAGAGTTGAGCAGTTCTCAACTTGCTTTGTTGTTGTGCCGCACTAGCCAAAAAATAAAAAGAACTTGTTACTAAGATGGAGTTTTTGCGCACAATAAATGGAACATTGTCATTTAAAACGTGCTACATAAAATCCAACCAATTGTTTTCTCTTGATTTACATATGTATCGATAGTCTTAAATATGGATCATTAAAAGTCGCAAATGCATTCGTACGCAGAATTTTACTCCTCGATTTTTAACTTTGCGTTTGATTAATTTCGATAAATTTTACGGTTAACTTGGTCTCTTGATTAGGTGCTTGATTAATCAAGGGCGAAATAATTGATCACTGATTGGTAATGTAAAAGGACCGAGTAATCAATAATCGGAACATTATCTGCCACATCGTCCTCTCATGACGTACACCTCCTCTAACATAAGGCCGTATCTTGTTCTCTGCATGAGACCCAAAAAGCATGGATTTATATGTGAAACAGGGTTCACGTGGAAATTGCAAGATACCGATGGCTAACGAACAATATCGCCTACCTGCAAACTGACGATTTTGCAATACAAACAAAAACTTCACCATTTTTCAATTTTAAAATAGTCACTCAGCGAAACTTTTCTTTCTAACTCAAAAATTGCCTCATACATCCCTTTGTATGTTTCCCAAGACTCAGTCCAATTCTAGTGTAGGGAGTCATCTTTATGAGTCTCAGGACGTGAAGATGGTGTTAGTCTTCTAGATCTATTCCCTTTTCGTTTTAAAACAATTACCGTAAATATTCCTAATCCTGTACCTAATAACTCCCATTTCTAAACCATTTTATTAAATGTCTCTGGATGGCTGTAGGCTCCTCAACTAGAGTAAAAGCCACTAAAACAACAGAAGAAGAAAAAGAAGAAGAATTGTAAGGTTAGATTTTCAATGTTTTCATACATAACAGTGCCATTGAAGCACTCCCCAACAGACTTGGGGAAAAAACTAAAATCATCAACTTGCGTATTTCATACTGCAGAATGCGGCAAAGTCGCTGACTCTTTTCTGCCAAAATAGTCAGTTAGGCGGTACTGTTCGTTATCCCTCGATACGCCCTTCGATGATGCGATGGGTGAAGGCACTTAGAAAGTCCCTTCGGATGCAAAACTCTTACTCCTCCATTCCGGTGGTTCCACTGTCTTGAGCTTCCAGTCCATCCTTGGCGGGGCACGAAAGTCGCGAATAGCAGACCCGGACGAGAGNTTGAACACGCCGTCACTTGTAATGCACCTGCTTTTAATGCCGGCCTCGGATTCGGATCCAGGGTCTCGGCGCGGGGCGGGAGTCGCAAATCGCCAGTCGCAAGTGTCACCGAGGAATTTTCCGCCTATCAGCCGAGGATGGGCCTCCGCGCGGGGCTCGAACCCAAGTCGCGGCGACGCGAATTCGTCACGTTCCGCGCCCGTCGCACAACCGGCCCCGGAAATCGTGTTCCCCGGACTCGACTCTCCGACACCGCGCGACTGGGCCTAGAGTCGTGAAGGAACGTTCGTGAATTATCATCGGCAGTTCGTAGCTTCCCTCACGAAAGAACACTGAAAAAAAATTCTCGGCGTTTTTACCAAGGTCCGTCGGTACCTTTACCATCTCACTTTTTTTACCGATTATTGGTAATTTTACCAAGACAGACTGGTAAGCTTACATAAAAACCGGTATTTTTACTGTTTTTTCAGGTAAGAATACCACTTTTATTGGTAATCAATTCCCGGTAACTTTGCCACTTTATCTCTGTAATTCTACCACAGTCGATAAAAAATATTGGCGTTTTTACCGGGGTCCAGTAAAATTACCGAGAAAGTCAATAATTTTACCGAGATTTCTCGGTAAAATTAACAATTCCATTAATGGTAATTTTACCAAGAAAAAACTGGGATCAAATAGGACCCTGAATTCTTGGTCATTTTACCCTTTTCTTAGTAAATACACCGAGATTTTTTTTTCAGTGCGACTCCCCGACACCGCGCGACTGGGCCAACAGTCGTGAGGGAACGTTCGTGAAAAATCATCGACAATTCGTAGCTTCCCTCACGAAAGAACGTAACTATACTTCCATGTTGCCAAACTTCCCCTCGCAAAGTGCGTTTTTACCGGAAGAATCTTCGGCGATTCTAACCGAAGATTTTACTGATTTTTCTTCCAATCTCATGCAAAAATCGAGAAGAAAGAAAGGGGAAGGGAGAAAAAGAGAGAGAGAGAGAGAAAAGTGCTCCTCCAAATTTACCGAAATGTTTCTAGACAGATCTATGTAACCAAAGTTTACTAATAACCGGTGATTACTCAGTACCGTAGAAGTAAATAGCCCATACACTAAAATAAAATTACTCTAAAGGAGGTATTATTCGTCAATTTTCAACTTTCAAATAATGAACAAATTGTGAGTTAAAACTGCTCTAAATTCAATCTTGGAGGGGCTATTTTTTTTTTAAAATTTACAGGGAAGACTCCCCTGGCCCCCACTTAACATCAGCAAGTGGCCATCCCTTCGACTCACTCTGGATCCGTCACTGGGGTCGGAGGGTCGGAGGGCCTTCCCCAGAAAATTTTGAAAAGTTGAGTCGGCTCAGGAGTAATTTAGAGCTTTTCTCGCCGAAAAATTGATCCAATTTCATTAAGCAAGGTGTACTTGCTTAGCAAAATTTCTCACATTTCCTAAAAGGAGCCAGGTTTGTGGGGCGGGCCAACCCCCCCTTTTTTCGCCCATGGTCTAATGGCACATTGTGGCGCCTCGAAGAAATGGCCACTGACCCGCACGCGAAAATTAGAGTATGAGACCCCGTGTGCGACACGGAAGGGACAGAGCTTTGTCGACGGGACTGGTTAGCAGTTAGCCCTGCGTCTTGGCTCCGCAGCGCGGAAGCTCCCCTCTGTTTGTAAACAGCTGCTTGGTGGATTAGTCATGGATAGGAATTCCTCTTTTCCCTCTGCTCCCCCTCCCCTCCTGCACTTGCAGTCATCATTCTGACGGGGGATCATCAACCCCCTCCTGCCACCCTCCCCGAGGCCGGTGACTTCTCTCCCCCTGACCTTCCAACCCCTCGAGCCTTGTTATTGAATACAGCAATTTTGAATGAATTATCGCACTTAGCGCCCCAGGCAGCCGGGAAATTGCGAGTTTAGGAAATCTTAAATTTCACGCCGTTTTCTCGGCGGATTCACTCTCGGCTCCGCGCTGAGCCAGGGTTGCTTCCAGTGTTGGGGTGAATATTGAAAAGCACGTATACGGTCGAAGTATCTTAAAAACCATGCGGCGTTTAAAAATTTCTGCCATCATTTTATTTTTTTAAGAGAGAAATTGTGTGGCACTATTTACGTTTATTGCCGAACACGTGATAACAATTTAAGTCTTGAAAACAAGTAAAAAAAAAAAAAAAAAAAAAAAAAAAAAAAAAACCCTGCGATTTTTGCCAGAGACCGAGAAACCAACGGCCATTATTTTGAGCTAAAAAAAAATAAGGGTAACTTTTCCGTTTCTTCGCTTTTTGACTGAAACCTCACAGGCTGGGCTCTCCGCTGGAATATTACGTTCATCTTTTAGAGAAGGGACCTATATTGATTTCGCATGTTATGTGATATTCTCTGCATGTTTTAGTGATTTCATCCACACTAAAAAAAAAAAAAAGAGTGGTAGAATTTACCATTCCTTCACGCTGTATTCCACATGCACAGCGTGAATTCAAAGTCGATTCTGCCAGAGGAATGGTTACCTGTACCAGTGCGTAGTAAAATTTACCTTTCTTCTGGCAGAGTTGACACTGAATTGACGCTGCGTGAAATACAGCGTGAAAGAATGGTAAATTCTACCACTCTTTTTTTTTAGTGTGGATGAAATCACTAAAACATGTAGAGAATATCACATAACATGCGAAATCAATATAGGTCCCTTCTCTAAAAGATGAACGTAATATTCCAGCGGAGAGCCCAGCCTGTGAGGTACAAATTTCATTGTACATTTTTTCAGTGTACAGATAAAAACTTAATTTTAAAGTTAAAAGTCGGCAGAAATAGATGCCAATTCGTCTAACTGCAAAAATATCATACTCTCACAAGATTATGTGCACTAACTGCTAGACGGAATTGACAGAAACGACGCACTTACTTCTTTACTACTTTCACGATACTAATTTTTTTGCAAATAAGGTGAATTTATTTAGCAAATTTTTAATGTATTCATACTTATTTAGCGGTATCGTTCGGTCCTAATTGAGACGTAGGGGCTGTCCCCTTTGACCACCTGGCGGTCCAACCTTTCGAAGCTTTTTGCGCATCAAGCGTAATGCGTTACGCTGTATTCTTATGATGATTTCATATTACCGAGTAAGATTAGTAAAATTTTGAAAATTTAGTCGTTATTGTTCTTCTGGGTAAGACGGGAGGAAGGACCTGACAACGTTGAGATGGTAGCGGGATCGATGGCGCCTGTCCGCGGTGCCCAAGCTAATCCCATCACCCTGTCTGCCGTGCTAAGAAAGAACGCCGTATGAGCCTACAAACGTTGCCATGTTTCCTTTAAAAAAACCGAATTTACTGAGAAAATTGCTAATATTTTTCTTCAAATTTCTCAGTACATTTTGTTCACAATTTAATTTAAAATATCTGCAAATTTCAAGGTAAAATATGCACAACTTTCCTAAAAAATACATGTTTTTTACGGGGGAATTTGGCAACTCTGGAATGTTCATACGGTGTTTTTCCCTAGCACGGCAGTAATCCCGTCACCCTGTCCCGCGGAGTCGATACAAAACTACAAAGTAGGATAATACAACGCAGGTGTTTCCTCATTTCCGCGCCGGGGCGGCGGGTTGATTACAGCGCGCCCAGCGGGAGCCCCCCAAAGCTCCCGTGTCGCTTAACAGGATTAACGCGGGGACAAAACCGGAGTCAGCCCAGATTTGTTTTGCATGAGCAGAATACAAAAAGCCCCCGGTTCCATCCGATGCGAGCCCTGTCAACGCGTCACCAGCTTTATTAACGTAGTCAAACTTGATGACGCGAGAGGACGCAACACGCCCTTCGGAGAAAACAGCTTTGATGAAAAAGCTTACACCGACACACACACGGGAACCGGAACAACAGCCATCGGTGATGGCACTTGTTTACGAGAACAGGTTCGGCTCATCTAATGAAAAAAGGACGGATACAGAGACAATATATTTCGGGGACCCCGCACCTCTCTCCTCTCTATCGTGTAAAAGTAACTTTCGGAAGTCAATGCTCAGATTCGCATCATGATGATGACAGGTGACAAAGAAGATGAGCAATAGGCTTGGTAATCCTAATCCAATTTGCACAAAACGCGCCTGGCAAAGGGTTGGTTCAAATAACTTTCAATGCTTTTTAGACTTTTTGTACTTACTGTAGACCCTGAACGAGAATTTTAATACAAGGACAAAAATAATTTTTCCCTTACCGTAGACCATACAAAAAGTGCTAAATCTAAAAGAAAATCAACTTTTGAAGGCGACGTTTTTTTTAAATTTATCGTGAAATTAAAGTCGTCTAGTGGATTCTGATAGCAAAAAATGGTTATGAACATTTTAAACTTTATTTTCCTTGAATTAAAGTTCTTGTACAGGATC
This sequence comes from Bemisia tabaci, assembly GCF_001854935.1. Classification (NCBI taxonomy): domain Eukaryota; kingdom Metazoa; phylum Arthropoda; class Insecta; order Hemiptera; family Aleyrodidae; genus Bemisia; species Bemisia tabaci. The sequence goes on from NW_017547095.1 coordinate 1,464,172, forward strand.
TACGCTAAGGACAAAAACTCTAAAAAACGCTAGAAGTTTTTTAAATCAACCCCAAAGTTCTCATCAAGTTGCTTTTCTATCATCATTATGCGATAAATGCCGTTGATCCCTTAATTTAGCCCTTGCCTCACACCTTTTCGATCACATCGCTTAGTTCTTTAGTGCGGGATCTATGAGAGACACATACCGTCCGTTCCGGGCTCAGAGGCCGAAAGCTCCGGATGCTTTCAGCCTCTGAGCCCGGAACGTGGGCGGTATGTCTACATAGCCCGCGTAAGTACGGCTCCCTCAGCCGAAGTTTTTCAGTGCAAGCAGCCCGCCCTCGAGTCAAAAAAACTTGATGCCTTCTTTGTCAAACTCGATACGCCGATATTTTAGTGAAACCACATTTTCGGTAAACCTACACTTTCAAGTGCAAGTAGCAAATTGACACGCCTATTTTCCGACTTTCGCAATCGATTTAAGGTGTCGGAAGAAATGCAACAAAGAACGCGTTGTTACGATCACTCGCTCACCCTCGCGTATGAAGCTGACGAGCTTTTGATTGAGTCTAAACTCGCGGAAAGGTGAAAGGCTGTTGGAGTTTTATCGAGGTGGGGGAGGAGGGGGCGACTCGAATTATGATAATAATTTCATAATGATTGAGTGGATGTGGATTGAGGAACACCTGTTAGGGACTTCAGGAGTGAGGTAAGCTCGATAATTTCACCGCGGACAAACTTTCACCCCCTCTCCAGGAGCCCCTCCCCCACGTCTCCCCCTGCGTTTGTTCGCTTTTCGTCGTGCAAACTCTGTCTCTCCTTGGTTCACTTTTGCCGATTTGTGCGCACAGCTCAAATATCGAGGACATAGAATACATTTCTTTTTGTAACAAACGAAATGGACCAAAACGGGGTAAAATATCTTGCACCATAATGCATGTTTCCGTAAGGAGTTTTCTACTCAATCATGATAGTGAACACTTTTAAAATGTCCTATTTGCCTCATAAATAAGAAATCGGAGTTTCCGCTTATTCAAACTTCCCGCTTTCGCCTAAACCCCAAAATCTACTTCTGCCGAATTGGTCACTAAACTAATTTAAGTGATTTTTTTTTAGATATTAATAATAAAAATTATTCTGATTATATATAATAATTTTCTCATGCTTTTATGATGATTCGACGTATTTCTGCTAAACGAAACTATGGACGACTGTGCTCTATAGATGAAGTGTGCTCTAGAAAGCTGCTGAAGAAACAATGAAAATTTATCCACAAAAGTCAGCATGTTGCGTCCAGTTCTTTTGAATGAAATGTGACACTATAATGGGAATAATGTTGTGATTTTTATGGCAAAATTTGGCACAGTTATTCCCGTGGGCCCCGGTACTGCGCAAATATATACCCAGTGAAGCACCACTATCTACCTGCTCCCCTGACCTGCTTGCAGTTTATCATATCAATGCAAAAGTTGCCGTTGAGCAAAAAATTCTCAAGTTTTTCAATAAAAGTGAATGTTACTTTTGGAATTTCACTTGTAAAACGTCAACACTGATCAACAGCGACATCACCCACCGCCTTGATAAAACTGCAACAGCGTAAAGAGATAAGAGACGATTGGTAAGCACCCTTATCCCTTTCACCTGGACAGCTTTAACTCTTCCCGATCGCTGCAGAGCTAAGGATTTCCATTTTTTTAACCTGACACAGTTTTGTTGATGAAACCTGTCGCTCATTTTTTCGATTTGAGGTTCTTTAGGTAGAGAGCATAAACTCACGGCACGCAGCTCTACCGTGCGCCTTCAGTTTTTTGTGTCTGCAACACGGACATCCATTAGGCAATATCGTTGCATCAAGAGGCTCTAAACTATTAGCTGATGAATCTCAGCCACACTGAAAAAAAAACGCGATTTTCCTCGATTAAGTAAGATTCAATTTTGAACTATTGCCTTGAACTGGGTAGTTCAATTTTTTGCGAGAGAACGTCTGTGCGGATTCCTTTTAAAATTTTAAGGAATTTGCCTCGTACTGTGAAGAAAATTCACTGGAATTTGCACTAAAGTCCGCACACCTGTTTTCATGGAAAAAATTAAAATACCCCCTTAAATTTGGCAGTCGCTGATGTGACTTGGTTCCTTCAATTTTAATGGGCAACATCTGACAATCACATCGATGTTCCACTTTGATCAGCTCATTTTGTGAGAATATATAACTAGTAACCAATAATAGGGTCGATGACTGTTGCTGCTCCAACGAAAATGTCGAATCTCTGAGAGTAAAAGTTTCTATTATGGACTGGATACAAGTGGAAGGTCTCTCTATTTGTCTCTTTGTACCCTCCGACGGTTTCCTCGGAGATTAATATTTGCACGAGTGGGTGTCCGCGGAGTTTATTATTGTGTGTTAACATCTCCCTCAGTCGGTGTTGGAAACAAAAGCGCTTGGCCAGCGTCCGGTGGCAGAAGTTAACCCGTTAATTAGCCCGGCTACAATTAGGGAGTCGCAGAATCGTCGAGAAGTAATTAAAATTCGCCTCCCGCGCCCTGCCGTTGCCAATTTTAAGTGAATTTCCACGACCGAATATGAATCGCATAATGCACGGCAGATTTCGTTTATTTTTACCCAGAGTAACGTTTAGTTCAGCGGAATCCACTTCTGCGGGCTGATTATTGATTACGATAGACAAAGCTATAGACACAGAGGCAATAGGGAATATGGAGCGATCCTATTGGTTGAAATGAATGGATCCTATAGACCAAAGGAGAAAATGATGGACTCACTAGTAGGTCTCTGGTGGGTTGCCGTTAGTTAGTCTGTTACCTACCTCCTTTGTCCATTACAACCACCCAGTTCAACCAATAGGATCCTTCGACATCCCTTCTCGACGGTGCAAGTCGGCAATCACATATCTCGTTTGCGGTGTCTGAAAATCTCCGCCTCTATGTTATTTTTTTAAAGGAGAACAAATTGATAACATTCCTTGACGTTTTTGCAGAATTTTCTTCGCACAGAGAAGAATAATCATGGCAATTTTAAAGAATTGCCGTTGAGTAGTTTTTCGTCTAAAAAATAAAGTATGGCAGGAAGTCTGCGACGTCGCAAACCGAGTTATGTGATTGCCGACTTGCACCGTCGTTTTGTCTTCTTTGTCTATAGCTTTGTCTATCAATTTCAATAATCAGCCCACTGATGAACTTCTCTTTTTAGGGCTTCATGAATATCACGAACGAACAGATATTATACACTTCTGCTGGTTGCCAAGATCATGGTCTGTAATGGAACAGGCAACAAATAGCACGACAGGGGACAAACAGAATAAGAGCGGGAATGTATGAAAGGAATCCGGAAATGGGTTGACCAAAGATTACGAAAAACGTTACTAACTATAATCCTCCTGCCCGTCTGCGAGATCCAGGACCCGAGATGGTGCATGGTGGAACCTTGGATACAAAGGGACTCTGAGAACTGGCTCTGTCTTACTAAAGAGAGCATTAAGTGCAAAAATGAAGATTTGAGAAAAAGGACCTAGTAGCGTCCAAACCGGGTGGAGAATTTTATTGAACGAATCCTCTTCCTCGTGAGATAGAAGTGCCGGGTGCAGCTATATGGCACCTCTTTGCTGCGGTGTCCCAAAATTTCCAAGAAATTTAATCAATTTTTGTGAGAGAAGCAAATGCATGTTTTGGCGAAACTTTTACAAAATATTCTTTATAATTTTTCAATTTCCTGAAAATAAAGCTCCAGAAAAATTACCGATTAGTATACTCTAGCTTAGATTCTAAGACACTGTAAACTTGATTTACAGTGTCTTAGAATCTAAGCTGTTTTTTTTTAGAGGTGTCCTTCCTGAACTCAGTGCCCTAATTTTCAGTAACCATTGAAAAGAATCTAAGAAAGTGTTTGGATGAATAGAAATCGACGGATTATTTCTACGACTTTTAAATAGGGCATTTATCATTTCATATGAAGCGAGACCGCAGTATGTCCTATCTTCTGTTACCTTATGAATGTTGCAAGTATGCTTGTTGTGGGATTGCATTTTGAATTGGGGAAAAACAAATTTTAAGGCTGGAATTCGGTAGAGGAGAATACCATCACTCAGGTCAGCAGTAAGTATAGCTCTTAAATAATAATATGGACTTACCGTCGTCTTGTCTGAAATGGCAGCAATTTTTGGGCATTTACTGTTTCTAATTTTTTTTTTTTTTTTTTTTTTTTTTTTTACAGATAACACACATATTTTAACTGAATTTCTCGGATTAACTGACGTAAATTAGTTGAATTTAATAGAGAATTTGATTTCAAAAATGTCGGCGCTCTTGTCGGTAGCGTGGCGCTGATTGAAAGACCTCACAGAATTCCGAGCAAAATTACGGTGATATGGCATTGATGGTGCGACGTTTAGCCCTGCTGGATTATTTTTATTTTTCACTTAAAAGCTGCATCGCTTAAGGGTTGGTGGGTAGTGGGGCCAGGGAAAAGGGCGCGAGAGGGGGTCATTTGGCCGAGACACAATGGACTTTCCCCGGGTCAGCGGTCAGGCCACGCTCCCGGCTCTCGGTTTTCCACTTATTCAACGCACCACGTATCCAGCGGAGCACTCGCCAGTTCGGTTTGATGAAGTTACCAGCTCCTTTCAAACTTACTCATGGCGGATTATAAAATGATTCAGTCTCAACCTGTTTTGAGGGATATGGGTTGAAAGGAATGGCGAAAAAAAGCGAAAGAAAGAAAGAAATTATTATTAATAGTAGTAAGATAGGTTTATTTTAAAGCGGTGCTTTAGTGCTTAGTTTTCGCTTACATTCTCTCAGGTTCACAGTTTTCCTTAAATACGCTTGTTTGCAATGCGCTGTCGACCATATTGAGTAACCCTCCAAATGCATAGGTTGGCAGCGGCACTTTTCGAGCGATTTTCGTTTTTCACGTTGTCACCCTTTTGAGCCCTAAGAGCTACATAAATCGAGTTTTCCATACTCTCCCTATGAAGGTACTCTGGCGAAAGTTAAAGCAAAGTTGACTTTATTTTATTTTCCTCCGTGAATTTATGCACGAAAGCTACAGTTGGTGCAGGGTGCAGGGTGCAGGAAGCAAGGTGCATAGCGAAGCCAAGGGGTTGACCGCCGAACTAGGCGTTAAAATACTGCCTAAGCCGACTTGTTCCGCGCACAACTTGTTCGAGACATTAATTATCAATTATCGAGCCAGCGATGAGGGAGCATGAAAGGGGAAAGGTTTCAGATGGACGCCTCGAAAGTGATCAGGCAAAGCGAGGGGAGATCCCTTTTTATTCTGCGATCGCCTGTATGATCCGGCTGCGATATAATCATCTCGGTTTCCGCTAAAAAGTCATCGCAACAAGTTTTCCCCGGAGGAGGTGCCAAATTTCCGGGATCTCATCATCTCCATACCCCCAAATTTTGAAAAAACATCCCCCATGCTTCTTTCGCCGGTTCACGTAGAGTCCCTTTTTAGAGAGAGTTAAAACAACGCGGCTTACGGATGTCACAAACGGGAATAAAGATTACACAAATCGAACATTTTTCGTAATCTTTGATCAACTCATTCCCGGATTCCTTCTCTCATTCCGTTTGTTCCTTGCCGTGCCCCCGATTCCCCGGTCCATTCCAGTGTATAATCTTAACCGGAAAGTGAGGAAATGTACTCGCAGAGACAGTGCTCTTCCTCACAAACGAGTTAATTGTTACAGAACACCTCCCCTCATTGAGGAGGACATTTTTTAAAAAAAAAATTATTCTAATGTATAGATTAAATAAATTTACCTTATTTTTCCCCTGATGTTTTGTTATACTATACACATCGAGCACACCTATGGTATAGTACCTACATAAAAAAACATCCAGGAAAAAACAAGGTATAAATTCATTCAATCTATCAAAATGAATCCAGATCAAGTAAAAATCTCACAACGTTTATCCTAAAGGTTCAGTTACACGATCAAATTGAGCCATCGTCCCGGAGAAGAAGGCACCGTGCCGTGCGCGCAATGCGTGAAGTATTCCTGTAGTCTTGTAGGTGCTAACATGCGACCGACCGCACCACGACCGTGCAACTGACCGACTGCACCACGTTTGGCGCAATGCAAGAAGTATTCATGCAGTCTGGTAGGCGCTAACTGTTTGACACAATGCGTGAAGTACTCCTACAGCGACTTCCTACGTTAGATATCCCCACCCCCCTTGAAAAGTCCGGTTTCTTACGTCATCCATCGCGGTAGTGACACCGTTGGTTTCTTCCACCTTCCTTTGATCCGAGTTTCACGTTGAGTAACCAATGCAAATGGATATCATCCTGGTTGGTGAAAGTAAGGTGGAAGTATACAAAGGTGTCACTACCGCACTGAAGCTCTGATTGGTGGAAAAAGACCTGAGGTGAGGATGCGACCAATGAGAGGCCCAATTTGATGGCTCAATTTGATCGTGTACCTGGACCTTAATGTAGTTACGACGGAAAAATTTCAAAATTTTGAGGTATCGTTGGTCAATAATAATAAATTCGACGGGGGAGGATATGGGCAGTGAAGACCTGAGCGACTGAGTCAGGCGGGTGGGATGGGGGCCGAGCGCTTTGTTTATTGTGGCTTTTTGACGCGACCCTTCAGCACTCTTTTGCCTTTGATTAATTTGACGCCTTTGACGCAGCTCAAATCGAGTGTCGGTCCCTGTCCTGTGCTGCAGCCTTTCCGCGGTCGTCCAGCGTCAACCCGCAAAAGTGCGCCGTCACAGGTCACCCCTTTCGCTGCACCATCATCATAAACCATGATTTTATCGCAGCATGGAGAAAAAAGAATCCTTGTTCTTGCGAAGTTCAGAGTGGTCAATTTTCTAAAATTGCCCGGCTCCTAATTAAGGAGTAAATCTTCTTGACGGCAAATTTTAGAATGTTTCTGCTTGAACACACATTTGGATTTTTTTTTTTTTTTTTTTCCTTTCTTTTTTTTTATGAGAAAATCTCATATTTATTAATCACATATTGGAACCTCCAGGGACAGGTGGTGGCCCAGAGGGCATAACAAGCACATTCTAATGAAAATATTTCCTAATTTACTAATATTTTGATGTACATTAAAGCTTTCTCATCTACAGTTGTTATGCTATTGAGCATTATCTTCGTATGAATGATCTAAAAGTAATTCTTATCTGCACTGGAAAAAAAAAACACATTGGATCCAGACTCTTAAAAACATCGACAAGAAAAAATACTCTTGATTCAATCAGATTTAAGCTTGAATCAACAACCAAGCTTCTTAATTTGAGCGGATTTCCTTTTGATTTAAGCTTAAATCTGCTTGAATCAAGAGTCCTTTTTCTTGTCAATGTTTTCAGGAGTCTGGATTCTAGATCCAATGTATTTTTTTTCCAGTGTATCCTACTGGAGCGATGGATTAATCAAAGAATTATATTTGTCATTGAAATTGGAGTTAATCAAACATCTTTTTAATTTTTCAGCCTTGCGTTCTCAAATTAGTACATTGTACCAAAAATAGTACAGACAAAGCACTTTTTTACCACCTTGTTATCTTTGCTTAAATTACGTCAATTTTTTCCCCTGTAGTTCATGGCGTGAACTGGGAATGCTCCGCTCTTTGTTGCTGGTAAGGTGTCTGTCTGTCGGTGTCAGATTCGGGAGAGGAGTTAAAAAACGGGCCAGTTCAAGTCTATCCTATCTTCGGCTGTGCTGCTAACGTAGCCCCTGAAGCACCACTATACAAATAGGACAAACGGAATCAAACACATTATGGAAATAGAGGCAGAAAAAAGACGTGCGTTGATGACGGCGCAGAGATACAACTATTCGTGCTTGATGGATGTCCGTGCTGCGTCTGCGAAATTGAAGGCGCGATGGGGCGACACGTGAACTCGCAATGCTCCGCTCTCCGCTCTGTACTGTTAATGAGGTGTCGAACGGAAGGAAAGTCTAAAGAAGGGGTGGAATACGTCTCTCCTATCTTCTCCTGTGTTATGACTTGATTTGTTTTCAATTCGATGTCTGATTCTTTTTTAGGATGTATATGCAGACCTATATTCAAAGCTCATATGTACACCGGCATCATAAATACCCTACACTGGAAAAAAAGCACATTGGATCTAGAGTCCAGACTCTTAAAAACATTGACAAGATAAAATACTCTTGATTCAATCGGATTTTTTCTTAAATCAAGAACCAAGCCTCTTAATTTGAGCGGATTTCCTTTTGATTTAAGCTTAAATCTGATTGAATCAAGATTATTTTATCTTGCCAATGTTTTCAAGAGTCTGAACTCAAGATCCAATGTATTTTTTTTTCCAGTATAGAGAAGAGATAGTCTGATCGATTTGACCCGGTTTAAGATTTCTAAGAGTACCTACAGTTCCTAACATTTGATTCGTGTCCTTTTTTCGAGTTTGATGTCTTATTCTTTTTTCACGAGTTTTTATAGACCTATATCTAAAGCTAATCGGTCCCATACAACCCCTTGACCTCGTGCAGGGAGCCTCGGGTCGATTATTTAACCCCAGCTTATGCATCAAATGGTTTGACAAAAAATAAAATAATTTCTTTATCACTGAAAAGCGGTTTTCCAGATCTGAGAATGTCCAAGTATTTCAACAAATCAGAAACCTAAATTACAGGGGAAAAAAGAATGTTCGAGTTTTACTCTAAAATTTCTTTAAAATAATGGTTCCTTAAACTTAGAAATGGAACGTTTTTAAAACAAATTTATTTTTTGGTCCGGGATATGAACGAGCCAATAATGCTAGTCCCCAATGGTTAAAATCTGAGCCTAGATGAAATTTTTACCAGCCCGGGAACGTAGCCAAAATAATTAAGAGGCAGTCAACGTGGCATGCTCAGCGAGCTGTGGCGAGGCGTTATTATCGATTCTAGCGATTAGGCGATCGATTATCGATAGTTCCTCATTTGAATCTGTGATGGTAATGAATCGAATATCAAGGTGCTCCTTACAAACACTCTGTTTATCGATCCTTTTCCATTGGTTTAAATGAAAGATCAATCGATATATCGCAAAGCACGCCACGCCACTAGTCAGCAAGGTTTTCGCGGATGCACTTTCTCACCTCTCTTTGATCTCCGCCCGAAACTTTGTTCCCAACTCGCGAATAAAGTTGAGAGACGACAGAAAGTTGCAACTTGGTTTGTCGTACCCCCTCTCTCTTCAAAAGGTGCCTCCGTCTCACCTCCCTCTCCCCTCACCTACCCTTAGTTTGCGAAGAAGTCGCGAAACCTTTGGAAGGGTTAGAAAGACAGAGGGCTTGGGCGGGGACTTGGTACATTCGTGATTTCCAAATAATCAATTCTTCACCATGAGATTTGGACGGATTTGACCGAGCTCAGCCTATAACTGCATTTATGACGTTGCCTAATTTTCTCTCGTGTTCTGTTATAATTCTTTTTTACAGAGCCAAGTAAATCACCCTTTAGAATTTTACACCTTTAACGCCTTTAAAATTTTTGTTGATTCATAGCCTTCCTTACGCGAAGAATATATTACAAAATTAGATAATAATAATACAATATGTTACTCGGAGCGATGAATCCCGGTGCGGCTAGGATTGCCTCGATTCAAAATTCTTTTCGTAAAAAATCCAAAATCAGCGTTAGTCGCGTCATTCGTTGAGAAAAAACCTAGTCCACCGGCCAGGAGAATAAATTTAGGTCAAAGTTAGTCTCATGCCATTAATATATCAATGTTCGATTCCAAAAAATGCAAACCGCCAATTGCAACGTTGCAAATTTTCGCATCAAAGAAAAATGAGAATTGTAATCAACTTTTTTGATGGGCCCTTTCTCGAGCCATTGAAAAATTTTCAAGGAACAATTCTAGGAGATATTATGATATGTTGTCCTGTAAAAATATGCCTTGATCGAAATTTCGAAAACGTGACAATGATTGTACATGTTTTTTATCTGTTGCTGTATCAACATCCTTTTCTGACACGGTATAGTCAAAAAGAATCTAGCCAAGTGAGAGGGATATATTACATAGTATAACGCACTGATAATACGTATACTTTAGCACCGTATTTGATAAAAGCACTTTTGGGATGTGGTGTTTTGCATGATGAGCACTGAATCCAATTTCTCAAGAGAGGGAGGTAGGGGGAGAGAGAAAGAGAAAAAACCCAATACTGTGTGCTATGGAAGAACGCCGTATGAGCCTTCAGGCGTTGCCAAATTTCCTCAAAAAATATCTATTTTTGAAGAAAGTTATGAGTATTTTTCCTTAAAATTTTCACAAGTTTCACATCAAATTACGAACAAGATTCTCTGAAAAATCGGGAGAAAGGTATTAACAAATTTATACGAAAATTCGTGATTTGTCGGAGGAAATTTGGCAACGTCTGAAGGCTCATACGGCGTTCTTCCTGATCACGGCAGAACCATATACGAACATTGATACAATTTACGAGTGGAAATTTGTGACGTTAAAATGTAATGTCACTAAATTGTTTCTACAACGGTAGAAGGTTCTTCCGTTGTGGAAACAGTGTTAGGAGCTGATTTTGTAAACTTTGAAAATTCGCAATGCCCATGCCGACCGCGACATAACGGTTGACCGCTCAATCGGAGCGAAAAACCTCGGGCTACAGCGATTTCGACAACGGCGCCCGTTGTATCCGTGTGTACACAGTTCTGCATGAATGAGCAGGTTCGGAGTCATGGAGGGTCGCCGGGCGGCGGCCAATGGGCTCCGGGGGGCGGGGCCCCGGCGCGCCAATCGCAGTGCATCCCCGCGGCCTGCCCCGCGCCGCGCCGCGCCCTGCACCGTCTCGCCAGTCGCTCGCGAAGCCCTCGGATGCAACGCGCTGTCCCTATCGTCGCACCGTCCCTTCATCACCAATTGGAATAGTCTTTTTTTTTACTTAAATATTTTCATATTCGTGCGTTATAACCGGTCAAGTTTAAATGTAGACGAGTCTTTGAAAGAAAGAACCGGGTTTTGTGCACCAATTCAGTGCGTACATAGATTGTTTTCCCGATTAATATACAGTGTTAGAAACGGTAAATGGTTCTTCTGTGTGTGCACGCGTAGTGGTGAGGATGCATAAGTGATGCGTAGGCAGCAGAATCAATGACGCGGTTTTCCGAGCTCCAGTTAGTTGGCTGAAGTCATCGATGGTTAAATTTTTGAGATACCTACTAAATGGTTGATATCTTAGAGAATCAAAGTGGTTAAACGCGAGGTGTTGGAAAAGTTGCTGCGGTGAGCAATATTTTGGTTAATGAGAGATAAACTTATCTCCTCGGGCGCCTGTCTTACTACAACATTACATAAGGTCGGTAAAATAATTGTTGCAATTTCGGGGCATTCTCATGAGAAAGTGTAATTTATCGAAGTAAAAAGTTTAAATAGTTGCCGCTGAGTTTGGATACGTTGTTATTATATTTTGGCCGTATCCGACCTAATTTTATTTTATTTCGCCTCTGTGATTTTCCTCCACTCTCGAAAATTATATCTTTTCCACCATGCAGACTCAATTTTTCATAAACTAGCGACAGTTTCATCTGAGCATAAATTCCATCAAGAGAGTTTGCAACATAAGCTGTGCTTGGAAGTGCATACGTTCAAAAACCTTTATGTTATTGGCTTAATTGAAGTTAATGGTATTGGATAGTTCCGTGACGTAAACTCATCGAAAATCAGCATTAGTGTGTACGGAGTTATATACGAGTGTGGAACTCGCTGGTGAAATCAGTGAAGGTGTCAAGTGTGAATTCTCTATCACTTATACGTGATAGATCAGCGACGTTTGAAGGAATTTCTTAAGAAGGTGAGCAATCTTCCTAAAATAGTATTTTTTTTTTTAAAAAAAATGTCTTATTCGTTAATACTAACATGACAGTGGTAGTGCACATAGCGGGGAGAAATGAGTATCGGTATGATCGATCTGCGCTGGAAAAAGTCTGTCAGATCTAGATTCTAGACTCATCTTGAAAAATTTGACAATAAAAAATACTCTTGATTCAATCTGCTTAGTTCAAGAGGCTTAGCTCTCGATTCAAGCAAAAATCCGACTTGAATAAAGAGTATTTTTTCTTGTCAAATTTTTAAGAGACTGGACTCTGGATCCAAGCGACTTTTTTCCAGTGTGTATATCAACAGCTAAATTTGGAAAATGCGTATCTCCATCAAGACTTTCAGAGGACCCCGATTATTTGTATTTAATTTTTTTTTAATTTTTTTTTTTTTTTTTTTTTTTTTTTTTTTTTTTAAAGAACTGATGGTTAGAATCGGCAAAAAGTAAGATTTCGATCTCATGTTGCTTTTCATTTTTCGCAAAAACCTTGCGTATAATACATCCAGAAACACTTCTCAGCACCGTCTGTTAAAGAAAAAAATTAAAATAAAAAAATTATTAAAAAAAACTCATGAATTTAACTATTCATGAACTATAAACATCTACATCAAAGTCATAAGTATCCGAACGCGAAAATTCGTCGATTGCTTGGACCAAAATCTAATGAGCAAATTTCGCTTTCGCATACAGCAGCCTTTCATTCAAGATTTTCAAATCATATTACTGCAGTAGTCTCACTCCATAATCGCTAAATCGAGAACCTCTCTACAGCGAGGAATTCGGCCGGTCCCTGCATGAGGTTATCGTTTTAGAAAGAGATTACTTTGATTACATTTTGCAATAAGGAACCACTGTTTCTGGCCCATTTTAGAAACAACATACATGCCATGGGTTTCCCTAGGCAGATATGTGGTTTTATGGGAGAACCAGAGATAGTGGTTCCTTATTGCAAAATGTAATCCACTTGAGAAGAAGTAAGCTCCCTGACCGCTTCGTTGTCCAACTCCCGAAGCGCTTCGCGTCTCAGGCGTTATGCGTTAGGCGTTATTCTTATGGTTTTACATCATAGAATTATGATAAACAGTCAAAATGTGTTATAAGATGTAGGTATAACGATTATTTTTTTCCCTTGTAAAAATAAACGTTAAAGCCTGAATTTAAACAAAGAGTGTTCGATATCTCATAACATTTGCTCGTTAAAATTTGCGCTAAAGATTCACCCTTAATGCGGTTTATCGTTGTTGAATTAACAACGCCGCGGATTTCGGTGATTCATTCGTGGATTCGCGGCTTGAACGTAGGTCTGTGAATTTTTGCGGTTAAATCATGGATTAAACTGTTTCTTATTATGGTTATTCGATATCACTTCACCGTTTTTCTAGCGGTTAATCTGCCAATTTTAGAATTTAGAGACGAGGCAGAAGTCAAAATAATCCACCGAGACTCGCGTCACGACTGCGGTGGCTTATTCGGATGATTTCCGTTTTGTCGGCGGTTTGTCACTGTTTTTGCCAAAAATGACGACTGTTGGAACAGATTTAACCAGATCAGGCTAACTGTATTTAATGTACTGTATTTTGTGTATACTTCTCATGTTCCATTATTTTTTTATTTATTTATTTATTTATTTTTTTTTTTTTGATAAAGAATGAAACAACTGACTACCTTCCTGAATGATTTGAAAGAATACAAATACACGATCATGAAATTTCAATAAGTCAGAATGTTCCTTACTTTTCTGCCGACAAAATGAAATATGAGGAATATTAGGTAGCATTTGACGTATTTCTGCCAAACGGAACTATGTGCATTAAGATATGAACCCTGAGACCCATAAAAATACATGCTTAACAGGGCTCACGTCATAATGCATATAGTTCCGTTTGGCAGGGATACATCCATGTATTATGAACCACGTGTAGTGCCATTTTTTAATCTTTTTTTAAACAAGAGAAAAATCCTGAACTTTCTTCTTTTTCCTCCCTTTCTCGATTTTGTTAAACTTAATTACTTAGAGCAAACAACTCCAATCCATATCCATTTGTCACCGATACCTGCAAACAAAGTAATGTGTCTGCTGTTTTCCCCAAGAGAGAATGTTGCACTTCCGAAGAAGACCTCTGTTTCAATGAGGCAATTTAAACATCAAAATTTGCAGTTTTAGTTAAAAATTTCATGTCCGACCTCTCTGATTGACTTGATCCACTGTGCGTCTACACCCCTTCCTCTGTGAAGTACTTTATCAAACACATCGATTCAGGGCCAGGTCAAGGGTGGTTTATAAGGAATAGCTACACCAGGCGCCATCGCTGCAATGACGCTAAAATGAGAGAAAAGGAAAAAGATGAGAAAAAAGGAGAGAGAAAAAAAATTATGAGAAGTGATAAGAATCGACTTCCCCGTGAAGCACGGATAGCAAATTGAGCTATTTAAAAACATGTAGTCACCCCGCTGTCTGTTTAGACTGAATACCTATGAAGAATGTGTAATTCTGTTGCTGGATATCATCGCCTTCGCCTTCAGCTTTGCCGCATGTGCAACAAACATACCAAAGAGTACGAATAGTTGTATTCGAAAAATACACATTAAGCTCGCTTGTTGAAACCAATGGACCGAGTTCTATCGACAGAAGTCATCCGCACTTGCAGTTCGCCTTCGTTGCGCCGCGTAGCCCCCCCCCCCCCCTCCAAAAAAAAATCAATCTTGAAAGCGTGAAAAGTTATCTACTAAAGAACTAGTATAGTTACATCGCTCGATTAGCTAGGATTAAACCGAAAACGACGTCATGATCCCATCGGCAGATGTCGTCCTTAATGCCGCACCTTACTTTCTATCATAGTTATATTTGTGAGATCATGCGTCTTTTTGAAATTCTATTTTCTAAATATACATACAGGATCTCTAAAAGAAACGGGGGTTTTCAAACGCTAAAATGAAGAACAATCAAAGTCATCTATATGTAGGATTTCATGATCGAAGTTATATTTCAGCATTGAAAATATAATGTTATAAAAAGTGTATTATTTTATGTTGTATACAGTATGCATGGTTAGAGAGATGCATTTATGTGATGTCTGCGCCAAAAACGATGTTCATTAAAGGTATATTGTCTTGAATTTGACGTATATTTCTGAGCAAATCTATTTTATTGTAAGTACAGAGTTAATTGAACTCGGAGCATGCTAGGCAGGAACAATAGTTTCATTTGTTAATACCAATGGATCAGACGCTTCATTAGTTACATGTCATCAGTTGATCGATGAGTTATATTTCGAACCAAAGCCTGTTCGCGATAGCCCAGTGAAAGTGCTGTCTGAAGTATTATTCCCACTCTGCTGTTAATGTATTCAAACTGCGTGAAATATTATTCATATGCATCATGGAGGCACAAACTTCAGTGGAACAGACGAGTACTTCAGGCGGAAAGTTGCTGAAGTTACCCAAGGCTAATGGTGGAATAATGACTTTTCAATACCTGCTATGAATAATATTTCTGCTTTTTTAGATCTCAATGGTGTTTTATTTTGATGAGAAACATGCAGAAAGATTTAAATAATCATGTAATCACGAGAGCTTTAATTTTGGTGGTTGGGAGCAAAAAGAAAATATTTAATTTTCGATAGAGCATCTTCATTTCGAATTTAGATATTTTATGCGGAGGAAAAAAAATAGATAAGCTCCAGAGAAAGTTTGAAATCCGTGAGTTATGTGAGAAAATAGTTTTTTACAACTAATTGATTTCAATCACTCAAAATGGAGACAAAAGAGATCATTCTGGTCAAAATGGGCAAATTGTAGAGTTACTCTATAAAATGTTTGAGCAATTCCACCTGCCATGTTCACGTGTCAGCCACTACATCTGAGCCGATTTTAGTAGGATGGATAGCTAATTTTGCCCCCCATTTATTTATTTTTACAAATTGGTGATTTTACACCTGAGCCCATTATACCATGTCTCGGACCTCTTTAACCTGTCCAAAGAATGATTTACCATAAAGATCACTTGAATGATGTGAAAATCAATGAGCTGTGAGTGTCTCAGCTGTTTTTAAAGAGGGCATTCCTGCGTTAAGGTTAAAATATGGCGAATCGGTTATGTTGCAGAAACTAGAATGTTTCAGCTCATTATGCTACTTTATTAAAGGCAAATCTTTCGTTCGATGTTCGAGTGTTACCTCTAGGGTCAATGTCTTCATAACTAGCACACCCAAAACTAGCGAATCTCGATTAGTCGAAATCGATGACTCGACCGAAAACCGTGCGGTCACGAAAGGTGGAGTTAATCAGGTGTTTTTGGAGCTGAGAATCCTATGCGTAAACTCTTGATGCGGTCTAATAAGGCCGCTTTGCTGCCAGACTCATGCGAGTAAATCGGTGAATCATATCCATACACTACTGAAAACGTACTTTTTTATATGTACTGAAAAGGAGAGGGGGAGTAGGAGGGGGGGGGGGTAGTGAGAAAAACAAACTTGTCGACATTACCTTGATATCAATATAAAAAAGGTGGTTGATAATTTATGTATATTCTATGAAAGTTCCGGGGGATAACGTCCATCGATTTTTTTCCCCCAATGAGGCGTCTAGAACCAAAAACGGAAAACTCCATTCTGCCGTGCTGAGGAAAAACACCGTATGAACATTCGAGAGTTGCCAAAATTCCTTCGATAAAACATGTATTTTTGACGAAATGTATGCATATTTTCCCTTGAAATTTTCAGATATTTTAGATTTAATTGCGCACAAACAGTCTGAAAATTTTGGAAAATAATATTCACTTTTATCCCAGCGATTTCGGTTTTCATTAAAGGAAACTTGGCAACGACTGAAGGCTCATACGCGGCGTTTCTTTAGCATGGTAGCATTGCCTTGTTTAAAAATTGCGCGATCATTATAATTTTAAAAATGAAAGGACGAGAAAGCCTCCATGTTTAAGTTTTAGAGAAAATTTAGAAAATGTTAAAAACAGCTAGAAGGTACGGTTGCTCCTCGCAGAAAATGAACATGACCACATAATTTCTAGACAGGGTGTGGGAGATTGCCGGTTTTGACTCTGGAGGCCTCATAAAACATTAACCGATATATCGAGGCATTCGTAATTATTGAGATACGCTTTCTCCGACTCTCACCATCGATATGTCCTCGCACGTATGACTCCAATTCCGATTCGTGTAGATTTGACATCGGCGGTTGTTGAGCAACAGGGTGCGTGAGTGAAAAATGAGGATATCCGTTGGGAAAACAAAGTCAACACGATTGCGGAAAACTTGAACGAAAGTTTCGAAACGACACGCATGAGGGCGAGGGGACCGACTTGGGCTTAGGAGGAAATCGCTTTCTGATTTGACGTCTTCCTGTATGTAAGACTCTTTCCGTAATGGGATTCAGTCCTCCGCGAATCGAGTTTTTCCCCCCGGTGAAACCGCTATGTTTTATGACGCAGGCTCAAAAATATGTCATTGTCGGATTTCACTTGATCACCGCTTCCCGCTCTCCTGTGAGAGGGCTCTAATGATCAGTGGCGTGGCGTGTTTTGCGATATATCGATTGTTATGCCGTTTGAACCTATGGTAAAGGATCGATGAACAGGGTGTTCGCAGCGAACACCTTGATAATCGATTCTTTACCATAGGTTTAAATGGTAGAACAATCGATACAGCGCAATTCACGCCACGCCACTGCTAATGATGACATGAAATACAGCCACACGGAGAAAAAAACTTCGTGCATGGGACCCGAAGTTGAGGGCATATGGATCTCTGAAGTTTTCTGATCACGCATCCGAAAACTTGAGGTCGAGCTGCCGAAGTTTGGGTCAGACATCGAGGTGCTTCGGTATGTACCGGAGTATTTCTGCCAAACGGAACTATGTGCACTAAGACATGAGCCCTAAGACTCGTAAGACATTGTGCATAACATGCCTCACATCATAATGCACATAGTTCCGTTTGGCAGAAATACGTCCAATTTACTAAATGGAGTCTTCCCTTATAGCAGGTTAGAGTTAGCAAAAAAATACCTTGATTCGATGTATCATCAATAACGCGCCCCTTCATTTAAAGAGGTATGCAATGTGAGCTCTGTCGTGCTCAAATAGTGGTATCTAAGTATACGCTGCTTTCGCGCGATAAAGAATAGCATTGAGGTGTCGAAGATCAAAGGCAGCAACGTCTCATCTTGGCACCAGCCTCATGAACGTTGCAAGTCACGCATGACGAAGCTGTAGCTTTGACTCATCCGGGTGCTTTTGGCACACACCCGGAACTTTCGGCCTCTGAGCCCGGAACGCGGACGACATGTCTGTATAACCAGTAAGTGGACTTCCACGAACGGATTTTCTTTTCAGTATGATCATATAATCGGGAAAAACACAAAAACCACAAATGTACACTACTTTTTCCCAAAAAATCCGATTGAATCAAGAGTCCTTTTTCTTGTCAATGTTTTCAAGAGTCTGGACTCTAGATCCAATGTGTTTTTTTTTCCAGTGTATGATTGAGCCTCTACACTGCCGTGCTCAGGAAGAACACCGTATGAGCCTTCAGACGTTGCCGGATTTCTTTAAAGAAAAACCTAATTTACTGAGAAAATTGTGAATATTTTTCCTCAAATTTTTCAGTCAATTTTGTTCACGATTTAATCTAAAACATCTGAAAATTTCAAGGAAAAATACGTTTCCTCAAAAATACATGTTTCATTCGGGTGGATTTGGTAATTCTCGAACGTTCATACGGCGTTTTTCCTTAGCACAGTACAGTACTTACATATCGACGGTGAAACTACCAAACCACGTATCTCGGTTTGCGACGTCGCAGACTTCCTGTCATACTTTATTTTTTAAATGAAAAACTACTTAACATCCAGTCTTGAAAATTTCTGTGATTTTTCCTCTCTGTGCGGAGAAAATTCTGTGAAAATTTCAAGGAATGATATTGATTTGGTCTACTTCAAAAAAATAAAATGTGAGCGTAGATTTTTAAACACCGCAAACGAGATACGTGGTTTGGTAGTTTCACCGTCGATATTCGTCTTATCTTTGCCGAAAACTTAAGAATCGTTGATAGACCAGTGCTCAAACCCTTTCGCTACAACGTCTGCAGTATGTTATAAGGGGACCAAACTTCAGTGCACACAGAACAGCCCCCCCCCCTTCCTCTTTCACTCTACCGCAGCGCCGATGGAGCCGGGGAAAAGTTAACTCCAGAGATGCAGACGCAAGACCCAAGACCCGATTCAAGTTGACTCAAGATTGCGGGTCGCCAAAGACCGAATCCGGCGTTGCGGATTCTCCTGCATAAATTCCAACTATCCTCACGGTGGAATCGGGAATTTCCGCACGGAGTGGCAACGCCGCCAAAGCTCCTTCCAATCCAGCACCCCGAATGAAACGAATCAGTCACGCCTACTCAGACTCCAACCCTCCGAGGTTCTTCAAAGTTCCCAACTTTCGTGGGCGGGCAGGGGGAGACTTAGCCGCGAAAGTTCGTCCTCTTATCGTGCTCGAAAAACCCCCTCGCTTCCCCGCGCGGCCCGGGATACTTGTGCCCCCAACCCCTTTCTCCCATTTCTAGACCCCCCTGCTCCTTTATTTGGTTTCCTGAACCCTCCCTCCCCGCCCGCTTTTGCTGTGCACACAACTCAGCCTCCTTTCGTATCGTAGAGGTAAACGGTGCCGCTTTGAACGGGTGAGTTGTTTCCGTTTCCACGATCGATAGTAAGAAAAAAATACAGTGTCTTAATTCGTCGTTCCCCGCACGAAGGAACGTAACTCCATTCAAAGGTTGCCAAACTGACTCAAACAATCATTAAATTTTACATAAATGTACCTGAGCAATTTTTATTCAAAATTTGTCTGATTTTTGCATGGAATCTAGAGGAAAATCAGTAGAAATTTCAGTTAGAAATGCCCAAGATTCTCTTGATTACTAGGCAATTCACGAGGGGAAATTTGGCAACATTTGATGGAGTTCATTCGTGAGAGGAACGACGAATTCTGCCCTGCTAAGGAAGNCACCGCAAACGAGATACGTGGTTTGGTAGTTTCACCGTCGATATTCGTCTTATCTTTGCCGAAAACTTAAGAATCGTTGATAGACCAGTGCTCAAACCCTTTCGCTACAACGTCTGCAGTATGTTATAAGGGGACCAAACTTCAGTGCACACAGAACAGCCCCCCCCCCTTCCTCTTTCACTCTACCGCAGCGCCGATGGAGCCGGGGAAAAGTTAACTCCAGAGATGCAGACGCAAGACCCAAGACCCGATTCAAGTTGACTCAAGATTGCGGGTCGCCAAAGACCGAATCCGGCGTTGCGGATTCTCCTGCATAAATTCCAACTATCCTCACGGTGGAATCGGGAATTTCCG
The DNA here is from genome assembly GCF_001854935.1 of Bemisia tabaci. Classification (NCBI taxonomy): domain Eukaryota; kingdom Metazoa; phylum Arthropoda; class Insecta; order Hemiptera; family Aleyrodidae; genus Bemisia; species Bemisia tabaci. The sequence goes on from NW_017547095.1 coordinate 1,484,338, forward strand.
CACGGAGTGGAAACGCCGCCAAAGCTCCTTCCAATCCAGCACCCCGAATGAAACGAATCAGTCACGCCTACTCAGACTCCAACCCTCCGAGGTTCTTCAAAGTTCCCAACTTTCGTGGGCGGGCAGGGGGAGACTTAGCCGCGAAAGTTCGTCCTCTTATCGTGCTCGAAAAACCCCCTCGCTTCCCCGCGCGGCCCGGGATACTTGTGCCCCCAACCCCTTTCTCCCATTTCTAGACCCCCCTGCTCCTTTATTTGGTTTCCTGCACCCTCCCTCCCCTCCCGCCCTTGCTGTGCACACAACTCAGCCTCCTTTCGTATCGTAGAGGTAAACGGTGCCGCTTTGAACGGGTGAGTTGTTTTCGTTTCCACGATCAATAGTAGGAAAAAAATACAGTAATATCTGAATTATGCCGTGCTAATGAAGAACGCCGTACGAGCCTTCGGATGTTGGCAAATTTCCTTCGATAAAAACAGAATTTCATGCAAAAATTTTGAATATTTTTGTCAAGATTTTCACACAATTTTGTACGCAATTTAAGCTAAAATATCTGAAAATTTTAAGGAGAAATATGGTTAAATTTCGTCAAAATAAAAAATTACATTAACGAAAATTTGGCAACCCACGAATGTTCATACGACGTTTTTCCTCAGCACAACAGAATTAGACAGCGTCGTGCAAAAAGGAACCATGCCACATAAGCTATTGCCAAATTTGAGCGGGCAATTTAATTTTTTACCGGAAAATGGTTGTGCGGATATTTTGTGCATATTTCAGTGGATTTCCTGCATAGTGCGAAGCAAATTCATAGAAATTTTCAAAAAAATCCGCACAAACGTTCTCTTGTAAAAAAAATTAACTCGACCAACACTTTTTCTGTAAAAAAATAAAATGGCGGTGGCGGCGGAAATTTTCAAACGTCGCATGGCGCTTGTGATACTTTGGCTGGAAGGTGACGATATAAATTTTCCATTGGTGAACATTTCCGATCTATCTCTGGCCACAGTGTCATCTCCCCGGTACTGGACGCGGTCAGGCAGAGCTCAAAAAAACTGATTTCCTGCTAGACTTTAAAATCGCCATAACACGACTTGAAGACAAGAGAAGTTTTTTTACCAACCAATTTTATTCTCATTGTCACCGTTACCCTTCAAAATGTTGTGTTTGAACTTTTACTTGTGTTCATTTTGTCCTCTTTATTACTTTGAGTTGTGTCTGTTGCAGCGGGCGGAGGGGGCAGCGTGGCGGAAAATGGACTGAATCGATGATGTGGCCACGGAGGTATCTTTTCGGACAAAGATCTCTAGGAGACGCCACGGTAGAAACGGACGTAGACAACGAAAATTGCTAGCGTCCAGAATCAGAGTCGCCAGCTATTCTGCTACTGGTGTTCTATGAGCTGCTTCGACCATGGTTCAAAGTATGGTAGATTCTCTGCATCCCTGTATCACCGGCCCAGGTGAGTTGATTTCTACTTTCATTTCTCATTTCATCACTAGAAAATCAATTTAAGCCGGCCAAGTTGTGGCCTTGTGGTCAGCGCGTCTGACTTTTGGTCAATAGGACCTGGGTTCAAATCCCGGTAGTGGCGTCAAATTTGCACTGAAATGCACTGCCGTGCTAAGGAAAAGCGCCGTATGAGCCCTCAGGCGTTGCCATATTTCCTTTAATGACCAACAATATTACTGGGCAAATTCTGAATATTTTTCTTCCAATTTTTCGGACAATTTTGCTCCCAATTTAATCTAAAATATCGGGAAATGTCAAGGAAAAATATATCGGATAACTTTCTTCAAAAACACATGTTTTACTCGGGGAAATTTGACAATTCTCGAATGTTCATACGGCGTTCTTCCTTAGCGCGGCAGTGCAGTGGAACTGCAGAAACAGATTCTACTTGGCCTTAATCCCTACACATTTGAACAGCCAGATAATTCCTGTTGGACATGGACGTGTTAACTCCGAAATGTCATTCACACATTTCTATAGGTGGCTGTAGATTCCTAGGCTAATAATAAAGGAATAGAAGCCGAATAAATTGCCCTTTCCCCCACCCAAAAAAAAATTTAGCTGATTTGTTGGAAATAAATGTCTTCAATTAAAATCGATTGCACTATCGTGGTTTCAAAGTTTACACAGAAAGAGATGTTGGATTCGAAAAACTCCCAATTACGTCTAAACCGTCGAAATCACGAGAGGTCTGATGACGAGCTGTCTCGCGTGCCGTTCTACAACACCCGTTGGATGTCATCCAAGTACGCTACAAAAGAAATTTCCTACACAAAAACCCGCAGCTTGATTCGGCACTGCACGCGACACGCATCACACCACAAATTACGTGTGGTCCAGATTGTGTGCATGCGAAGCTTAAGCTATTCTCCGAATCTTATATCCGAAAAAAGTATGCAGTCAACAGGTTAAATACGGATTTGCCGGCTGTTGAACATGCTTGAATAGAACTTCGAAGAGCTCTCACTCGAAACTCCTTTTTTTGCCTTTGAATTTCAAAACGCCATTTCTCCAGTTTGGTTTGAAATTATTTTGCGTTTTCAAGGCCAAAATGTTCGCATAATACTTTTCCAGACTTAAGCATGAATTTTCCAAATTCGAATTTTTTTGGACAGAAGTTTTTTTTATCTTATGGTCGAGTGTAATTGGCCTTTATTGAAACGGATGTGGAGTGCTAGAACGTAAATTTTCGTGAGAAATAAATGCCTTTGATTTTAATTGAAGACCGCCTTAAACTTTTTAAATTCTAGAGTCCAACTCAAATAGTATCTCAAGGAAAACGGGGATGTACCGAATTCACAGTCATTCCTTAAACAGCTCCTTCCCTCAGGAGGCCCCGATACAAAATGAAGAAGAAGTAAAACTTTCCACTGTGAAATATTACAGAAACACAAAGGCAAAATCAATAATTTTGAACATTTTAGGGTAGGTGTGTACCAACCTTAAAGTTCGTCAAAATTATAGGTTTTTTACTTTGTGTTTTATGAATTTTAACTCTTAACTCTCACACTGAAAAAAATTCCTTGAACCCTAGGATCGTAGACCCTTGGAAAGTTTAACGAGAAAAAATACTCCTGATTCAATCGGATTTTCGCTTGAACCGAGAGATATACCTCTTAATTTTAGCGTAATTCCTTTTGATTCAAGCAAAAATCCGATTGAATCAAGAGTATTTTTTCTAATCAAATTTTTAAGAGTCCAGACTCTGGATTCAAGAGACTTTTTCTAGTGTACTAAAGTTTCATCAAAACCGTCCTATTTAATTCTACCCTTAGGGTGTCCTGCTACCTCCCCTGTTCAAAATGTGAACTGTTATATGGGGGCTTCCCCAGCTACGCGGTCAGGAGGTGTTCAAGGGGCACGTCGTCACCTTCCGGCCAAAGTATCACAAGCGCCATGCGACGTTTACAAATTTCCACAGCCATTTTCTTTTTTCACACAGAAATTGTTGGCTGAATCTGTTCAAAAATTTCACTGAATTTTATCGGCAGCAAAAAGAAATTTCAGTGACATTTTCGAACGGATTCAAACAACAATTTCTCTGGAAAAAAAAACGAAATAGCGGCGGGAATGTTTAGGCGTCGCATGGCGCTTGTGATACTTTGACCGAAAGGTGACGACGTATGAATACAGCCTTGAATCCATGCTGGAATCAGGGGCAGATATCTCGGCCACGTGCTACGGACGCGTGCGCAGGTGAAGGGATGCGACTTCCTGCCACTTGCGCGAGCGCGGGTGCGGGGCGGAGTGCTAGGGATGGATGAGCACCCCTGGGGCCCAGGGCGACGCGATGGCCAGCGGGGGCGCAAACCGGCGTCGGGTCCAAGCACCTTGCTGACAGTTTTTATTGCTCCCGCCTCGCGTCACTCGCGTCCCGATGGCAAACAACCCGCCCGCAGCTCAATTGTCGAATCGATATCGAATGACCTCGATCGATACACAGCATTGTTAAGATAGGGAGTTATCGATCCAGGTCATTCGATAACGATTCAAGAATCGACCTGCCGGCACTTTCGTCTACAGATGCACTCGATAAGGCCAAATTTATCTCAATATCCACACCAACCACCCACAGCACAGACAAATACGCTGTAACCTTGAGCCGATCGTCAAACTGGAGGGGCATTGCGGTCACGTCGCGAATTGAGGCATTTTCCGTCAAAAGGGACCTTGCCGACGTACGCATTTTCTCAAGAGAACGCGAAAATTGAATCTTTAAGATGTGGGGTTGACCTCAACTTGCGAATATTGCCCGGACCACAGACCAAATGGACGTGTCTCTGTCAAACGGAACCATGTGCATTATGACTTAATTATATAGACTTAAAACTTTTTTTGGCAAAACCGATTACTTACTTATTTACTACTAGCAGGAAACCCGTGCTACGCACAGGAAAACCCCACCATCAGCAATCACTGTGATTAGTGATCAGTTACTAATTGTGTTTCTGAATTATCGTCTACTATTTCAAAATTGGCGAGACACACTGGTTTGATAAAAAAGTAGAAATTAGTAGTATGCTGCTATTTTGGTCTGTTCTTCAGTAAGCTCATATGATAATTGTAATAATCAAAAATACCCAATCAAAAGTTGGTCATTTTCATAAAGATTTGATACTTTTGTCAGTTCAATGTTTAATTGAAGTTAGCTGGTGAGTTTCAGCCGCGAAAATTACGGGATTTAACCAGCGGTTTCGTTTAATTCTCAGCAATGGCGGGTTTGTCATCTACATCGCGGAGAAAACTTGATTTTTCCAGGGATTTTGTAAAACAAATTAGAAATTACACGATATCACGGCAAATACGTCGTGTTCCTAGCGAATTTCTAAGATCATTATAATTAATTGCGAGTTATTCACATCAATATCGTGGCATACACGCGAATTTCTGACTCAATTAAGACTACGTAAATGTGCGCATAAAACTCATAAACATCTGTTGCTTGGGATGGGCGAAAACGTATGATTTTCCTTCAATTTTGTATGATACCACATACCCACTCCGGAGTTCAAATAGTTTCTCGCTTCATTTCAAGCAGGTGAAGAATGTCGGAGCGATGTTCTGTTTGCTCCGCTGTCGCTGTCAGCACCGCGACTACAGGCGCAGTGTGACCGAGCCGTCAGCACAGTATAGAACGCCTTCAATCTAGCAAGCGGCAATGTGCGCAGAGGAGACCAATGCCATAGAATAAAAAGACTACGTCAGTCTCTTTATTCTATGCCAATGAACAGACAGATTTTCCAGATTTTCACATCTCTGAGAGGGTAGCCCGGCAACCGGAGGCACGAGTCGGAGCTCGCAAAAATCATGGCGCGGCGTTTCCAACAGCGCGACGCAGAACTCGTTCCATCTTCCTCGCACTCGTTGGACGCCGAACTCCTTCCATCTTCCTCGCACCCGTTGCGCGCACCAGAAGAAGACACGTAAAATTTATCAGCTGTCTTCCAGCGCGGGACGCGGAAATCGCTCCATCTCGCTCGCACTCTCTCTCGCACCCGTTGTCCTTACGGGAAAATCGACCCGCGCGGACCGCGATATCCCGCGAACCGGCGGGCGGATCGCGAAATCCTCCCTTATCCGGCGCCTCGGGGTAGAGAGGGATCCCAGTGCGGAATCTCAGGGTCACACGGCCTCCCGTTCACGAGATCCGCTGATACGTGAGTCAGTGAGTGAGTCAATCAACGTGAAGTCTGCTTTATTAGTATAGATTCACGATGGCCATTTCGGGTGGTCAGGCCGCCCATCTTCAGGTGTGTAGTGCCGATAAAATTTTACAAGTGCAATATGCAACAATATAGTTATGACTTAAGCCCTGTTATGCATATATTCTCATGGGTCTCAGGGCTCATGTCATAATGCACAGTTTCGTTTGGCAGAAATACGTCCAAATCATTATTATCTCAATTCTCATAAAAAAAAACTGCACTTATGCGCCTTGTCCTCCAAACCCCTTAAATATTGACTCGATCAAAGGATCAACAGATCAACTACTTGACTCATCTTCTACATGGAAACAAAATTATATTATTTAGAACCGTGCGTTTTGAGCCTCGTGCTCCTTGCAATTCCATCACAATTTAAGGTGAGGGAGTTAAAGCCTCAATTTAGATAAAACTGACGATGAGCCAACGGTGGATGATCATCTATCCCTAAATTCTTACCCTGTGTCCCTTCAGGATGGTGAGTCGCCCACCCCTTTCACCCGAGAGACCCAATATTGACGAGACACGTCGTAAAGTGGCGTAATGTTGGCCATAAGTCTCTCAACGATTTCAGTCCTGGCCCTATCTTCGGAACATGAAGTCACCCCCCGACCTCCTTTCAACCCCTGAGCCGCGACCCACGATGTTGTCCACAGAGAGATATATTTTAGAGACCCCATACTGCTATCTTCCCTATGGTGTAAAAGTTACTTTCGGAAGTCGACGCTCAGATTCCTGCCTAATGATGACTGATGACCAAAGAGTTGAGCAATTGGCCCAGCAATCCTTTAAGCCTGTGTCACACTATCAAAGGTAGCCATCAAAATATCAAGGTCAGGTGTTGTGACTGGCTTATTTGATGACTTGGACCAATCACAGCACTTGACCTTGACATTTTGATGGAGTATTTTGATTGTATGACACAGGCTATCGCCTGATTTAAATGTGAATTGATTGCTGGGTGACGCTTAAGTCGTTCGATAGAAAGTTGGTAATTTTTTAGCCAAGGTGGGCAAGAATTCAGTTCAAAATGAAAACCTCAATGCAGAGGGAAAAAGCCCATTCGAGAACAATATTCCCTTAGAGGCACCAACATTTTAGTGTTGCGCCAAACAGCATACCTCTTTGAAGGAAAATTGAGCTTTCTGATGCTGGAAAATTAGAGTTTGGGATCGAATTTTTCCCAGAGGATGCATTAAGACTAGTTTTACCTAAAACCACTAATATCTCAATTTTTTCAATAACCGCACTTAGCACTTATGTGCCTTGTCTTCCAAGCCCGTCAATTCTCGTCCGAAAATAATTAAATCGAACATTGATTCAACAGAAAATTTTTCTCCGTGTGCTGTTTGATGAACGTCCCTACACACTTGCAAAGATGCGCGATGCATTCAAACCCGGTGACGCAGTTGTCGTGATGATTTGCTTTTCTTTTTTCTTTTCGAAACTTCGATGAACATCAAGGCTGCTTCATGTCGCCTCTGTCTGCAAAAACCTGACGGGCGGNGGGGGGGGGGGGGGGGTTGGAGGTTTAAGCCGAGGAATCGAAATGAGTTCTCTCCGTTTTGAACAGCGCGCACGCGGCGAGGAATTTCACCGGGGTGCCTCGATGCTCGGCGAGAGCAGCTGACAGATCGCGGTAGAAACAGCGGAAATATCCGTTTGAATTAACGAAAATGAGCGGGGTTTTTTACGATACCTGACAGGCGGATCTGAAAACTCGATGGAAGGAGGTTCCCGCGATACAGTCTTCCGGGGAAAAAACGCTCGACAGAAGACTGGAAAACGAGGAAACCAATAACTTCAGTGAAGCATGGCTCCTCTTTTGATTCCTCCCGCCCCTCCGTCTCCCTCCGACTCGCTTTCCCCCACGATTTTCCACCGTGATTATTTTTAATATTTTCCTCGAATCAGTATCCTCCCTCCCAAACGTAAGGCTCAGCCAGAGTCATTTACAGGTAAATTCCGTAAGTCCCAGGCTACCAGTCAAATCAGGTATTTTGCTAAATGCTTAGGCACACATTTTATGTAGATACGTGGTCTGAGAGTTTTGCCGTCGATTCCTATGTTTATGCTCTATCAGAATACCAAGAGATTTTGTCTGGAAGTCATTTGACGCAGAGAAAAAAGCGAATGGAATAAATGCATTTTTCGTTTAGGGGGGACGTTTAGCCCAATGGCCTCAATTTGGCTCAACTGGGCTGAAAATTTCAGATGACGTCCATGAAGGTGAGAGACAAACACTTGTAAATTTTGAAGATAATATTCGGAGCACTTTCTAGGTTTGAGAAAAATCCAGAACTTTAAACTCGTTTTTTTTTTTCGAAATAATACAACTGCCCTTATGCGCCTTGTCTTTTCAAGCGCCTCACATGGGTTCTTTTTCAACGCAGAAAAAAAATGGAATAAAAATGAATTTTTGTATTTCCAGCTACATACAGAGAGTGGTGCAAAGACATCGTTTCAGTCATGAAAAATACGCCATTTTACACGCAGGATGAAATGCGTTCAAAGAAACAGTAGGCGGGGAAAGATAGAGGAGACGAGAGGGGATAAGGAAAATGTAATCAGAGCCAGAGTTTCGCAGGAGGAATCATTTACAAGTCGTCGATGTCGAGTCCACAAAGTGAGCCTCTGCGCGGCGCCAGAAAAAAGAGGGAAAAACAACAACAGCAAATTTGTCAAAGGCGTCAAACTGCTCCCCTCCACTTATCCGTCTTCCAAGATGTTTTTAATTTTGAAATGCAGCCAAGGACGGTGTAATTTTCCTTGGAAGATTGATCTATAACGCCTGCCTCATTTTACCTCATTTTCTTCATTTCTACATCTCTTCTCGATTTATCACGAAATCATTTTATATCACAGTATCCTCTCTTTTTAAAATTCTTTCGAAGAATTCGCCCATTTTTCCTTCCTCTTTTCTTCCTTCTGGTAGCTCAAGCACTTCATTCAAAAGTGTCCTCCAATTTTACCTTAGTTGAAAATAACGTACAGTAATTTTTATTTTTTGTATATGAACAATGTCAAGGCAGCGGTATCTAATTCTAATATACCTCCCGCCAGGGTGTCATGAAACGCAAGAAAGAAACGAAAAATTGGAAATTTCAGTGAAATATTTCATGAAATTTCACGAGGTTGTGAAATATCTCATATTTTTCAGGGGATATAGAGTATATGCAACCCGCACTCAAACACAATAAAATAAAGAAAATCAGAGTTTTTACATAATGAAACATGAAAAGGAAACGGTATTTTTCAATATCTTTCATAAATTTCTAAAATTTCATGAAATATTTTACGTGAAATTACAAGATTTTATTTTTCATGAAATTTTGCCCCTCGCACAACCATTTTCACGTGAAAAATTAAATTTCCGGAAAAAATTTGGCAAAGGCCGATGAGGCTTGGTTTCTTTCTGCTTTACACGTTCTATATAGTGCTGGGTCCTAATTATTTTGTGGGGAAAACAAGGCCAAAAAGTTCCCAAAATTTCACTAGACTCAAACATTTTGAGCTCTAATAAGTACCAGTACAAGACCGAGGGGGAAGGGTCCTCGGGCAGATACATTTGAACATGAAGCTGAGGTCACGCCAAGGGATCTATAAAGTTTTGGTACTTCGTCGACCTCATCAGTTGGTCACATACAGGAGATCACGTGACTTTGTTTTTAGCAAGCCTAAGGTTAATTTGACCCAGCTGGAGCATCGAGGGGTTAATAATCGAACATTCTTACCAGAAGTTGTTTGAGAAACGTTTTTCTTTTTTCGTTTATGTTACATACATTTCGTGCAAAGTTTCTTAATGTTTTCCTCGCAAATACTGAAATACATCCCCAAAAAAGAATCAGAGATGAAATGGGGGGGGGGGGGAGACTGAGGGTCAATACAGCTGAAGATAGGAGAGACATATTTGGGCCTCTCTCTCTCTCTCTCGAATCTGAGCGACATCTCATTGGGAGCAATGCGACTTTACGCGCCTCGCGCCATCGCGCCTTCAATTTTGCAGACGCAACACGGACATCCATCAAGCACGAATAGTCGTATCTCTGCGCCGTCATCAAACGCGCGTCCTTTTCCTTTCTCCAGTTCCGTATTGTGTTGGTTCCGTTTGTTTGATTTGTAGCGGTGCTTCAAAGGCTACGGGAGCAACACAGCAGAGAATGGAAGAGTATTTATTCGGCCTCTATTATATCTACTTATAGTTTTATCTCTACTGTTACTTTTAAAAACTATTGTTTCTTTTTTTTGTACTTTTTTAACGGTTGATAATGGTGTCGTGAGACACCGTAACATCCCGTGTATTTTTATGTATTTTAGCATTGTTCTCACTATTTCCACTGTTTCCACGGTTTCCACTGTTTCCTTGTTTTGCTTTTACCATTTCGGTTTTGAGCTGCCTGTGTACCTTTTTCTTGGTTGTTACTTTTATCTCTACTTATAGTCAATTTATTTTTTACTTTTAATTCTTGTTTAATTGGATTTTTAAACAAATAATTTTTAATTTTTGGTTCATTTTCCCCTTTCCAATCCCCTGTCCCTCGCTCAAAAGTGGAGATAATTGTGCCGCGCTGTACTGCCTATAAAATTTCGAGAGTTGAAAGTATTTCCGAATGAGGAGGGCTAGGGGTTCTGGAAATGGGAAATTTTTCGGGCCTCAGAAGTCGAATTTGGCATTTGATGATGGAGGGAAGGAGGCGGGGGGGGGGGCTGCCCCGTTACCATCGTCGGTCCCCGAATGGTGGGTGCGAATTTCGAGAGCGATCATATAAAGCGTTAAACTCGAGCGCGTGGGTATGAAATATTTTCGGAATTCCGGGCAGTCACTCGGAAACATTCCGAAACGGAGAATACCGGTGGCCGGGTGGCACGGGTCGACTCTGTGTCGGCTCGGCTGTCGGGGGCGCAAACGGAAAAAACGAAACAGTGCCGACACCGCCCGAAATAGCGAATACGTGTCAGGCCGTGTTGCGAATTTTCTACGTTTCCTTGTAATCGCTTCGGAAACTGGATGGATCAGAGCTCCCATTCCATGTCCGTCAAAAGTTCCGGAATTCGGAACTTTTTTATTCCCATTCCTCCCACTCCATGGCAGTCAAAAGTTCCGGGATTCCTTTTAGATGTTTTCAAATGTTCCAAGAAAGTTCCGGAAAATCCAAAAGATCCGGAACATTTCGGGAATTTCAAAAGTTCCGGGAAAAATTAAGGACAATCTCTAAAGTTCCGGAATTCGGAACTAGTTCCGGGAGATGGGAGAATTGGGTGGATGACGGAAAGAGTAGAGCGCCTGTATAGCGAGAGTATTGACAGGTTGCTTCATGGAAGTCTCGAGGCTCAAAAGGGTAGCCACCCCTTTGACACATAAAATTTCACTGTCTATCTTCAGATTCCAATTCAAACCAAGATGACTAAGAATATTTATAAATGTGCGTTCTTCCGCAAAAATGAGCAAATTTATGCAAAAACTATGTCAAATACGTGCTTAGCAACAGACGGGTAGTGACAATTATAATGACAAATCGTTCTGGATAATTTGAATTCAAAGGTTAGCTGCCCTTTTGGGCCCTAACTTTGTTCGCGGAGGCATCGGTGAAAGCCTGATGGATTTTCGGAGTCTCACACCTGTCTATACTCTTGCTATACATAGGCACTCCAGGAAAAAGGGGTGCCGGATTTAGGATTTTGGAGCCGCAAGGTGTGATTCGTGATGCACATGCAAAATTGAAGGCGCGATGGCGCGAGACGGGAACTCGCAACATTCTGCTTTGTGCAGCTAGTGAGGTGTCGACCAGCTTGGGGAGAAAAGTTATGGGGAGAGGCCGGATAAACACTTTTCCGTCCTCAGCTGTGTTGCTCTCGTAGCCTTAGGAACACCGCTACGAATCAGACAAACAGAACCAACACAATCTGGAAGTAGAGCAAGGAAAAGGACGCGCGTTTGATGCCGGCGCAGAGATACGACTATTCGTGCTTGATGGATGTCCGTGTTGCGTCTGAAAAATTGAAGGCGCGATGGCGCGAGGCGCGTGAAGTTGCAATGCTCCGCGCTACGCTTCCGATGAGACGTCGCTCAGATTCGAGAGAGAAGTTAAAAAACGAGGCCCAAATATGTCTCTCCTATCTTCAGCTGTGTCGATCCTCGACCCCCCCCCCCCCCCCATTTGATTTCTGATTCTTTTTGAGGGATGTATTTCAGTATTAGCGAGGAAAAAACACGAAGAAACTTGGCACAAAATGTATGTGGCATAAACGAAAAAGGGAAGTCATTTCTCAAACAACCTCTTGTGTGAATGTTCGATTATTATTAACCCTTCGATGCTCCAACTGGGTCAAATTAACCTTAGGCTTGCTAAAAACACGCCCACGTGATCTACTGTATGTGACCGACTGATGAGGTCTACCCAAAACGTTATTGGCGATTTAGTATAGCAGTGGTGATTCCTGCGAGTTTGGAACACCATTATTCCTTGGTAAAAATTGGCGAGAGGAGCTGCGTTTCAAAATACCATAGAAATTCTTACAGCCGGCTATAGAGGCGATGGAAAATTATATAACTGGCTGTAGAAAGCGAAGAAAATCATACAGCCGGGCTAATACGAATCGATAAAAAAAACACATAACCCGGGCTACAGTTCCTATCGCCGGGCTAAGCAGTTTATCGCCTGGCTATAGTTTTATCGCCATCGGCTATAAAAGGCTATAAGAAATTGTATAGCCGGCTTTAGAAGCTGTAGGAAATCTTACAGCCGGTTGTAGGTCTATGGTATTTTGGAACAAAAATCCTACTGCCAAATTTTACCGGGATTCCACATTTAAATGCGTGTAAAATAATCGATTCCTAGTGGGGCACCTTGCCTTGCCTGAAACAGGATTGCCACAGCGCATTTGGAAGATGAAGTTCCCTTACATTTCCCTAATTTCCATGACTCTTTAGCGTAAAATTCCCTGACAGTTGAAGATATACCGGATGGTTAAAAAGGCATAATTTGAAATAGTGTTCATACAAAATTTGTTGTTCAAAACGTCAAACCCATTCTCAAAGGCAGGTAAAGGTGAATTAACAATTTTTCCCTGACTTTTTCATCATTTTCCCTGACTTTTTCATCATTTTCCCTGACTTTTCCATCATTTTCCCTGACTTCTTCATCATTTGCCCTGACTTTTTCATCATGTTCCCTGACATTTCCAGGTTTTTCCTGAAATATCCCGGTTTTCCCGGTATTCCCTGACTGTGACATAACCCTGCTGAAATCGATATTTTTGATGGATTTAAATGGAGAAAAACAGTGTTGCCAACTTGCTGGATCGCCACTGACCCCGAGTCACTTTTCACCGTCCTCGGCCGACGCGACCCGGAGCTGGAGCGCGTGTGATGTGCTGCTGGGGTGGTTTATTTTTACAACTCTGAGCGCCGTGCCGCTCCGGTGAAAGGGGGGAGGGGGGAGGGACCGGGGGCGGGGAGTGTGGGACGGGATTCCTCGGCGGAGGCAGCATAAAAAGGGGCGAGCAGGGAGCATCGCGATGGAGGTTTTTATGACCCACCTCCTCCCCCGCTTCGCCCCCGGCGAGAGGCCACGCACAGTGGGTGAGCAACTGGCGGACATTGACGATCCAGGGTTGACAGCTCACCAGCCGAGGGCTCTGAAACATGGATTACAGATTCCTATTACCTCCTATATTCTGATGTGTTCGAATTGAGTGCTCCCTTTTCCCGGAGCTAGTACCGAATTCCAGAACTTTTGAGATTTTCTTGAATTTTCCCCGGAACTGTTGAAATTCACGGAGTGTTCCCGATCTTTTGCATTTCCTGGGACTTCCTTGAAACTTTTGAAAAAATCTAAAAAGAGTCATGAACTTTTGAAAAAATCTAAAAAGAGTCATGAACTTTTGACGGTCATGGAGAAGGGAAATTGGAACAAAAAAGTTCCGAATCTAAGGACTTTTGACGGACATGGAATGGGAGCATTACCCGAATTCGACTTTTTGCCCCCGCCCCCCCCGATGACTCCAACGGGGAAAAATTTATACCAAAAGTTTCTCAAATCGTTTTCGGGAGGATCAAGGGCAAAACAAGGGGGGAAAACGGGAAACAAGGCTAAAATACAACAATAAAACACCTAAGTCGTTTGAATCATTTTCAGTCGATATAATACGATGAAAATTTAAAAAATTTCGATGAAAAAACCTGTGACTGAAATTAATAATAATTTTTTTTTAAGTTTTATTGTATGAATCCGACTGAAAATGACTCAGTGGGTGTTTTATTGTTGAATTTCAGCCTTTATTCCCGTTTCCCCCTTGTTTTGCTCTTGTTACCATTTTCTCGGGCTGTCTCGTATAAATTTGTAGGAGGACTCCCCCGAAAAATGTACAAAGAATGATGTCCACGAATAAAAAAAGTCTTGGATCCATAGGCCAAAACCCTTAAAAAATTTAACACGAAAAAATACTATTGGTTCAATCGGGTTTTTGCTTGAATCGAGAGTCAAGCCTCTTAATTTAAGTCGATTTCTTTGTGATTCAAGCGACAATTCTATTGAATCAAGAGTATTTTTTCTTGTCAATTTTTTTCAAGAGTCTGAACTGTGGATTCTAAAGCCTTTTTTCCAGAGTTTATTTTGAGTATGAACTATTTTCTGTTTTGCATATATGTATCTGTATAACTCGAAAAAAGGCACAGATTTAAAAAAAAAAAAAAAAAAAAAAAAAAAAAAAAAAATTGAAAGCACCTTTTCTTCGGTCCTTCCTTCCGTAATTTTCCGTTACTGAGGAACTGCTTAGGTTACCTGCCCAGTAAATCCGGACTTGTATGCAAAAGATCTCAGATTCCTTTTCTTTCTCTCCATGTCGTTACGGTTGACGAGAGGAAGGACCTTATAGTCCGCGAGGGTAAAATCTTCGAAGGTATAGTGATTTTTTTTTTCGAGCTGAGTTGAAAAATCTGATCTGCGATGATTTCAACGGGAAAATCTGGAATATCCTACAGAATAAGTTGCACAGGATTTTGTCAATGCATACATTAATATAGAGGGCACATGGATTGCACTAACACCCGGCGATGTTGCACCCTGATCAAAGTATAGATAGTCCAGTTCACGGAAGCAAGATTTTAGGAGGGCGATATTTTTGTCAAGTTGGGTGTTAAAATTGGATTTTGATATTCCGACAAAAAGCGGAGGACGTTAAAATGCATTTGTAATTCAACGTTTTATGCCTTGAACATGGCAGACATAATCATAGTCATGAGCATAGCTTTTTCATTATCCTGCGTTGTCTTGGAATAACCAAAAATTACGATTTGTTTAAACAGAATGTGCAGATCAACCAAATCGTGTTGGCTGAGGTAACCACGAGAAAATCAACCCAAAGTCAGCAAAAACACGGAATCTCTGTACCTGTCAGTTTAGCGTGGTAAATTCTATCCCTCCTTACCAGAGGCGGATCCAGCAATTTGGAAACGCCGGATTTCCTCCATTTAAACCTATGTTAAATAATCGATTCCTGTCGGAGCACCTGGCCTCTCCAAGAATCGATACATTCCCATAGGTTCAAATGGAGGAAATCCGGTGTTGCGAAATTTCTGGAACCGCCAATGCTCCTTAATGATCCATTATTCGGGCTTCGAGTGGATCCCGGGCGGTGTCACAACAATGGGGGCTTAAGCCATAATCAACAGCAGCGTGGACTGCGCGACGGAGTGGGGAGGGGGGGGGGGGGGGGGGGGGGTCGGCAAAGTGACTCGCGTTGCTATCCACGGATCGCGGGTGGGTTTTTATGTGCCCGCGAGGGCGCCCTCTCCCCACCGCGTTCGACCGCTCTGATAGGTCGCCGCAGGTGTCAGTGAAAGCTCCCGGCCCACAGCGGCATCCGACTCCCTGGCTACGCTCCCGTGCTAAGGAGGAACGCCGTATGCGCCATCAGGCGTTGCGCAATTTCCCGTGGTAAACCTCGAATTTCCGGAAAAATTTGCAAGAAAATTTCTCCCACACTGAAAAAAAATCTCAGATTATTTACTAGGAAAAGGGTAAAATTACCAAGAATTCAGGGTTCTATTTGATCCCAGTTTTTTCGTGATAAAATTACCATTTATGGAATTGGTAATTTTACCGATTGAACTTTCTCTGTAATTTTACTGGACGCCGATATTTTTTATCGACTGTGGTAGAATTACCGAGATAAAATGGCAAAGTTACCGGGAATTGATTACCAATAAAAGTGGTATTCTTACCTGGAAAAAACAGTAAAAATTCCGGTTTTTAGATGAGCTTACCAGTCTGTCTTGGTAAAATTACCAATAATTGGTAAAAAAAGTGAGATGGTAAAGGTACCAACGGACCTTAGTAAATACGACGAGAATTTTTTTTTCAGTGCAATTTTTCAGATTTTTTTTTCGCAATTTCAGCTGAAAGTCCTGAACATTTCACGGAAAAATATGCATGGCTTTCCTCAAAAAGAAATATTTTAGGGAAGGCAATTTGGCATATCTCGAATGTTCATACGGCGTTTTTCCTCAGCACGGCAGTGCGGTCCTCGGTGACAAACTGCCAAGGAAACGCACAAATCTATACCACCCCCGCGACTGAGAGGGAAACGTGAGCTGTGTTCAACAAAGAGGAATCAAGTTCCAGAGGGAAATTAGAGTTTTTTCCTCGGGAGAGGATTAACCTCAATTATCCGCGGTCTGGTCTATCCGCGAATTTCAGAGTTTTTTCCTCTAGAAAGGATTAGACTCTATTACCCGCGATCTGGATTATCCGCGAGTTTCAGAGTTTTTTCATCGGGAGAGGGTTAATGGAGGTGAAGTTATATATCCTCGATTATCCGCGAGTTTCAGAATTTTTTCATCGGGAGGGTTAATGGAGGTAAAGTTACATATCCTCGATTATCCGCAGTCTGGACTATCCGCGAGTTTCAGGGGAGGTTTCTATTTTTTATTTGGCGTAAGGACTGCGGACGCACATTATACCACACCTAATAATCATACCCTTCACTTCAAAATCACCGCGAATAAGTGAATTTTGCCGCCAGTTCCACATGTGAAATCCGGATACCAACACTTCCATCTTAAAAGTTCGGATTTACTATTTGGTACTTGACATTTCCTGCTCATAATGTATTTTTTTCGTACTGTAAGATTTCTTTTTAAGACTTTCTACTATCTTCTACGTTGTGCAAGCCTTGTAGTTGTTGCGTTTGGATGTGATTTTGAAATGTTTGGTATGTTGTCTGTTTCAGAGGCGATCAAAAGCGAGAAATGCTGGGAGGTGTGCGAGGGCTGCGGGCAGCAGATCCAGGACCGCTTCTTGATGCGCGTCGGGGTGGGCGAGGCGTCTTGGCACGAATCCTGTCTCGCGTGCAGCGTCTGCGCCTCCCCTCTCTCCCGCTCTTGCTACATCAGGGACAACAAGCTCTTCTGCAAACCCGACTACGACAGGTAACCCTCCCACACACTTCCCACATTCTTCCCGTACCTCCAATGTCCCGATTCTTGCCAGTTTATAATCTTTGCAATGGAGAATTTGCAAGGGTCTAAAATTTGATGGATTTCGTGTTTAAGTGGAATCTACTGGGTTAACTGAACACGGAGATACCCTTCTAAAATTGAGCAATTCTTAGAGGAGATATGACAAAAAACCGATTCTGCTAAAATACATGTGCTTGAATGGGAAATTCCGCCAGATGACGTCACTATGCGGTGCATTTCCTCACTTTTAAGCGCCCAGCCCACCTACAAACCAGAGCCCACAAACTGGCACTTCGGTACAGTTGTTGACCGTTGCCTTTTAAAGATCGTCGGCCCGACGATCTTTGAAGGTAACCGATGTGTTCCGAACACATCACAGATCAGCTCTTGAAATTTTCAAGGAATTTCGTGCAGTAATGGCTGAGAAATTGAGGAATTAGTGCCAGTTTAAGAATTAAGAAGAAAATTATAAAAAAAATACTGCGAAATCAGCTCTTTAAGCACTTTCAGATGAAGCAATAAAAAATTTCCATGCAAATTCTCGATTGGTGAAAATGTAATCTTTATTCCCGTTTTTGACACTGTGGAGGCCTAAAATACGGGAACCAATCAGAAATGGATTCGTATTGTCTTTACCTACAGTATAAAGGGGACTCTAGTATAACCGTAATAATGTTTCTCCGTTTAGTGATCCACTCAGTCAATGGAGATGTTGCATGTGTGAGGAATTTTCGATTTGACTGCTGTTTCTTTTGTAAAAGTTCGCGAGAAACACGATGGTGCCACTGGTTTTCTCTGAAATCGACTCCCAAGCTCAAAAAAAGCTCTCAAGTTAAGGCCAAAATGGAGGGGATATCCCATGCTACCCTGAGAGTCCACGTCTACATCAAGACAAACTCTCCATGCAATGATAGGGAACAAATACGTTGACAGGGCTGCCACTTTATTTGGAGACTCCAAAACTGAAAAGACGGCAACCCTGCTAATGTATTTTCTCCCTATCTTTGCATGGAGAGTTTCTCTTTATGTAGACGTGGACTCTCAGGGTAGGGTGGGATACCCCCTCCATTTTGGCCTCACCTTGAGAGCTTTTTTTGAGCTTGGGAGTCGATTTCAGAGAAAACCAGTGGCACCATCGTGTTTCTCGCGAACTTTTACAAGTGAAACAACAGTCAAATCGCAAATTCCTCACACATGCAACATCTCCATTACGATCTCTTACACGTAGAATATACGAGTGTGTTGCGTGTTGCAGGTTGTTCGGGGCCAAGTGTCTACGCTGCGCCGAGCGGGTTCTGCCGCACGAGATGATCATGCGAGCCCAGAACCACATCTTTCACCTTCAGTGCTTTGTGTGCGTCATCTGCTGTCAGCCCCTCCAGAAGGGCGAGCAGTTCGTCCTCCGTGCCGGACAGCTTTTCTGTAGGCAAGATTTCGAAAAAGAAATGTTCCTCCTTCAGCAAAGCCCTTCAGGTGAGTTCTAAAATATACTCCTTTTTCGCGGATGCTTTCCCCTTCTTGTCTGACGTTTCCTGTTTCATATGGAACGTGCTCCCTATCAACCAAAGTTTTTCAATTCGGCGCACTTAATCGTCTGTCCGCTGGGCTGACCCTTCACGGAAAAAACGAGTTTGCACCGAAGGCACAGGACGTCACCTAACTTTTTTTCGTCTCGCACGACCAGCGCGCAGATTATTGAAATTGACAGACAAGGAAGACATAGGGTGGTCCAGTGGTCCTATCGGTTGATACGGATGGTTTCTATAGACTAAGGGGGGAAATGCTAGACTAGCTACAGAGTCTCGCGTGGGTTGCCGTTAGATGGTCTATTACATACCTTCTTTGCCCATCGCAACCATCCGCTTCCACAATTTTTTTTTTTTTTTTTTTTTTTTTTTTTTTTTTTTTTNTTTTTTTTTTTTTTTTTTTTTTTTTTTTTTTTTTTTTTTTTTTTTTTTTTTTTTTTTTAAGTGACGCAATAGGTGGTTCAAAAATGTCCAAGGAAACACTCAGTTCCATAGAGACATTTTGCCTGGTAACAAAACCCGCAAGAAAAATTTGGAAGAGATTTGGAGGAGCTTAGCGAAACTAGAAAAATGATTGAATGACGCATTTCCTGAGTTTTTTTGCGGATCTGCCACGAAACAAACGGGTACTAGGTAGTACCGATTTGGCTCTATTTATTCAGAATTCATCAGGGGAGTAAAAAGAGAAGCCGACCGGCTAAAACTAATCATCTCTTAATTTGAATTTCGGTGCGACGCGCCGGAACCGCTCGGAAACACTACTTCGGCAGGTTGTCTGGGATTCAGATCTCTTTTTTCTTCAAGTCCAGGACACGCTTGACCGCTTCCACCTATAGAATCGCTTTCTTTTCAGTTTATCTTCCTTGTCTATCACTTTGTCTATAAACGTCAATAATCAGCCCCTTGGCGGTTTTGGTCTGATTGTGAGACGCAAAGCTGGGTTCGGGGTTACTGGTTTCGGGGCAAGCTGGATTCGGAGTAAGCTGGGATCGGGGTAAGCTGGATTCGGGGTAAGCTGGGTTTGGGGTACGCTGGGTTTGGGATAAGCTGCGGTCCTGAATAGACAGCGTGGGGTGGAAAAGAGGTTGAAATGTAACGCTAATTCTGCCGTGCTAAAGAAGAACGCCGTATGAACATTCGAGAGTTGCCACATTTCCTTGGATAAAAGATTGATTTTTGAGGAAAATTATGGATATTTTTCCTTCAAACTTTCGGACACTTCAGATCAAATTACAAACAAAGTTTTCTGAGAAATTGGCGGGAAAATGTTCAAAAATTTTCCTTTAAATCAAGGATATGCTAGAGAAAATTTGGCAACGCCTGAAGGCTCATACGGCGTTTTTCCTTGGCACGGCAGAATTGACCTACCTTTCTTGTTTCTCCGACGCAACCCGTTTTTTCCGTTTTCAGCTCGATTCTGTTAACGGGAAACGTCTCGTCGCGTCGGTTTCCGAGGGTTCAGTCTTCCAAACCGAAACGCGCCTTCGGAACCTATCGGTTCGTATAACCGAGGTTTTTTCCCTGAGCGTGCGAGCCGGGCGTGGGGCGGGGGGAGCCATAAATTGCGGATAGTTGTGCGGAAGAATTCCAAAGATGTCGGCTACGCATTGCTGACGATGCCGGCGCCCCAACGCCCCATCCCACGCCGGCGTGAAAACGGTGGAACTGCGGGACCGGAGCTGCCCTTGTTAGAGTTTGTTACCCCTCGCCCTCGGCGCGGACGTCATGCGCCACCCCTTGCCAGCACGGCCCCGGACCCCGCGTGCCATTCCGGCGAGTCATCGGCCCGGAAAAAGAACTTGCTACGCCGCGCCGGAACGAATCAACGAAACGAGACGTCTTCTTTACTCCAATTTAGCACCCTATCGTTTATTTTCATTTCTCCATCGCCCTGGACTCTGGAGTCAAACAGAGGACCTGAACTGCCTCTCACAGCAAAAACGACGTAACTCCACTCAAAATGTTGTATTTTTTCCAACACGTGCTGTTATGTTACAAAACAATTCAACTGCCATCAAGCTTCATTTTTCATTTTTAGTTCCGAATGGAATGGTGGAGGTATATCGAAAAAATAAAAGATGAATATTTGTCAGGTTTTTTTGTAAAACAACACTGTGTTGGAAAAAATTGAAAAGGTGTTGAATGGAGATACGGCGCTTTTACTTTGGACGGCAGTAAATAGGGGGGCGGGAGTATCATAATCAGATCCAGGCACTTCAAATGGGCGGGGGGGGGGGGGGGCGTAATGGAAGTCTAGGAACCTCTCCCAGAAAATTTCCGACATTTTAGAGAATCAATAAGAGTCATGAGGATAAAGAGTCAATTGCATCATGAAGAATTAGCCAAATATAGGCGTCCTTCCATCTTTTCCTCCGTTTCTTCCTTCTACTACTATACTACTTTCTTTCTTTCTTTCTTCCCCTTTTCTTCCTCCTTATTTATAGGACGAACGGAAGGGGTGTACACCCCCTACGCCCTCTTGGATCCGCCTACGAGTATGGCCATGTCTGTAATTTTGGATGTTCGGTCTGATCAGCTCTTGGAGCTTACAGGACCTGAAAGGATAGCCCAACCTATGAACTCAAATTGCCCAGAATTACTTATTATCAGAGTTAACATTATCCGTCGTTCTACATTCATAGAAAAAAATATTAAAAGCACTTACCTAGTAGACTTTGTTTTTTCGCATACATTTTCTTATTCTTGCGGAAGGACGCTCATCTATAAACATTGTCAGTCATCTTGGTTTGGCATTTGAATGTGAAGATTAGCGGCGAAATTTTTCTAGTGCTTCTCTTGTGGAAAGGTTGGCTGCCCTTTTCGGTCCAAAGAGCTCCACGTTTCGACTTAGACTCCTGAACAAGAGTGAAAAACGATCGTTCTACTGCTGCGAGCATGAATATGTTAAGGGGGGATGATACAACTATTCGAGCGTGTGTGTAAGCAAGTTGCCTAGCTGTCAAAATTGAAGGCAATTTATGTACCGCTAAACATCTGTTCACATGCGAAGGCACCGAAATCAAAGCTTCCAGACGCCCACACTATTCTTATACAGGTATTTTTAAGTAATGTATCTTTACAAGGACAGTATGGACCACAGAAATACGACACAATTTGCGCCGCGTACACGCTAGAAAAAGGCGTCTCGAATTATGCAGAAATGTTCTTGAATTTTCTGCGAAAAAGATTGCCTCTTGAACTGCAAACAAGCATGTTTCTTTTTTAAAATGAAAACTATTCTCTAAAACAGGCATATTTCACCTTCATAAATGAATGTTTTTCTGGATCAAAGAAGAAATTTTTTCGGTGGCAAATTTAAGAATATTTCTGCTCAAATCAAGTCGCTTTTTCTTGCATACGGCTCGTTTGGAGAGATGATGGAAAGCAATCCAGACTGCATGTAGTACCAGAAAATTCGAGAAATCGACAACTTTACCCAGCTAGACGGGTGCCAAGCATAAATACAAATCATGGGCGGTATTTAGTACTGCGTGTACGCCAGGTTGCAGCGTTTCTCGTGAAGGCGCACTTGCATCGCCAATCTGTGGCAGTTTTCGAAACAGTACAATTCTCTGCGCCCAATTCAGTTTTGAAAATTTTTGATTCCGCGATTTCAGCATTTGGAAGCACAATTGGATTGAATTCTGCAAAAAGAAACCAAGAGCATTCCGATATCGCTAAGATTGTGCAAATTGTTTTACCTTGCAAATATAAACTGATCATCTAAACAAGTTATGAAACTTGTTTAGATGATCAGTTGTATCAGTGTCTTGAAGTTGTAGATTATTGGGAGTAGAGATGACTCTACTCCCAATAATCTACAACTTCAAGACGAAAATCACCTTTGAAAATTTAATTTCTTGCATGATTTCAAAAATGTTATTACAAAGAATTGGATTGCATTTAGCAAAAAGGAACCAGCGCGATCACAGTGTTGTAAAAATGTTGCCTCATTACAATCATCCAAAAAAATCTTTCAGAATAGCAAATAGCTTTTACTTCCCACTAAAAAATGGTAAAAGCTAAAGGAAAATAATTGTGGCAATTTGAAAACTGTAAATACATTGCGCAGATTTAAATGAAAAGAAGAAGTCGCACGATTTTGAAAACACTAATTGCGCTGGTTCCTTTTCGCCAAATTCGATCCAATGTAGGTAGCACAATCTAAGCTACAATTGAATGCTGTTGGTTCCTTTTAGCAAAGTGCAATCCAATTTGCCTACCCTCAAAAATGAAGGTGAATCTTGGTAAATCCATTCACGTATTGCCTCTCAGAGACACTTACTCATACGGTTGCTTTGGTTTGGTTTCTTTTTCGTCAAATTCGATCCAATGTAGGTTGCACAATCTAAGCCACAATTGAATGCTGTTGGTTCCTTTTTGCGAAGTGCAATCCAATTTGCCTACCCTCAAAAATGAAGGCGAATCTTAATAAATCCATTTACGTATTTCCTCTCAGAGACAATTGCTCTTACAGTTGCTTTGGTTTGGATGGTTCCAGATGAGTTGCTGCTAGACGACACAAGCCGACCTCGCGACGGTAGGAGAGGCCCGAAAAGGCCGCGGACGATCCTCACCTCAGCGCAAAGGCGGCAGTTCAAAGCCTCCTTTGAAGTCAGCCCGAAACCCTGTAGAAAGGTGAGTCAGGACAGGACATACGAACCATGCTTATTCCATACCCCTCTACCCAAGTAGCATATCGACTGTGAAAGTCGGCAATCACATAACTCGGTTTGCGACGTCGCAGACTTCCTGTCATACTTTATTTTTTAAACGGAAAACTACTCAACGGCAATTCTTTAAAACTGTCATGATTTTTCTTCTCAATGCGAAGAAAATTCTGCAAAAACTTCAAGAAATAATGTCAATTTGTTCTCCTTTAAAAAAATAACATAGAGGCGGAGATTTTCAGACACCGCAAACGAGTTATGTGATTGCCGACTTACACCGTCGATATATTGCAATAAGTATAGCAATTATATAGTAAAAATATTGCAATTAAGCTGAGTGTTGTGTATGTTGCCTAGCTCCTATTTGAAGGGGCCTCATTTATTGAAACTTATTGCAATGAAATTGAAATGGTTGCAAAATTGACTAAAGAAATTCAATGTTTTAGAATATACTGCTTTCTACGCGCAGTCAGAGGAAAACTCATTAACATTATTAATTAAAAACGTCCAAGAGCCTCCCAGTAAAAATACAATTTACGAGTAGAAATGTTGCAACGTTGGATGAAGCGTACCTAACCTTGTGTCTGGACTGTTTGACAGGTTCGAGAGGCACTGGCGAAAGACACGGGTCTGAGTGTGCGGGTAGTGCAGGTGTGGTTCCAGAACCAGCGAGCCAAGATGAAGAAAATCCAGCGGAAGGCCAAGATCGAGACGGACAAGTCCAGCTCGGAGAAGGACGAGAAGAGTGATGGACACGGGCACGCCAACATCAAGCAGGAATCAATCAACAGTGACCACAGTGAGTGGGGTGAGAGTTCACTACTAATCGTAGCAGAGGCGTGGTGCGTTTTGCGATGAATCGATTGATCTGCCATTTAAACCTGTGAAAAGGATCGATAAACAGGGTGCTCGCGACGAACACCTTAATAATCGATTCTTTACCACGGCCTCAAATGGGGGAAATATCGATAATCGATCATCCACGCCTCGCCACTGAATCGTAGGTAGAGTGCCTTCGTAAGGAGACTACGGACGCTCAACCTCATGTGCAGTGCCGATTCTGGAAATTTGGAAACGCTCTTGTTCCTCCTGTTGAATGCATGAGAAACAATCGATTCTTAGTGAGGCAGATTGTTTTACTTAAAATCGATAGTTTCAGTGGATTTAATTGGAGGGATAATAGTGTAGCCAGCAAGCAAAATCGCCACTGACCTCATGCGGGCTACCTGGAGCCCAAACATGACGGGAATATTGCTCCGATGGAAACAGAAACGACCTAAAATCTGAAGCAAGTTTTCTCCAAAATTTGCAATATTAAATGAAACGTAATTTTATGGGATTAAAATTTTGGGGCCTCATGACACCCAAAAGTTCAGTTTTAGGACATCTGTAAATCTGCCTTACCCATTTTATGGAACCCTAAAGGATCTGGTCGGATTTCTTGCTGAGATATAGAATTAAAAATAGTGGCAATAACAACAAAAAGTCACCCAGAAGACCCGTCGTGGTGACAGCACCCCCCGGTTAATCCGGCTCTGGTAGAGGCGGATCCAGCAATTTGGTAACACCGGATTGCCTCCACTTAAACTCATGCTAAATAATCGATTCTTGTCGAAGCGCCTGGTCCCTCCGGGAATCGATACATTTCCATAGGTTTAAATGGAGAAAACACAATGTTGCTAATTTGCTGAATCCGCCAATGGACTCTGCCCTGACGGTGCTTACCAAGTTTTGAATCGCCCCTCTCCATAAATATTCTGATAAAAAAAAAACACTCAACACTACTACAAAGTTAGATTCACAAACCATATTCACGTGCGCTTTAACTTACACTTGGCTGTGACGTCCTTCATTTTTGGGTCCCAAAGGATTCCATGAAAGCCAGAGGAAGGACCTCCTTCAAGGAACGACTAAAGGAATACGACGGCTGTGTCTGAAGCAATCAGAATCCACTCACTCAGTGGCGCCTTCATGCGACTAAACCTGCTCGATGGATGTCCGTGTTGCCTATAGACAAAATGAAGGCGCGCGCTTCCGCTTTAACATTCACAGTTGAGGTGGACAGAGGCAGACGTTTCGCTTCGGGCGCTGCCATTCGTTCCCTGTCTGCAGCACGACGTTTTTAATCGCCGCGATTGAAAGACGAAAGCCAATGGAGAGCCTGGATTTCGATCCATTGACGTCGATGTATCGAAATCCAGGCTCTCCATTGGCTTTCGTCTTTCAATCGCGGCGATTGATCGCCGTGTGTATTTACGCCTTGAGGGGCTTGGAGGACAAGGCGCATAAGCGCAGTTTTTGAAAAATAGAGAAATTAATGCTTTCAAATAAAACCAGTCTTAATGCATATTCTGAGGAAAATGCGCTCCCAAATTCCAATTTTTAGGTATCAAAAAGTCAGTTTGAGCTTACTTTCCGCCATAAGGCTCCATGTAATTTCGAAACTTCGAAAACTTATTTCTCGAAATAGCAAAAACTGCACCTAAGTATGCACCTTGTCCTCCAAGCTCCTCAATTTTGAATTCTTCTCAGTTCTTTTTTAAGAACTAGTGCTGTTCTTATTCTAATGAAAATTCCATACCCCGATTCATCTCGCGAACATGACCGAAAATAACGGCTATACCCTCTCGGTTCTTTTTTACAGATCATTATCTGAGCCTAAGCAGCCTCAACATGCACGACAGTGGGGACGCCCCATTTCTCTCTGGTTCCGGACAACCCCTGAACCCAAACCAACCTTATTCGCCGGATGGTAAGCCACCTTGGAACGTACCTAATACTCCTAGGAAATAAAAAATAAACGGGAAAAAATAGATTGCTGATTAAAAAAAGGAGATGTTGCATGTGTGAGGGATTTGCGATTTGACCATTGATTCTTAAGTAAAAGTTCGCGAGAAACACGATGGTGCCACTGGTTTTCTTTGAAATCATCTCCCAAGCTCAAAAAAAGGTCTCGTTGAGGCCAAAATGGAGGGGATATCCCACGCTATCCTGAGAGTTCACCTCTATATCAAGACAAACTCTCCTTGCAAAAATAGGGAGCAAATACATTGACAAGGCTGCCACTTCATTTGGGGACTCTAAAACTGAAAACACGGCACCACTGCTAAAGTATTTGCTCCCTATCTTTGCATGGAGAGTTTGTCTTGATGTATTTTGGACCTAGGTATAGTATTTTGGACTACCGCTCTCTTTTTGGGCCGTAGTATCTTGATTTATTTTGCGAGGAAAGCTCCGTACTTTTGATGAATGCCTTCAATTTCGTAGAATACTGTGCAAGTGTGCAATACCTCTGGTGTGAAATATTTGCTTCAAGCGCCGTGGCAAGCTGCGGCGCGGCGGGCGAGCGGCCAGCGCGGAACACGTATTGGCGCCTACAAACCTAACAGGGATACTTCACGCGTTGCGCAATGCGTGAAGTATCCCTGTTAGGTTTGTAGGCGCCAATGCGTCGCCGCTCCGCTTTGTGTTAGGCTCTAATATTTAATCTGGCGGAGTCAGCGTTATTCAACTCATGATTTTGAAATGTTTGCACGCTCTGTATGGATTATTCTCATTTTATTTGATTAAAAAAAATAGGTATTAAAGGAAAATATAATGTGTGTTTTGTAAATATTAAGGTGGTTCCGTATCAAACTTAATGATTTTCAAAGCACACGAATTTCTGCACAATTTCTTATAGCCTTTCATAGCATTTTTTATCGCTTCGTATAGCCCGGCTCTATGATTTTCTCCGCTTTCTACAGCCAGCTATATGATTTTCTATCGCCTCCTTTAGTCGGCTAAAAGAATTCTTGTACATATAGTATTTTGAAACGCAGCTCCTATCGCCAATTTTTACCAGGGTTTGTAATAAATCCCTAAAAATCAAGACACTTTTTAGGATATTTTAATGCCTACTATCATCTATTTTGTGCCTCATGTAAAAGTTATTTGGATAGGTATTTTCTGAATAATTTTGGCTCAATTTAAAAAAATGCGTTTGTCTTTGTTCCCATGTGTATAAATCTCGGATTATTTTTTAACTTTTTTTTTAAAGGAGATAGTGAACCAACATATCTCCTTGATATTTTCTGTGAATATTTAGGTATTAGGTATAAATGCATGCAGATACCTAATTCACAGATAATTTCAAGAAAATATGGACCGCGTTAAACAGAAAGGAACCAAGCCACATCAGCTATTGCCAAATTTAACTGGGCAATTTAATTTTTTTCAAAGGAAGGTTTGTGCGGATTCCTTTGAAAATTTCAGGGAATTTACTTAGTACTATGCAGGAAATTCACTGAAATTTACACAAAAATCCGCACAAACGTTTTCATGGAAAAAATTAAATTGCCCAATTAAATTTGGCAATAGTTGATGTGGCTTGGTTCCTTTCTGTTAAACTCGGTCCATATGCGAGTCATTTTGCCCCTAGTACAGAAAAATAAAACATGAGCAGAGATTTGGAACTTCAGATCAGACAAGTACATTTTTCGACTTTAGTCAATAATACCTACCTATCTACATAAATATTAAATACCTTAGGTATCCTGGTAACTAGGAACCTGAGAATATTATTTTAAAGGAAATACTTGCATGCACTAAAAATAATTCCTTCTTATTGCAGACGGATACCCCACACACTCTGGAGACAGCTTTTGCAGTTCGGACATCTCGCTAGATGGGAGCACTAACTTAGATGAGGGAGGTTCTGATTCTTTGTCCCTCCCGCCACCAAGCCATGAAGGAATTCTCCACGGCACATTAGGCCAAGTTAATCCCATTGACAAATTATATCTCATGCAGAACTCGTACTTCAGTAACTCTGAGCAGTGAAGATCAAGAATCATGGACAAATCTACAGAGAAGAATCAAGAAGATTATTGTGGTGCATTAAGCAAAAATGAGGCATTTAGATTTGAATATTTCCATTGATAAGTATGGCGTGGATGCTTGTGTGTGGCA
This sequence comes from Bemisia tabaci, assembly GCF_001854935.1. NCBI lineage: Eukaryota > Metazoa > Arthropoda > Insecta > Hemiptera > Aleyrodidae > Bemisia > Bemisia tabaci. The sequence continues at coordinate 1,512,656 of NW_017547095.1, forward strand.
AGATTGTAAATATTTTAGCGCATACCTTGGGTAGAAAGATTTTTTTATATGGTGCAAATGAATAAGGACATACTTGAAGAGCTAATGGGAGATGAAATTTATAGACTGCAGATCTACATGATCTATGTGATGATCTACATGATTGGATTTGAAATTCTCTCAAGTCATGAGTAGTTTCAGAGAGAGAATCAGAGATTGCTGAGGAAATCGGATAAATATTTTTCCCTCCAAGTCAGAAAAAAACCCCAAAAAAAAATACAGCTGGGAGCCAAAAAATGTACGTGTATATTATGGTGCTAAAAGAAACTAGTCAAAACAGGTAGTGTTGAGATGATTCTTTTTTTCTTCTTTTTTTTCTCTTTGACTGCTGTCTACTTGCCAAAAACATAAATACCTACAATCAAAAGTGCAAAAAACTAGCCGGTTAAAATATGTAAGTATTTTAAAGGATCATTTTTCTGGATTGACCGCAAAGCTATAAATAGCGAGCTAGTGTATCAGTCTCTCTTTAGAAGGGAAGCGGGAACTATAAAGCCTTGAGAAAGGTGCACATTTTTCTGGTACTTTAGCTTTGAGATTCTGGGTTTTGAAATTTGAATTTTCAAGAGAAAGGAAGAATCAGGAGGTGATCGGAAACGTTTTGAAGGTTGTTTTAAGTACCCGTGTACAACATCTTATCAATTTTCTCTTGGGTGATCAATTTAAGAGATTCAAAAACAACCAATACTTCCAAAACACTTTGATATTTGTTTAATTTTCCTCCACCCATTTTTTTGGGTTTATATCTCTGTCAACTATAGGTATGCTGACATTCGTTTGATAAAATACGGTTCACTAAAGTTAAAAAGTTTGAATATGGCTCACAGATACTAGGAGATGATACATAGTATTAAAATTAATTTTCTGCTGTGCATAGATAGGACTGCACTTACTGGTAGACACTTCGGCATTTATGACTGTACGGCAATGTTCTAGGGGCAATTAATTTTATTAAAACGTTAATTAGTTTTCAGCCTCTAAATTAAAAACAGAGAGCAAAATAAAATAAACCTATCCTTTATTTAAACTTCAAAAAAGGAGATAAAGAAGGTGCACCTCTAAATAAGCAATACCTCCTTATGTTGCTATCATCAATTCTATCTGCTGTCGTTCTCAATTGGTACCTACATCGATGGTGAAATTGCAGGAATGCATGCCTCGCTTTGGGACGTTGCAGCCTCCCTGTGCTTGATTTTCTACATGGAAAACTGCCTACCTAACGTTATTTTTTGAGAAATTTTGGTCATTTTCCTTCTCTACGGATGGGATATGCTCAGAAAATTTCAAGCCATGGTGTTTGGTCGGTTTTTTTATTGAAAATAAATTAGGAGGGGAAATTTTCAAACACCACAACTGAAATACATGTTTCTGTAATTTCACTACCTGGCATGTTTGGTGAGAGATTGGGTGATAAAATGTGAGATATAATAAAAATGTTGGTAACGTCATATTTGTTGATATGTGATACTAATACTAAACATGCTTCAAAAACGTTAATGAAAAACTAGACCAAAGAGAGTAGTTTCAAGCATTTTGAATAATTTGCTGATTTACCATGTATGTAATTGCATTATGTAAATTGTTGTAAATATTATCATGTATTAAATTTTTTGCTATGTGCTCTAACTACAAAATAAAATGTTAAAGGCTATAAAAATCCTTGCAAAATATCTTGGTGCTGGTAATGGTCTTTGGATCAAATCTCTACTACACAATATTGTAGGAACAATTGGAAATCTACTCCCAGTCCTTTTTAAACCTTTTTTGCTTGATATTCTAGCAAAGTAGAACCAAGTTACCAATTTTAACAGATTCGTTTTGTTGTCTCCTCTTGGGAACATATCTTGTCTGCTCTTCTTGAAAAGTTCAACGAAGCTTTTAATTTTTCGCGGGAGAACAAAAGCATGAATTAGCCTGAAAATTTCAAAGTCTTTTATCACAAGAGAGAGGAAAAATCACTAGAAATTTCAGGAAAATTTATGTGACTGTTCTCCTGTAGGTAAACGAATTAAATTTAAGTAAGAAACACTGAGACAATGCAATCAAAATATGTTTCTTCGTCGGGTATGCACCAATTTGATTCCTTCAGTTCTTACAGTGTTTTATATTATAACTTTTTGGAGGAAATATTTTCAGGACCGCAATTTACAAAGCTCATTTAATGGAAAGTAGAAGATCCTTCCTTATTCCTTAGCTTATTATCATTCATTAAGAGGCATTCAATTCCAAAATTGTGAGGATTGTGCATATCAGATCCAATGCTTGGGCTGATTGCGAGCATTGCTATAAAATTGTTCCAATGATAATTCAATAGTCTGGATCTAGAAAAACCAAAAATGAGCTTTTCCCCTCTGTAATGAGATTTTCAGTTGAACAATCGCACATGGTAAAATATTCAATTCTGTCTGGACGACTTGTGCATCAAACTGCAATGTGTTAGTAGTAAAAATAGTAAGTGATACATCCACTTTGTAGAGTATGAAAATCGAGGATAGTTCAGAGTTTTCCCTTATAAGTATTTTTTTTTATCGTATAAAATTTCTGTGCCAAAGATTAGTGAATTAAAAAATGAATTGATCCTAATCAATCAAGTTCACGTGAAGTTTAGGCTTTATACTGTATTTCCCACTATTTGATATGATTATACTTATTCGATTCATTTTCCTTTTTTGTACATGTTTGTAAATAAAGTTATTTTTAAGGGAAAATTTTCAGCTCATTGACCTATTCTTACTCATTTTAATTTTTTTTCTTCTAAGTAAAGTCAACCCTGTGCAGTTTTTGAGACTTTTTTTCTGCTTATTTCAATAGAAAAAAAGGCGATTTTCTGATTCAGCACGTCATGGGTGTTTAAAAATATCTTACAAAGTTTCATTATGAAATAACTGAAGAACTAGTTATGAAGAGATCACATTTATTAATTTATTCTTGAAAAAATCTACCCTTGAGATTGAGGAAACTATGGGCAATTAATAATGGAAAATATGCCTAAAATAGTTCATTATTTTAAAACAAAAACTATACATTCAGAAAAAATAGTTCAGTGATCTAAGCTTACTGACATCTCACACTTATGAGATTGTCTATTTCTTTGTGAAGACAGTTTATGGGAAGGCCTTGAAACCTTAAAATTAGGTGATAAACAGATTGCCTACTTGCAAAACACATGGTAAATAAAATCCTCTTCTGATTAATGGGTAAATTAACTTTTTGGAACTAATTTTAGTTGAGGTATATCTTACAAAATGAGAGGTAGGTATTGCCGCATATGAGAGGATTACAATATTTGACATCAAATGTTATCTCACGTAAAAAATAGGGGCCTCATTTTTTAAACATTCAATTTAAAGTGATTCTAATATTACAGAGAGAAAAAAAAAACATAAACAGGGCAAAATTTCAAGCTTAAGGATTATGATATTGTACCATATAGAGAACTTCTGGCACAGTTTCTGAGACCTTCTTTACTTTCATTGCAAATGGTGAATTCCAATAGTTTTTTTTTCGAAGTAATAAAAATAAATTTTTACTTGCAAAAGAAAATTATCAGACATGGTTATCATAACAGCAAAGTTATGACAATTCTTTAAATGAATCATATTTTTCACTCTCAAGTTGAGAATTGTTTAGCACTGTCACCTTAACACCTCTCTAAAAAGAAGAGTCTACCAAACCATAAAAGTAAAAAATTAGCTTTAAGATAAAAGAAATCACTGAGAATAGAAAAGGAACACAAACTGAAGTCCCCATTTTGTCCTCTTAGGAAAAAGACAAGGAAAAGAAAGTAGGTTGCAGCCTTCGAACATTACATACCAGTTATTGCATGAAAGAGAGTTTCTTTATGAGAAGGAAAGTAAAATATCTGGTACTGAAATTGTGTGCTTCTGGATCTTGTGGCCACTGATTAACATGATGACATTGCCTCTTTCCTTGGATCTTACGAACACTGATTAACGTGATGACATTGCCTCTTTCCTTGTGGCATCTTGTAATAGCTGATTATCAACTTCATCAGCTGGTAGCTGGACATATCTAACGACAGATCCTCGGATGAAACAATTTTTTACGGATAACTGTGGGAAAAAATTAAAATACTATTATTAGGTATTTACAAAGAAGTTTCAGGCACCTCTTTTTAAGCACGATATTGCTAGAAAACTTTATAAGACAACACCAGAAACTATTTACAAAGGGAGATAAGCAATTCTAGAGGAAAAACAGAGCCTCGTGACTTCCATAAAATCAAGACCTTTCCTAAAATTCAAACTTCAGTAGTAATTGAAGTTACTGAGATTTATACAATATTTAAAATAAAAACTAGTCTCAAGAACAAAATTTTTCATGTAGCTTTTTCTTTTTAAATGCATAGGGACACACTTATGTCCTAATTTTTGGCAAAGGTTTCAAGTCTTCAAATGTAACTCCAATATAAGAGGTAAACTATGAGTCACAAATCAAGGCTGATTGCATGAAGCGGTTCGACTCTGCTAAGCTTGATTCCTTACATCTAAATGAATCCATCAAAATAGGTCATCGACCGATTGACTGTTGAGTGCTGCCTATCAAAATTAAGAGGTGCTGCTACTTTTTGATCAACGTACATTGTAAACAGAGTGTCGAATGCATGTCTTTTGATGGAAGAAAACAATACAAAAAAATTTGGCTCGGACTGTATGTGCCGATGTCATAAACTCACTAATGAGTGTGATCTACTGATGAGGTCTAATAAGACCTAAAGCGTTATAGATTTCTCAGCGTGCCCCGAGTGCCTTAAAAATTGTGAAGGCGGAGAGAAATTTTTACTCATTTCTGTTCAAAGGTTATCACTTTTCCAACGCAGGTGAAATAATGCAGCTTTTCTTTTGTCTACAAATTGCTGGCTAATATGTTCTCCATTTTTAAATTTAAAACGGAGAAAAACATTGATGATGAAGGGGTTCAATTTTTCAGCAATGATGAGGTGCTGATAAAAGGAGCTGTGAGCAATTAATATATAAAAATTGTGAAACCCAGATTTTTCTAGGGCTGTCCAAATATTTCAGTTTAAGGGGCTGATAGGGTATCATAAAATTAAAGAGCGTGTTGAATGAAGAAAGTTAAATAAAATTAGTCAGGAAAAACTCACCATATGAGGGTATTTGTCAGTGTCTGTAACACTTATATCTAACAATTTAATATTCAAATACTGATCTACTGAGTGCAACGTCCCACATATACTGGAAAAAAGACAAAAGTATTGAAGCAAGCCATTAAAAAAAGTTTTAATTATTCACAGAAGGGTTACATGATGTGTGGTAGTACTTATTCTTCAGTTCATAATTTTAAAAATATTCAATTGTTAGTGACCCATTAAAGATAATATTTAGACTTTTCAATGAATTTTAGACCTCAGTTTGTTTCTGTGCTTCAATTCTGCATCATTTTTATGGGAGCCATGTAGAAATGAAACTTCAAAAAGAGTGATGGCGCAAAAAATGTATGCATGTTGAAGTTTTAAACATTAGAAAATTTTCAGATAAGGACCACCCCTCCAAAAGAGCTTTGAAAAAAACTGATATTACTTAGAAATCATTGAGTTACGCAGAATTTGAAGAAATCTGTTTGGCAAGTATGATGCAATTGCACCAAATGGGAGCAGATTTCCAGGAAAAGCATCCTCCAATTGAAATCCATAATAATTCTTAGAATTTTGCACCTTCAGTGGAAGGCTAGGAGTTTCATGTTACTTCTAACTCCTGTGCAAGATGTTGTGGTATTAAACTAATTTCAAAATAAAAGTAAAAGTATAGAAGAATCCACTCTTTATAATTCCACTTTTGCCCAAAGCGTGACATGATGCAAATTTTCTTACCATTTCCTCTATTTGAAAAATTTAAATTGGAAGTAAGTAATTTTTGAGGCTTTGTCACATCATAAACATGCTGTTTCGCAAATTTTACTACCTTTCTAGCAGAATTAAGTTCTACTTTTCTTGATCTGGAAGACTAAAAAACTTGACTTAATATCATGCTGAATCAATAGGTTACCATTACAGCATGATAATATTATTCAGCAGCATCAATCAATTACCAGGAAATACTTATTAAAGTATTGTAGGAGGAGCAACTTAATTGCCTTGTAAAGCTTCTTTCAGAATTTTCATTCTTTTTTGTTTGAAATTCAGGTTATTTTTGCATTAAATATGTTGACCTTAAAATGTAATTGATTGAATACGTGCCACCACTTTATCCAAAGCATAATTGTTGAAACTTAATGAAAGTGATGTTCATACCTGAGGTCATTTTTCAACTCGACTACGACATCCTTGCCAACCAAGGATTTGAAGAAAGAGTAGAACAGCTAGAAAATAAGAAATGAAACATTTGATATCAGTCTTTTCATGCATTTATGTGGTCCATGGGAGGTTATAGAGAGGAAAGAATAGATTGAAGGGAGTGGAAAAATTGGTAGATAAAAACAAGATAACGATTGATAATTTGGTTCTATACACAAAAACAGATCTGCGGGATCAGAGGATCTACAATATATTTATCAATTTTTAATGAAAGAAAAATTCAATTGGTACTCTAGAAATCTTACTAGAACTCTCGCCAGATAAGTTTACAGCTGTTTACTTTCTATGTGCAAGGTGCAAGTGAGTGCCATGAAGTCATCCAATGTCCATCAAGGATTGACCACGAGCAATGATACCACTGTGTGCATTGTCTACTATGCGTGACAGTCAAAAGTAAACAACTCCAACTTACCAAGCAAGTTTTAAATGTTAAGATTTTGAAGACAAATTTGAATGCGATGTCTAGCACATCAATGAAGTAAAGTTATTAGCTTTCTTGCAGTGACAGAATTCGGTATAGCTCCATGCACAATGAAGCTCTTCTTCAATTTTGAATAATAGTACTTGCTTTAAAAAAATGGAGTTGTTAACTGAGCACGCAATGCAAGCTAATATTCTCATATTAGACAAGATCTTTATTTATTGGTAACACTAAGGGACAGGACAGGATTTGAGAGCTACCACTATCATAAAATTAATAGTTAGGCTCTGAATGAGCAGTAGCAGTCTGCACAAGGTGGAGGGACAACAGTAGAGGAATAGCATCAGTCTTCCTATTAAATCAAAATCTGCTACGGCATTACTGGTTATACAGATATATCAATAGACTTCCAACCTTGAGGGGGTTTTAATGATTGGAAAATCTCTCATTGGTAAAACGCAGGTAAGATCAACCGGTTGGTAAAAACATTGGCAAATCCATTTTAGAGAACACAGTTCCTTCGGGATCGATTCTTTGTTATCATATTTTAGATTTGAAAGTTGGGTTTTCCCTCAGTGGAGCTATTGATGTGATGCAAAGGGCTTTCCACTATGGCTCCATTAGCCACAGATGTTGGCTTCAGCCGCGCTGTGACGATACACTCCGAATCCACTAGCTGTGGCACATCAGTTATGACGTCACCATCAACCAACCAGTTTAAGAACACAGTTCCATGCTGGATAGTACCGCCAATTATAAAGAAACCCTTATTGAGTTGTTATTGTTTGGTTTGAAAACAGGGATAAGGGGAAATAAATTAAAATAAAATATTAATAGTCCGGCAGCACAGGGTTGGAACGACTGACTATCAAGGAACAGTGCAAAACCCCATAACCCATATAATTCTTGAAGACGAACGTAATTTTGGCAATGGCTTACCATATTGATTTCGATTGGTCAAAACATCAACTAGACACTTATTCGTTTGAAAATACTCGTTAAACACAAAGCAGACACATTTTTCTGTACAGAGCCGGCTGAACAGGGAGATCGCTGTTGTTATGATTAACTTTTGAGGTTAGTTTTCGGGCGTCAGCAGTAAACGTTGCATCGTCAACAACCTTCCCGACAACTCATCACTCAATGTCTTTTCTTTTCGTGGCTCGTGCTGTTACTTTGTGACCACGTTGTTAATCATATTTTCGACAAAGTAAGTAATTTTTCGCCTTTTGATGCCTCAGTTTGTAGTTTTTAATCCTCATGTTCGTCACATTATCCTACAAAATTTCATAACACCTGCAGAACACCGCCCGGCAGCCCGGCTCCGTGATCGGCCTCCCAGTTGGCTGTGAACAAGTAGTTGACAGATAGCCTAACTAATCTAAACTCCTTTTTTCTCCAATTTTCTGATCATTTACCTTGTCCGAATAGTTTTCAGAATTTTTGAGTGTGAGTTTTCGCACTACCCGTTGCATAACTTTAGTTATTTTCCCAAGTTAAAAGCCCCGCCTGCGAAACGAGACAGTGGTCACCGATCAGGCCTGTGGCGATACTGCAAAACTAACCTCTGCATTCTCTGCTGTCACTTTATTTTTAAGCTTTATAAAGTCGTTATTAGAAATATTGAGAGCTTTGTAGGGCCAACAGAATTGGTTGCGAATACAGGCTACTTGCAATTGTTGCTGTCTGGTAGCATCTGAAGAGGGCACAACCTGCAATTCTACTGCAAGGAACCTTTTTCTTATTATGCCTGTTCCTCTGAATTATAATTAGTACTTTGTTAGCCACTAGGCTAACGATACTTTGCTGAAACTATCTTTAGTAGCAACTCTGGAAGATAGATTACTGATAAAAGGAAATTAAGGCGGGCTAGAGTCCATGCGAAGTTAGTTAACGTACTTCTTGACTGCAGCAGCAGATTGTCGGACACCACTTTTACCCTTAAAAGAATTAGATAAATCAAGATGGCGTATCTTCTGTCACAGTCTGAAAGTGCGTAAACTTAATTGGCGCAGACTCCATCCTGTTCCAAATGGATGGCATTTCATTTCAGGAAGAGATTTAAAATATAAGTAAGTGGTGCAGACTTTTTTGCCATTGATTTTCCGAAGATTGATCAGTTTTTTTCAAAAACTCTCATGAAGTAAGTTTCACATTACGGTTTTGTTGAATTGCACCATAATTTTTGACATCACGGTCCACTTTCTGTAAGTCCCGTGGATTTCTAAGATCGTCAATAGCATATACTGGAGGTATCATCAGCTAAGTTGGCACTTCTTCTCATTCTATTTGCAAGCAACCGCCATGTGCCATGTCCAACAGGGATCTAGGACTGACTACGCCCACGACCATTGGTCAATCCTTGACCGCTATTGGACGATAGCACTCAAGTTAAATGTACACAAGTGCCAACTTAGCCGACAACGCCTCTACTGACCAATATCTTTGTGTAAATGAATTAGAAACTGCTGATACCTTATTTTCTATCTTAAATTTTAAAGCCAAGTAATTCTTGCGGGGTAGTTCAGTACATCTTGCCTTTTGCCTTGGGCTGTATAATTAGAGTTCCACTGCCTTAAGGAAAAATTGAGAATACGATTTTTAAGATTTTTGTAAATATCATTTCAGATGCCGAGTTCACTGACGCTCAAAGATGTTGACCAACAGAAATTTGTCACAGCTTTTGCTGCTTTCCTTAAAAAGTAAGTGTTTCCTTTATTTTGAAAGGTGTGTGGTCTTCCTGCATTAAATGTCTTTTGGGATTTAGGGAAGGATGTATCATTTCTTTGGTATTTAATCTGATTTGGAAAGATTTTAGTAACAGAAACCACCAAGTCCTACAAAGTTTTAATTGAGAGTACGGCTTGAAGTTTCATTACTCTGCAAGATTCAACACAAGGATAAAGTTAAATTACTATTTTCTTACCAGTATTTTTTCCCCTGACTTGGAACATTCAACAAACATCAAAAATTTCCTAAAATTGACCCCTGGGCAACAATTCTAAGTCAGAGATGAAAAACAGGGAATTTGAGAAATCAAGTGTTAAATATTTACTGGCTCTGTTCCTAGTTTTACAAATGATTCACGTCACATGCCTATAACATCATGAATAATTCAAATTATGGCTAGAAACTTTGACATATTCAAAACTTAAAATTGATGTTTTTTACCCAAAACCTGCACTAAAAAATTTGAGTTCCTGCCTTATGGCATCATTTACCCTGTTGCGTCACTTGACAAACTCAAGCTCTCTTCAAGACACAGTAACAAAGCAAGAAATAAGCTAAAACAATGATTAGTTTTCTCTTGCATCCTACCTAAAAATTTTCTGTCAAATTATTTGACTTCAAATTAAAATCTATCATCATGTCCTCTGAATCAATCCTTGTTCATATGTCTTATTAATTTTTATATTTATTTGTAATCAGATCAGGAAAGCTGAAGGTGCCTGCCTGGGTAGATGTAGTGAAAACAGGAAAACACAAGGAACTAGCTCCTTTTGACAGAGATTGGTACTACACAAGATGCGCAGCTGTCCTGAGGCACATTTACTTCAGGTCGCCTGTAGGAACCAAAACTGTCTGCAAAATCTTTGGAGGTAATCTCAATTTCTCTTCACTCTCTTGGTTAATTAATCATAAAGGAAAAAGGTATAAAAGTAACTTAGACCAAAAAGCAGAAGCCAACAAAAGTTGATGGGGTTTTTTTTTTTTTTACCCGTAAGTTGGATATCATGACCTACAAATCTTTTTTTTAGGGGTCGATCAGTGAAATGGTAACATTGAGAATTTGTTTGAATTTAAATTCAGTCACCTTCATTCTATTTCTTCTTTGTTACCCTCTCTATTTCCTGATGAATTTTTAAATTTAATGCCTGTAGATAGAAACAAGGCATAGGTATGGTATTTTTAATGTTTTTAAATAAAATTTGATCTCAAGAAAAGAAGGAAAAAAGTTATTTTTGGATGATCCTTAAAAGAATGTCAAACTAATTCTAGAACCTTTTTTGAAATTTTAGCCGTAATCTTCTTGCCCAGCATAAATTTTTGTGTTGTTTTCACTGTTTGATCATTCAGAGACCTTATCCTACATCCTTTTTCGGTAGGCTAGTTGTTGCATTTGGATAGGGTGTTGTAATGCAATGGCTCACATTATAGCAGGGACCTAGGGACTTCCGATCACTCGATCATAATAATAAGGCTGTTCACGTTGTACATGATAGGGCTGAAAAAATTAGGAAAGCTCTTTTGCTTGATCGAAATCATGTGTATCGATGTGAAAGTGTGTTTTTCATAGAATAGCATTTAGTTCTCGAAATTGCGGTAAGTAGGGTTAAAGGACCAAAAAAAGGTCATTGCTTTGAAAACTGTGGGGAAAAAGGGTTTTTTCAAGATTAAGACCAGTTGGCAAAGTTTAAGAACTTTCTGCATCCCTGCATTACGGAAACTCTACAACTGTGTTTCACGATTTCAAAGTTTTTTTTTTTCCAAACGCAGCTCCCTCTCAGTTTAAATTCTGTGGCATTTTAAGTTAGTAGTTTCTTTAACACTCTCAAGAAGTTCTATCTTCAGTTAGAAAAACAAATGAAGAGGTAGATCAGGTTGAAGCTTTCCTTAAAATTTCTAACACTAGATTCCTCCTTCCATGCTTTGCTTCCCAATGAGGAACATTAAAATTTTCCAGGCGAACTCTCTTGGAATCATAGTGCATATAGTAACTTTAATTGAATGTCAATCTGTTTCAGGACGCAAACGTAATGGTGTTTGCCCTTCACACTTCTGCCCTAGCGCTGGCAGCGTAGCTCGTAAGGCCCTGCAGTCCCTGGAAGATTGCAAATTGATCGAAAAAGTCGAAAAGGGACGAAGAATCACTCCATCAGGCCAAAGGGATGTTGACAGGATTGCCGGAAAAGTTCGAACGGAGATTAAGAAGAAGAAATTCCTCCACCAGCAGAAGACATCCGGCATCAAAGTTGCCATTCCTGGAACCATCGATGCTTAAGCTTATCCTCTTTTTTATTTGTAATTAAGACCTAAAAATTTTTAATAAAATAAACACAAAAATTGTTTTCTTAAGTTTGTGTTAGCTTTTTGCCTTAAATTTTCCCGTAGGAACTAATTAATAATTGCAGTGACTTCCTCAATGTTTTCCCCTCTTCTTGCGGAGTTAGAAAATAGAGAAATGATTAGTTATGCATCATTGCATTATTTGCGCACAGTTTTTCACACTTTGAATCTATTTAATTTAAATGAGGAACGATATAACAGGAATTGCCTCTTATGTGTGATTCCTACCAATTTTTCATGAATCCAAAAGAATACCCTATCTGAAAGTTATCTTACACAGGCTGCTTATTGGTTTCTCTTCAAGGAATTGACTGCAGCCTGAATTTTCAGGAGTTTCAATGTGTTCAAAAAGTCTTCTTTCTTGAATTGAGCCATTGAAATGCAGTATTTTTTCAATCATTGATCTGAGAAATGGAAGAAAGCTAACTTTGACTTATGATCAGTCGAAGAAATAAAAATTTTCACCTCTGGAACTGAAAGGATCAAAACCAATATGGTCCCTTCTTGCTTTGAAAACTAAAGGAGAAGTTAGAATCATACTTTTCTTTCAAGTGCAAAGGAAAGTCGATTTCAACTTTAATTAATTCTACAGGATGGAGGAAAGTCATTTAAAATTTCTGTCACTTTGGGGGGGAGGTGGAGGTGCTTAGTCAACAGTAAGCCTTGTTTCCAATAGACAGCTTGCATTCGGAGCACTGTTGAATGTCAGTTAGATGTGACCAGGCAGAGTCCAATTAGATCGGTGTTGCTCTGCTTTCCGACACATCATGTAGAGCATCTTTTTAACCTTTGAATCATGCTGTAAAGTCGTGGCAAGCAGACTTTAATATTTCCCCCTATTTGAATTACGCTTGCAAGCACCTATTGAACACAGCTTCATCATAACGATTAGAATCCATCAACCTAAAATCACGACATCCTCTACTCCCTAAATATTTATTCTCATCTAGCCCACAAGTTATGTGCTGGTGACGACTGTGCTTTCTCGTTCTCAAAGGTGTAATTGATTTTTAGTTCACTTTAGTTTAGATATTTACTATCTTATTTTAATAGCCTTTATAAAATTTTGATGTTCTGAATATATACAGGCACCTCCCTCCCTCCATAAAAAAATTTTAATATAAGTACAGATTCTCTCTATAATGTGAAGCTTTCCAAGGAACAAGAACTTACAAATGATGAGCGTATTCCAGGATTGGTTAATAAGGTCATTTTCAGACAAAATAAGATGCTGCGTAGGTAAGCTTTAATTTTTAAGTAACTATTAATTTTTCTCTGAGAATTTTTGGACCAAAAATGAATTAATGTCCATGTATCAAAAAAATAGTTCATGAGAACAATTCACTTTGAAGTGTTTTTAATATACATTTTATTTTTATCGTATTAAAACCAACCATATTTGATCTTATTTCGTTCAGTTCGCTGAAAGTCGCTCATAAAAATCAATTGAAATAACCGTTCGAAACACGCGCTTCGCGTGTGAGGAACTAACTACCAACGGTGTTTGCCATCCTGAACCAGAGGTTTGTTATATTTAGTTTTTCAGTACCATTAGATATACGTTGGTACCTACTGCAAACACATGGAGGGAAAAATTTTCTGTTTACAAAGTTTTTATAGGTTATGCATTATTGTATTGTCCTTCGTGTCGTCTTATCGTGTTTTCATTTTTATCTTTACTCTGAAGGAAATGTCAGTCTGTCAGTGTGATCTATTTTGCGAGTGACTAATTTCATTTCGTCTCAACAATTATTCAAACGCTATACAATATTAATTTACTTCAAATATTAAAGATTCTCTCATTCGTCATCTAAGCTTTGATGTTTTTCACTCGTCAACAGAACTGTTGCAAATTGTAGACACTCCTGTCTCGACCATGGATTTGGATGATGATTCAGTTCCTAGAGGAGCTCCAAAGCCGAGATCATTTACGGTAAATTCTATCCGTTCAAATTTTTTATGCCCAGTTATCAACATACAATCTTGAGACACATCTCAGTCATACATTACTTAATCTACAATACTGTATCAACTTTGTGGCGTTTTAGTTCTCCGTTGATCATGGTTCAAAATACAACCCATCAGGTAGCACACTATAAATTAATTAGTTGTGTGCTGACCAGCTTGCAACTGAAGGGTCGAGCACTTTCTGCAACCGGTATTCCTGGTTGCCTCTTTGGCGCTAGTATGCTTGCATGCATGCTTTATGAAGAGTTGTGCCGGATACTTACAATGATAAACCAAAAATCCATACCCTCTACCAGTAAGCTACTTGGCTTTTGATCTCGGTCATAATCTGAGGCCAGGCAGCTGTTGTGGAGCCCCTAAGGTAGGTAGCATGAAGTTAAGCTTTTAAATCTGGGGACACTAGGAATGTACCCTGTTCACGGCGTTTCAAATTCGCTGCTCTTATTTCATTTTTACAAGCCAATTTTACGGTTTGAAATTTTCATAGAATAATTGTCAAGTACTCAGAAAAGATAAGTTGAGAAAATTTTCAAGAAATATCAACTAGTTTTTATATTAAAAAATAAATACTTCAAGAAGTCTGCATCGTTGTGACTTGAGATGCATAGTTGACAAGTTTAATCATTGATGCTCCTCAAGTGGTTAATTCCCTTTTCTGTGGGTCACCAATTTATCACAATGTTTTCTGCTAGGATCAATGCCAATAAGAAGTTCCAAAAACATTTTTTTGGCCCAATCTTCAATTTTTGAGCTTTACTTGCCTCTAAATTATGACATTTTTTCCTCTTTTTCCAGGAGATTCCTAACAAACCTGAGGTTCCTGAGATCTCACTGATTTTCGATTCCAGATCACCTTTTGACAAGGATTCTGTACCCAATACCATCAAACCAACAGAGCAACCTACAGAAAAGACGTCTGACCTTGCACCAGTCTCTGAATCATACAATGTTTGGCGCTTCAAAAATGCTCACCTCCTTAACCATGTATCCAGTCGCCCAAATTCTTTCCAGCCTGCTCCACTCTATGACGGAAGATCAGAGGGAAGACCTGCATTTAGCTCTAATTCTACAGTGAATCCACCAAGTAATTTCGTTGGTCTCTCGAGTGGTCATCAAATGAACTATGGGAATAGTGCATCAGAAAAAATACCAGTGCGTAGCTCCAGCCCCTCTGAAAATTCTCCATATATGCCAAACAACTTTCAGTACAATTCTCAAATGAATTATGTTAAGGAGACGTCAGAGAATAGACCCATATGTAAATTCAGCTCTTCTGGAAATTCATCAGAAAATTCTAATGGCTTCCATAACGGCTATCACATGAGCCATGCTCATAATGAGGCACAAATTGACAGGCTCAAACATAGCTCCAGCCCCTCTGTGAGTCCATCAAGGAATCTGAACAATCTCCAAAATGGTTATCAAATTAATTGTGTGAATGGAATACCAGAAAGTAAACTGGCTTTTGGATCCGTTCCCTCCGAAAATTCATCAAGACTTCCCAACAGCCTTCAAAATGGTTGTCAAATGAACTTGGCTCGTATGGAGACACAAGTTGATAGGCTCAAGCACAACTCTTGCTCTTCCTCAAGTCCATCAAGCCATCCAAACACTCTTCAAAATGGCTATCAAATGAATTATGTCCAATTCTCCAGTGTCTCTGCTCCAATGCCAAACCAGAACTCAGCAGTTGCCTTGGCTAACGGTGTTGGAAATCATCAGAATGTTTCTATGCCTCCTCACAACAATAAAAATCTAAACCAGTATGGTGTTTATAACCCCTATGAACCCAAGGACCTTGTTGTTAGAAACTCGGACCGCAAAGTATCTTTCGAAGATCTCCCAAAAGATACATTCCACTCGGTATCACCTTGCAAATGCAATACTTGCGTTCAAAAAATGCACACCAAAATGTGTCGCTTACCACAACAAATGCGACAGTTCAATCCTCCTCCTGTCTCACCCGCCGAATCATGCGAACAACCGAAGACAAAAAGAATTTCTACATCAGATTTGTATCAGATAGTTTTAAATCAGACGGAACAGCTGATGTTACTTCGGGAAAAAGTTGATGAGCTCTTGAAGGAGAAGACACCCTCAAAGGCACATGCGTTAAGTATTCAGCAGAGCCCTCAAAAACGGACAGTAGGAATCCAAGTAAATGCTGATGACGATCTACGGCATAGGTCTGTTGGGGTAATGACAAGTTTCTGTGAAAGAAACTCGCCGAGTCCTCAGCCAAGAAAGACACCACCAAAAATTAAAGATGCAGAGAAGGATTGTTGTTGTAGCTGTAATCATAAGTCATCTCCCAGGTCCTCACCAAAGGATAGAGTAAGTGACGAAGATGATATAGGTAGTAATCGGAGCAAAAAAAGCACACCTAACTCGTCACCGTTCAGTCAAGACAAAAACGATGTTTCATTAACATTAAATGCTGCCAATTTACCACCTGTTCTAGAACAGATTCCATCTCCTGAGCCATCGGTTCATGTAGAAATGCAAGATTACCATTCTTCCTCGGATGATGAAAGGTATGTAATCACATTCAGTGCTTTTAAAATTCTCTTTAAATTTATGGACTTTTGAGCCAATACCTGTAGGATATTGAATTTTGGGAAGACATTGATAATTGTTTAGGACGCACATCCAAGTTTTGAAGGATTAGGGTTCCATGAGAGATTTCATTTAGAAATGGATTGGGAACAGCCGAGAGCCAGTAACAGATTATCAACACAATTGGTACACAATATTTACACGTCCAGACGAAAATACATCGTAGCAGTCCTACAACATACCAAGAAAATACAGAAGAGAAAAGGAAATGATGCAGGGATAAGGCTACCAATTTTTTGGGCATCACTAACTGTAAAAAATAAGAAGAAATGCTCAAAAAATGCCCGACACGTCTCGTGATAGTAGAGTTTCCATTGCCATGAGCAGAGTATTTTCCCACTTGTCCTTGTGTTATGTTCTCCTCTTTTCTGTATTGTTTTGTTTTTTGATACATCTGTACATGCAATAGAACAAACCACCCATGTTCGTATAATATTCTGTCTCCCCCCAGATGTTCGTTACTCTCTTTGTGAGGAATTATTCATGTCTTGAGCCTCAATAATGTTCTGTTGTGTTACAGTGTAGAGTCTGTGAAGCAAAACCCAGATAATTTAAATCACAATGGAAAACAAAATGGCTGGACATTCTACGACAATGTCATCGTAAGTTAATCTTTATTTCTCTGAAAGAAAAGAAAATAATCATTGTTAATCCATCATAACATTTTGGGTCAACCAACAGTCAACTGTTGTAATTTTATTTAATGCACTTCCTAAAATGCACGAGTAATGTACTTTTTAAAATTGGAATAACTATTTGAAAAATAATTTTACTCATGCTTGATCATGAATGAAGGGTATGACACATGAAAGGAATTGTTTTCAAAAGAAGTGAACCAAGGTTGTTCATTTTTCCGACTCAGTATTTCAGTTTAGTTCATTGTTCTCTTATGTTTTAACTTTCATGAATTTTTTAACTGAATGAGCATTTTCTAGAAATCGCAAAAATGTCACACAACTCTTCCAATTTTAATACCTTACAAATATCTGTTTGATTTCTACCAATTGACAAAATGAAAAAGTAGATCAAGGCAGAAAATACTGCGCTCATTTTCTGCACGAAATGTGAAGTTTATTTTGAGGAAACATCCTGTGCTCTCTCATTCTAGTGCCAAAGCTATACCAGAAGTGCACAGACAAATTTGCATCACAAGGTTTATAAGAATCTTCTTTTTTAACTAGCTACTCTGATGAAATTATCCAGGAGAAGTTTCCGACTAAAAATGTTTACTTTCTCGCTCCCCTAGGGTAGAGAGGAAGTATTGTCATTTTTTAATGCTATGCTGAGTGCTTGACCAAGTCTAGCCCAATAAATTCATTATTTTTGTATGATACATTTTACTCCGTATCAGGAAAGTCTTATGGAAAAATTTTTAAAAAAAATTTAAAATTGAACTTGTGATGTGCAAACAAAATTAATTAATTCTAAAACGATCTTACAGGGGCAAGTAAACAATATTCTACAGAATTCTCAAGAGGCAGCGTTACAGTCTCAACCTGTCCCCAAGAACCCCATTAACTCCATCCGACAAGCAACCCTTGAACAGCTTCATAAAATGGGTATTGGCGGTGTGGATGAAAAGAATACTTGTGAAAAAAGGTGAGACTTTAATTTTATCACATTATTTCCAAAGAATGAGAGAAAGAAAGGAAAAAGTCTACATTATATTTTGTAGATCCCACAATGGACAGCTAAACAGGGTTAACACTGAAGCAACTCAATACATGAAGATTGTCAAATCAATAGAAATAAAACATTAAGATGAAATCATCAAAATTTTATCTAGGTACCACTCAAAAACACATCCATTAAAGGAGAATTTGCATGCAAATTTTTTTTTTTTTCCATCTGAAAGTGCTTAAAGAGCTGATTTCACAGTATTTTTTATAATTTTTTTCGGATACGGGAAATAGTATAGAAATAGATTTAAAAGTGAGAAAATGCACCGCCTAGTGACGTCATCTGGCGGCATTTCCCATTGAAACATACATATTTTAGCAAATTGGATCATTTTGTCATATCGTCTCCAATAATTGGTCGCTTCATAAACCAAGGGTATCCCAGTGTTCAGTTCACTCAGTAGTTTCCGCTTAAACACGAAATTCATCAAATTCTAGACACCTGCAAATTCTCTATTTATACTTATGTTTTTGATGGTGATTTTAGGGTTTTTCACTGAACAGGAAACTAATTTAGACTAATCCTATGGTACACTGAAAACTCTAATTTCTTGCTCATGAGTTAATTTCATACATTCTTAGCATCAAATTTGGATGAGAAAACAAGAATTGAAAGTTTTAGTTCATACTGTGTCCAACAGTTCATTCCTTCATCAATTTTTAGTAATACTCTCTTTTGATAATTAAACTTCTCTCTCATCAGAAAATCCATTTTGCTCTTTCTCATCAAATCTAGTTGCATGAAATCAATCTCAATATCTTATGAGCTTTATTTGATCTTAATATCGATGAAACTGTAAGAAAAAAGGCCTCGTTAGAGAGTGTAGTGTGTTGTTGTAGAAAACTAAGGCGATTCAAGAGACCAAAATATTGGCAGCTTAAAAAATATTTAGCCATTTCTTATTGATTTTAAACTATAAGCGAACAATATCATTCAGAGAAGCAACAACTTTGCTCACGTCCAACTCAAGAACAGATCTTTGCTGTTGGTTAGAGGACCCCAACCCTGTTCCCCCGTGCTAAGGAAAAACGCTGTATGAACCTTCAGGCGTTGCCAATTTTCCTTCAATAAAACTCGAATTTCCTGGTTGACTCATTAATATTTTTCTTAGAGTTAATCAGATACTTTTGCTCACAATTCCACCGAAAAGTCCTGAAAATTTCAAAGTGAAATATTCATAACTTTCATAAAAGATGAACAATTTATCGCGGGAAATTAGGCAACTCTCAAATGTTCATGCGATGTTCTTACTTAGCACGGCAGTGTTTCTAACAAACTACTATTTACGTGGAAGATATCGAGTGTTTCCTTTCATTTTGCAGAATGGGACAGGAGCTTTTTCCAGCTCACTTTAATCAAATTCCAAATCAGCACAATTTAGGAGAATCAGATCTAAGTCTACACATGAACCAGCTTGCAATGAAGTATCTGAATAAGGATCAGTTTACGAATGGTAGGGTGGTTTATTTTCAGTTTTAGTTTTTTCTTTTCTGCGGAAAAAGACAGTGACCTTTACAAATGAGAGAGAATTCTATTGTTCCAGCCACTGGGTTTTTGCTTTTTGCTAGAAAAAAACAAATAATGTTCAAGTGGAGCGTATCCATATGCTGTCTTCTGGCAACTCCCATACCTTATCCCAATTATTTTGCTACATGAGTTTTTTGGTGTGTTCTTTTAAAACAGCATCAGTTCTCTATGTTTTCACGATCTCGAAAATCGAGTTATCGCAGATTCTGAGGATGTTTTCGGTATTTTCTTAGGCTGAATAGAGTCCTCTAAATAATTATTCTGAATGTCACGTTTCAAGGGGGAAAACAGAAAATAATTTTCTTTGTGGGTATTCCCCCTCCAAAAGATTGATTTTTTTTTATTCTTTTTTAATTTTTTCTTCTCTCACCTTTCATAAATTATGTAGAGTTTTTTTTAGATTTCAAGAATGTATCTGGTTTTTTTCTAATTTAAACACTGAACAGTACACCTTGAATCATTAATCAGGGAACTGGACGCTACTTATTAACTTAATGTGCAAGGGAGAGACATCATAATGCTCCTTCTCTCTCACTCTCTCCCTTACCTATTATTTCAATGACCATCTTTTGTTTTCCTAATTTTTGTACAAATTTTTAATACGTTTTCACTAATTTGATGATACTATGTAGTATAATCATACTACATAGCATATAGCTGCACGTTAAGGGTCTGTTTTGCCAGGAAATTTGTTGAGTACAATAATCATAGCTTCTTAAGATTACTAGCTGTATAAGAGCAGATATTTCTATCTTGAGTTATGTGTATTAAGTGTTCTATGATTAAAGTGATCCAAAGTGAAAAATTCAAAAAAAATATCTGAATAAATTACTAAGGCCGGTGAAATTTGCCTCTTTCAGCTGTTGGTATTCAACAAGATATTGCCGTTTGCAATATGAATGGAGGAACCAATTTGTCTTTCACCACCCTCAGGTATCTGGAACGGTATCACCTAATGCCAGCTGAATTGAAACAAGGTATGCGTTTCATTCTCTTATCCGTTTTTTTAGGTAAATCAACGACGTTGCGTCGACTCAGTTCAATACCAAAGGCTCAGCATCTTCAACTCAGCAAAAGTATCACTTCTCAACATGACTAATTCTCCAAAAAATGCGCTTTTCACAATCAATTTTCTCAAGATTGATTCACAGAAAGTTAGTTTTTAAAAACTCATTTTTGTCGGAAGTTAATAAGGACTACCATAAAAAAAATATCGAAATTTAGCCAGTGCCAATTTTTTTATATTCCCTGCGTAGTCCATTAACCGGTGCCAAATATCATAGTATTCTGTGCATGGACCTTTATTTGTCTATTTTTTTAAATATTCACCTGTCAAGCACAGTGACCTGACTTCGTCCTGAAATAATAATGCTGTTGCGCGCCAACATCTGACATTCTTGCCAATGTATTAACCTCTAACAAAAAAAATTCAAAATCAACATGGTAATCTATGAAAAAAGGAGAAGAAGCTGAAAGAGGAAGAAAAAGAAAATGAAAAGGAGAGGAGGAAAAAATGAAAAGAGAAAGAATAGGAATGAGACATTGACATGAACTAATCTGAGGAACAGAAAAATGTTCACCAATTGACATGGATTCGATAGACAAATAATAAAAACAGTAAAGATCCCAGTCTATTGCTGTGGTAAATTTCTCAATCAATCAAATGATCAATTATTAAAAATACATTTTATTGGAAAGTATCTAGACCTTTGACTTCTGTCGCGGGCATTTTGCTAGTCCTGTAATAATTATTTGCATCACTATTTATTTCCAGACTTTCCTCCAACGATGGAATGCTGTCCTCAGGAAAATTTCAACCATCCTCAGCCCCGTTTTGAAAACCACCACCTGCATCAAGTTCCGCAGCATTTAACAAATAAAGTTTTAGACATCACCGCATTGAAACAGCAACCAAAACTGTTGTAGTGCTCCTGCCAATCATTTTTGACACTTTCCAAAACAGAAAGAATTTGTAGTTTCAACTTAAGCTCAATCTGTTTCGAAATTAGACTGTGGAATGCCTTGATTTCACCAGGTAATGAATGAAACGTAGGTCATCTATCATATTCCTCTTTAAAGTTGACGCCTCTAACCTAACGTACTAACCTGATGTCCATGATATTTCCTTTATTCAGGAAGATTGTAATTGATCTCTTCTATATTGAGGAGAAATGAAGGCTTGAACACTCGGTAAGCTTTCGTCGATACTGAATACAAATTTTTTATTGTTTTGAATCATTTCGATACAGTTACCTCTCAATTATTCAAAGTCTAAGGGAAAATTTAAATTAGAGCAATTTTTGAAGTTTTCAAGTTTTCTAATTAGTAAGGAAAGGTGAAATAAACCTTTCCAGTATGCAGACAATTTAAAGAAACAGCTTTTACAAAGGGAGCAAAAGAGGGTTAAAAAACACAAGGATATTCAGGGAATTTGTGCATACCTCAGTGTTTAGTAAATTTTGAAAGTTAGTGATTCTGGTTTGAGTGAGGAAGTTCTAATGAGCTGAATAGACTTTTTCTGCAATTGTGAACAAAGCTGAAAATACATTGTTACTTTTACAGATTTAGACGATTCAGCATTTTTGGAATTGACTACGAATTTTGTAGAGAGTGTCTCTTTAGCTTCTTCATTGTCAGATCATCATTATTTTTCTCTGGCAATTCAGCAACGTTCGCAATGATTTTTGAATCTATGAAAGCACCTCAAAGAAAATTTGAATTACTCGGGTTTTTTGAAGGGATCAGAATTTTCATTTGTGCCAAGGAGATTTTCGAATTATCGAGAGAGGCTGTATTTGTAATTAATTTGAAACAAAAAATAGAGTAAGACTGTGTTTTCAAAAAATTTCTGTGTCGCATTTTAAATCAGAATTTTACCCTTATTTTTCTTAAAAATTATTTTAAAGAAAAATTGTTGTATACCTACTTACTTTTAGATGTATTTTATCAAAGTTCTATTTTTTTACACAGTTGTTCATTGCCAAAATTTGTTAGTAACAATTCTTGTTGAACTAAAAGCATTGCGGAAAACTGACTCACACTTTTATAAGTGTTACAATGTCCTCTCATTTAAAACAAATTTACAGTTAAAGTTTTAGTAACTCTCAGAATGTTCAACAATTGGTTGATTTGACCCATTCAACATTGTTCTCTAAAAAATGTATTCCTCCAGAAATAATTTGTTTGACTTTCAGTGGATGAATCATCGTGAAAATATCCTTTTTACTATAATTTGAATAAAATTTCCCAGTTATGCATGCTTACATTTTTTTAAAAAAATTGATCCCATGTATATAGAACACTGTCCTGTTGTGAGTGAAGGCACAATAATCAGGCTCTGGTACTTTGCTGGTGGAATTTTTTTTTTCAGTAAAATTTTCTGCGGAGATGAACTTTCACAGCTGATCAAAAAATTTGATCCAATTTAGGTATTTAATTAACATGATATTTAGCATTCAAGGTCAAACACCAAGGTTTGATTGCAACTAAGATTCAAGTTAATTTTCCAATTATAATGACTTGAGCAAAAATCTCTCAAAAAACCTCCCTTTATCAGAAAACTTACCGTGCAGAGAAGCATGGATATTAATGATAATAGGTCCAAGTATTGAGGATCCTCGCTTATAAGGAGATGGACCAGCATTTACCTTCAATGCGCTTAATCAGGAGTGGACATAATCGGATCCGCAGGGAGCGGAGGTGAACTCATAAAAAGTTAAATAGCTTGGCGATGCAGAAACAAAATTTGAACAACTGTAGCTCGATGAAATGCGAAAAGTATGGCCCACAAAACCCTTTTCACAGATATCCTTTATCTATGATACTTCCTGAGAAATGAAATAGGGAAAATTACTTTTGGGTAAACCCTTGTAATTCTATACATACAGGCCAATGAAAATGATAGAAGAGTTTCGTTATTAAGGGATGGATAAAAAATAGCAGATTGAAATCAAAACAAAAATAAATATATTATCAACAAAATTTACACAGCATTAGACAACGTCCTGACTGAAGTAACAAAATCTACACTATTTACAAAATGATACAGTAATGTTCGACAGGAAGTTTTAATCCTGCTACAAAATGATAAGTTGAGATAATTAATTAGCGGATTAGATCATCATTAGGGGGAATTAGATACATTCTCATTACAAAGTTCAGGCGTCAGAGGAACTTAAAAAACTTGACAAAATCATCTATTACTAAAATCATTGGGGGATGAGAAAGAACATTATTTCACATGTACAATGAGAAAATTATTAAAAGTGTATTATTTGTTCTTTCACTTTGAGTGACAACTAAGTAAAGAGCCTCAACCAACAGGGGAAAAGATACTTTAAACAGTGAAATTATTTTAAATTGATCTAAATTGTTTTGCCGAATTTCATTAGAGAGGAGACAGTTTCAGACTAAAAAATTGGGGGGGGGGGTAAATCTCTGCAACAAATAAATTTTTCAATTCTTATGTGTTGAGATATTGACATAAATTTAAGATTTATCAACTTTGACTGAGTTCGCTGAAAATAGATTCCTTAGATTTAGAACATTTTAAAAGAGGCATTTACATAAGAATGGGATGAATCTGTGTAATGTAATGGAGGATTTAGCTTGTTCATTCGATAGAAGTTTAAAAGTTTCACAAAAAAAAATGTTCGTATTTGATAAATTTATAAGGCTAGCATCATCACACGCGCACACAAAAGAAGATTCAGAACAGAGACAGATAAATCAAGACTAATATCAATGAAAAAGTACTTGACCTTCCAAATCACAGCCATCTAATTTCAAAGTTACCTCGAGATGAGACTAAATAGAGAAGCTTTCTCCACACCCACATGTTCCTTTAATGTTTGGGTTATTAAAGACAAACTCCGCCGATAGTTTGGTCTCCACAAAATCCATTTCCGTGCCCAGAAGAGTCAGCTGAGCTTTTTTGTCTATTATGACTCGTATACCTGCCAAAATGAAACAAGAATTGGTGAAACTAGAAAAGGCAATTTAATCTCTAAACTAACCACTCCTCTTTTCCAAAATTTTTGCCGAGAATATACTTTCCTTTTTCTGTTCTCGCCTTTTAGAAGCATTTTCATTCATCTAAAATCATAATTAAGTTAGAAATGCTGGTGCAGAAGGTGAGAAATCCTCAAACTGTAAAAATCAATACGAGTAGAAGTTTTTATTGACACCAAAGAGAGGAGTCACTCAAAATGTGTTCGCCCAGTTAACAGTTTCTACCGTCATGAAGACTAAATTTGTTGTTAATTAGGTAATTGGATTTATTAAAATTTACAGTATGTAGATAAAAATTTCAATGCTGAAGCATGCAAATGAACAAACAATGCATGATCGGATCTCAAGTAATAATAATCTAAGGCGAGCATTTAGAAAACAGCACATGAAATTCCCATCGCCCAGTCAGCAGCATTTTGTTCAGGGTACTGAGGAGACAGCCATCTGAGTTTCATCCACTCAACAGAACAACAATCTTTTGCAGAAAATCGACGGTGTAAGTCGGCAATCGCATAACTCCGTTTGCAAGCTCGCAGATTTCCTGTCATACTTTATTTTTTAAACGGAAAACTACTCAACGGCAATTCTTTAAAACTGCCATGATTTTTCTTCTCTACGCGAAGAAAATTCTGCATAAACTTCAAGGAATGATGTCAATTTGTTCTCCTTTAAAAATTTAACATTGAGGCGGAGATATTCAGACTCCGGAAACAAGATATCGTCACCTTCCAGGCAAAGTATCACAAGCGCCATGCGACGTTTAAAAATTTCCGCCGCCATTTTATTTTTTTACAGAGAAATTGTTCGACGAAGCTGTCCGAAAATTTCACTGAATTTTCTTTGTGCTGCCGATAAAATTTAGGGAAATTTCCAAACAGATTCAACCAACAATTTCTCAGTAAAGAAATAAAATGGCGGCGGAAATTTTTAAACGTCGCATGGCGCTTGTGATACTTTGCCTGGAAGGTGACGATATATGATTGTAAACTTTTGCTGTCGAAATGCTCAATCTTGCAATACTATGATCATGGCAAACGCAAGGCAATTTGCTAAAATGATATTCTTTTTCTGACTCAACACTTTAAGTGATGAGGGGAATTGCGTGTTATATTGTTAAATCAGGCATTTTACCATAGAATTGGTCAAATGACTTTCAGCCAAGTGAGAAATATGACCATGAGGCAAAAAAATATTGCAATTCAGCAAACAAACAGCATTTTTGGAATTTTCTGCAACCCTGGCATTTACCACTTGCTTTAAGAAAAATGTATTTAAAAATAATTAGGTGCTAATAGTTTATCAATGGGCGACAGTGCACTAATGTATGATACTGACCCAATTATAATTTTTTCTTCTTACTTTGAGTTCTACTTCATTACGTAATGAGCTGACTTACCATCTTGAACTACCTCTTCATCAAATTTTCCTTTCTCTGTGGCATAATTTAGAGTGTAACTGAGGCCGTTGCATCCCCGCTGCTGGACACCAACTTTTAAGCCTATCTGTTGAACAGAAAACGGATTCAAATGATGGTCAAGGTTTTTCTTGAAGGAGGGTGGATAGGCTAGTTATGCCATAAACTGAGAAGCTGTAAGTAACATACATTACAGTCTTTGCAACTTCAAAGGTTTGTGACCTCCTGGGCATACTTACTTATACTGCATTTCAAAAAAAAAAAAAAAAAAAAAAAAAAAAAAAAAAAAAAAAAAAAAAATTCAGCTTTCAGATCAGGATTCAGTTCCAGAAAGTTGCCTGGTTCCCTTCATTAGAAACATTTGGGACCCAATCAACAGTTCTGCTTTATTTTGCAAAAAATTTGGCTTATGCTTGCTTTTTATTTCGTTCCATACTTACTTCTCACCTTTTTCCTACGACCGATTTTAATTTCCATCCCACGTACTATCTGGCAGTATCAAGATGAGTGAACAAACATTTAGAGACTGCTGTATGATGTTGAGAGAAATTATTATCCGATAAATAAAAAGGGAGGATTGCCATAGTAATGGAGATGTTGCATGTGTGAGGGATTTGCGATTTGACTGTTGATTCTTATGTAAAAGTTTGCGAGAACCACGATGGTGCCACTGGTTTTCTCTGAAATCATCTCCCAAGCTCAAAAAAAGCTCTCAAAGTGAGGCCAAAATGGAGGGGATATCCCACCCTACCCTGAGAGTCCACCTCTACATCAAGACAAACTCTCCATGCAAAGATAGAGAGCAAATACATTGACAGGGCTGCCACCTTATTTGGGGACTCTGAAACTGAAATCACGGCAACCCTGCTAAGGTATTTGTTCCTTATCTTTGCATGGAGAGTTTGTCTTGATGTAGAGGTGGACTCTTAGGGTAGAGTGGGATATCCCCTCCATTTTGGCCTCACTTTGAGCGCTTTTTTTGAGCTTGGGAGTTGATTTCAGAGAAAACCAGTGGCACCATCGTGTTTCTTGCAAACTTTTACATAAGAATCAACAGTCAAATCGCAAATTCCTCACACATGCAACATCTCCATTGTTGGCAGAGGAGCAAGATAAGCATAATGGAGCTAAGGCCTTTTCTACTACCCCCTGCCATGCAACAATGCCCCATGCCTTTGAGAGCTTGCTAGGGGTCAAAACGTTTCTCCTACGATTCACAATCACTCTTTTATTGATAAAAAAAGAGAGTGTTACTCACTACTGATCTCTAAAAACTTTTAAGAAGCTGCCTTTGTAGTTTCAAACATACCTACCAAATTAGTTAAAAAAAAAGGCTTGAAAATTTTATGTTCCTTCATTTCCAAACTCTAGCTGATAAGCATTTTTGATTGTGGGTGGGTAAAAAAAAAGGCAGCTATTTAATTATTTTTCTCTTTGCTGATGTTAATACAATTTGGAATGTCATCCATAATAAAACTTACATATTCTGGTTTGTCAGCTAGGATTTCTTTCACCTTGTTCACTGCTGCTGGAGTCTGTGGAAAAATGATAAAAACACAAATTGATGAATGATACTCAGGGTCACCAAAAAAAAAAACATTGTTCATGCCCCTTAAAAAAATTGCAAGAGGAATGTTACCGAAACCAAAACTTGAGTGAACTATGTTTGACATGCTGACTAGGTACTAAACCGTATTCAAAACTGTAAATATGACATCATGAGCTTGATTAAGAGGCTGTGCAATCACAAAATAAAGCCTCCAAATACCAAGGAACGATGCAATCTCAGGTTGTAGTTTTGCTGTACAGAAAAACTCAAGCCCATACGGGCAGGAGAAAGAAAATCCAGCACAGTTAATTTTAGGTCGCAACTGAATAAATTAATTCACAAACAATGAAGGATCCTTATAAATAATGTAGTACTTAGCATTAGTCATGCGAGTCCATCTCAAATAATCCTATGGGACCCATAGAGAGAACGTTACAGAAAAACGGTTCTCAGTACAATGCATTTTTCTTCTTAGGCAAATTTTTACTGTTAGAAGAAAGCCGAAAAAAATTATGACCCTTTCCATGAGCTATATCTATGGATTTGATAAAAATAGTGATTCAGCACTCAAACCAATATCTTTCCTACTAATCTCTTCAACTCTGTTTGAATTGGAATAGCAGATGTAAAAATCTCTGCCAATGATACGTTGAAATACTGTCCGGAATAGACGAATCAGAAAAGAGATTAGATTCACTTTTATTCTTAAGTTGCAGGTGATGTAGGACATTCATGCAAACTCGACTTCTTTCAAGGGTCATAAAACTATGTATGAATTTTGGGGCACACAGTTATGTCTTTCCTTTTCAAAATTGTACCAAGAGAACGATTCACATATTCAGAGAGTTAGGAGATCAATTTCTAAGCAAAATAATAAATTAAAAACTGATTGAATGGTACAAGACTTATACAGATGATATCATGTTTATTTATGTCATGTGTGTCATAAATGTTAGATTCATTATCATTAAAGCAAAACCACGTATCTCCATATGCAACATTGCCGATTTCTAGCCATACTTTGATTTTTCTCAAGAAACCTGGTTGATGTAGCTACTTGAAAACTTCCTGGATTTTTCTTCTTAATCAGCAGAATATTTTGAATGAATTTTAAGCTATATAATTAGCTTCTTACTCTTCCAACAAACAAATCAGAAGCAGAAATTAAGAGACTCCACGATGAGGATACATGATTTTGCACTTTGGCCATCGATATACTTGTGTCCTCTCGGTACTTAGTTGATTTCTGAACATGTATTATGTGAATCATTCTCGAAGTACCTAAAATTTTTTGGAGAAATCATAAACAGAGTGCTTTAATTTGCACCTGGTCTGTTGTTCCACACATAAAAAATTAATCAATTACCTACTTAATTTAAAATACATGCTGGATTGAAGAAAAAAGTCAAGTGGAGAAGCATAGGTCAAAGAGACTGATAGGATGCATTATAGAGTAACTAACTCGTTAAAAAATTAGATGATGCTTCCAAAGTGTACTTAATATGAAATAATGATAGTTTTGGAATATGTACTACTGTGCTGGAAAATGAGGTCATGAAATGCCATTGGCATCAGCCATTTTACATGTCATCAGACATGAGGGAAACTTTGCTCATAATAAAATTTTCGTTTACCATGGATGTGAGGAAGATACAGCTAAAGGAACAAGTACAGTAAGCGTAAGGGGCAAAAGGGTACTATAATCTTGCAAAAAAGTATGAAAGAGGAATTACCTAGGTACAGCAATTACAATGAGCTCGCCCACATCGTGGCTTAGTAAAGAGCATACAACCATCTTTAAGTCACTGAGTGCCAATTTCAAGCACAATTCCTTGCTTTGACCTTATGGTTTGACTCTTTTAAATAAAAGTGGTGTCATCTACAAGTTGGCGTGCAAAGAGAGGGAAAAAGAGCAAGATGTGTCAACAGAGGAAGTTGGGCGAATAGTTAAATACTCACCAAAACCAAGGCTGCCCGTTGAGGAATTAATCTCCTTGATTTCACTGACCGGACGGTAGCAGCAGCAATAACTCTGCTTGCTGCCATGACTACAAGTTACAGTTGTGTTGTAAGTACTTGAGATGAATGTTAATTGGCTCTCCTTGCACTGAATGGTGCATTTTGAAAATTACGAACACATTGTTGTTGACCAAAACTGCCTGGAGAAGAAACACAAATTTAGGTGAATCAAAGATAAAAATGAGAAAAAATTGCTTTCTACCAGTAAAACTATTTTAACCGTGGAAACTATGATCTTGTTATCGGTAATCAAGGTTGGTTGTTTATCTTTATCCGTTATCACAATATTTCGTAAGGTACAAAACGCACGTCAGCGAGCGATGGAGGGGTAGCGGAAACGACCGGAGAGAGCCGAACGGTTGGGTGACGTCACGAAGTGGGGATTCGTTTCGGCGAAAAGTTTACTTTGGAAGTGGCGGAGTCATTTTCATTTGGCTCGTAGAATTCCTCAGCAGTAGATGTCGGGCTAGCGCGTTGGTTAGATGCGGGTAGGAGCGCTGTACGATTTGAGACCAATAAGGCCTCATGCAGCATTCTCCAACCGATATCAAGGATAGATTATTGAGAGGGCTAGACGAGGAATACAATGTAAGGATAAACACAATATTTTCTTAAAATTTAAGCTCAAAATCTGTTATTGTAAATCTAGCTTGCGGATTACATGGTGTAACATGGCGACGGGCCTCCGAATCGTGATGTTTAACTGTGAATATTTTAGTGAAACTGCCTTTTTCAAGCCTTGGATGCGACCATGAAATCACTTTCGAGCACTAATCTTGCGATTGATCAATTAGTTTTTGTTCTACATTGCACTTTGAATTTATGTAATTGTGTGAAATACGTACCCTTGCGTTCCACTGAAGAGCTGAATGTAGTTCCTGTCCGACCTATTAGCTGCTGAGGAGATTTTCTGCGCCTGCGCACAACTCCGGTGGGCCGTGCCTTGGCTGGCTCATGGCGAGTGAACTTGCCGTCGTAATCTGTCAAAAAATAGACGTGAGACTTGAGCATTTCATTTCGTCACTTGCGTCCTTTTGAGGAATTGCTGGTTCCAAGCTTTCCTTATCCCTTGCGTTACGATTGTATTTTCCATTCCCTGAACCATTTATTTCTAGTTTCAATCCCGACTTTTAAATTCCTTGGTCACTATTGCCGGAGATACTTCAATCTCCTCGTCGAATCTCAACGTTTGTCCTTTCAGTTCCGCATGTAATATCCGGCTTTCCTTCGGATATCTACCCCAATCCACTCCACTTTCAACCCCCTTTCGTCTACCTCCTTAATTCCATATGTTCACTCAACTTTTACATCTCTAGGTTTGTCCAAATCCTAGTTGAATTATTACCTATTGCCTATTGGCCACTTCAGCTTCCTTATAAGTTCTAAGATTTCCATGAACTGCTCACCGAAGAATTTTTTCTCCTTTTCACCCACCCTGGGCAATGGAACAGAAAATCTTCATTCCCTTATTCTTTGCTCGCATCCTAAGTACAAGTACAGAGATACAGTTACATATCTTCAACAACCTCAAGCTATCAACGAGACTCCCCAAGTAGGAAATGAAATGCCTCGTCCAACGGAATGCCTCTAGGTCTAGACTCACCGAGGTCCCCTGATTTCTAATTTAATTCACCATATTCAACCGTAGTGAGACCTCAGTCAGCATTGACAATTGTTGGAGCGTCTTCACTTCCTGAGGTGCCATCCAACTAATGTTATGACCTCAGTAAAATCACCCTACCGCACTGAGTGCCATGTCACAGAATGAGGAAGAAGCCAGACGTTATGTTTATTTGCACCAAATCTAAATTTTTCAAACCTCCATTGGAACAGAATAAGGAGTTCTTATTCTTACTGTGTGTTAGTGTGCCCAAGCTAGTAATTTGATACCTCTCTCTTGCATGCTGAGAAGACCTTTACTGACCTCACTTGGTTCTATTCTCTCGGGATCATCAACTCTATACCATAGAGTTCTCAGAGTTAAAGACCATCAAGTTCAGTGCGTTCATCCAGAGGTTTATCATTCGTTTAAGAGAGGATCATTTATCAGGATATTCATCTTTCTCAACATGGGCAGAGTGTTGGAAAGCTAATGACATCATTTTTTCGTACCTTCTCTAATGAAACTAATCGCTTGGGTTAGCTTCGCGACCATTGAGTAAGCCATGATTCTGAAAGATTTTTTTCGTGTTTAAGTCCACAATCACAGTCTCTACGTGTTTTTTGCATGGGTCTAACCTATATCCTTATTCAGAGAAAGTACCCCATGTCCCTTGCGTCACTTTAATATTTATAAATGGAGGTATTAGGAAGAAACGGACTTCCTCGAACGAAGCACATTGGCAGCTAATCATGGGTTGCCCTACTTATTACGGAAATATTGACGCTTTAAAAAGAAACCTGAATAAGGCTAAAACTGATGTTACTGCAAAGTTAGTCCATTACTGGCGAATGTTCATCACAGTGGTAGAATTCATCTGGACAGATTGTGAAAGCAGAATACCTCAAACAACTGTCATGTTTGAAAACTCCTGCTGTTGCTGTTACCTTATTGCAACTGCAGCAAACTAACCCATATTTTCACCTTAATTTTTGGAATATTTATCTTGCTATTTGGGCCATTTCTGGTCAATCGATTTAGTTTCCTGGTTCATCGATCAATGTCTCAACAAACCAGATTTTTATTAATTTATTTGTCAGAATTGTGGCATTTTTTACATGCTAAGCTTTACGTATTTTGTATTACCAATATCTTGTTTAACTTATTCGTCTACCGCCTGGACTGGGCTGAAATAAAATATCATCTGACATTTTACTAATTAAAAATAGCTAATACCTGAATTTCCTTAAAATGTGGTGAGAAGTTTGCTTTATTGTGAACTGAAGTGCTTAAGTATCTCACTAGTCTCTTCATTACTTTAGTGCTGTTACTAGTTCATAACTGTGACTTTGCAAACGGATTTTGTTATTTTTAGCATCAATCTTCTCCCCTAGAAATATTGTGATAATTCAATTTCTTAAGTTAAACTCCAAATTTGGAATGGTACATTTTTCTTAGCTTGTCAGATTTTCATGATGTAACGCTCCGTTTTGGTACCTACATGTGACGAGGCCTCATCATAATTTAGTTGAGAAAAAGTATCTTCCAATTCCTAAGATTCTTGAGGTCTCTTCAAAAACATTTTTCTAAAAATTTCTCCTTTTCTTTTGCAGGTTGTGGACATGGGAGTCGTCGCAGAGGTCATTTCTATCTTGGAAAAGATGCCAATCACAAAAGAGGCCCTTGAGGTATAATTTTTTGCGTCTTTATTTATAAACTTCGCATGCTCTCGGAGTAAGCAAATATTTTAGACAATACTGCTATCCCTAAAATTTTAGGAGAAAAGAGGGAATCACACCGATGAACTCGGTCATATTTTTGCTGATATAATTGATCAAATTTCGAAAGTAATTGGATTGTTGAGGTGTCGTCAGCTATGTTGACGGTTTGTTTACTTTCGGCTTGCAAGCGTTTTTGCGCCACTACTATCCACATGAAAACATCAGACTCGTGCAGAAGCAAGAACGCAAGCTTAAATAAGTTGTTTAATACTTTCAAACCTTGTAACTTTTTATTTTTTAGCCATACAGGATTCACAACCATATAAAAGTCGCTAATCATAACTGATAAGTAGTTTTTTTACAATATGATCATGAGACGGATGTTTTAAGGTGGATAGTAACGAACGTCGCTTTGTGCAGAGGCACAAATTCGTCGTTGGCACTTGCAAACGGAAAGTAAACAACTGTCAACTTAGCTGACGACACCTCTAGCAAAAACATAAAGAAAGAAACAGAAATACTCATAAGACCACTGAAAAGGCAACGGAGCTGTGTGGATGTTGGTGACAAAATGTGCAGCACTGCCAGGACATGAGCTGATTTACTTGCTGGAGAATTGCTTGCTTCGGGCTGAATGAAGAGTCATAAGTCAACATCATAAGAGAGGAGAGCGGTACCCTATGAATCTGATTTCAGCATCTTTTCAGTGGGCTTTTTTTGTGATTTGAAAAATGCAAATTAAGTAGAATTAAAATTACTTTTATCCAGTCATCAGTTTCAGTGGAAGCCGCAAGTGAAATGTGTTTGAAAAGCAAGTTTCAGTGTTTAGAAACAGAGAGTGCTAGCAAAATCTGGCGCTGGTATAATCGGTGTAGCTTTGATTTCTGTCAAACTCGTGACACCTCTGGAAAATCGTTCAGCTGAAAATTATAGATAACTTGCCAAAATTAGTCTTGCAGACCAGAAAGCCCTTAAATTTTTGAGATGCTGTTAGAACACCTCTTGTGTCCCATTTTACTGTTACTATGGAAGTCTTGGTTAGAAACAACACATTGTAATTGACAAAGTCGCTTTGTTGACTTTCATCAGTTTTAAAATCAGCTATGATTTGAATGTAATGTTAGATGCTCATATTAATCGTCTCTAGCTGTATAATAAATATGATTTCAATTGTGCTAAAACTAAAACCCCTTTCCTATTTTGAAGTACAGAATATACTTTTAAATCTATGAATATCAGTCAGTTGAGAAAGATATTTTTACCTTTGTTTTCTCATGCCAAAAATTTTCCTGCATTCGATTTTCTCAAATAAAATTTAATTGCAATCCTCCTGTAAGTTGAGAACTTCTTATTACTACATTCTTCAGACCTTGGTGCTGTAGGTACCTCTGAAATCTATACAGAGTCTCTGTAGATAGTCAAAGGTATGTCATGAGTAACACTGTTGAATTCTCCGTGAAACTTCTCTCTTTTTTGGAGAGAAGTCATGAGAGTTTCACCTTGTCCAATGTCCACCCCTATGAGCCTCTGTCAGGAAGTTTTTATGGTTTAATTTTCCTTTTTTAATTCATCTTTGCCTCTGTTGTAGGTCACGAGATTGGGGAAATGTGTCAACTTGCTGCGAAAAAAAACAGACTGTGAGTCGTTGGCCAAGCGGGCGAAAAATTTGGTCAAACGTTGGCGTAACCTAGTTGACTTAAGTGGTGCTTCACAACAGAACGGTGCTGCCGTTGAGAAAAGCGTCAACCCTCATGAACCTCTAGTGGAATCCGTACCGCGTACACATGCAGCCAATAAGCGTCTCAGAAAAGCGGAAGATGACTCTTGTGAAACTTATGAGCCACAGAAGAAAAAGTCTCGAATCAATGGACTGACGCGCAGTCAACCTGTGATAGCCAATGCAGAAGGTGAGTGCAGCCGGCGTGAAGAACCTGTACCTGTAGAATACTTTCCACCGGCAGAAGTGCAAGTGCCTCAAGACCCTCCCATGGAGCCTCCACCTGGCCCTAAGAAGCGTGGCCGCAAAAAAGGCTCTAAAAACCGAAGCACGCTTCTCAAAGCTGCAGGCACGGTCCCAGTCGACGATGATCCAATCAAAGAGAAGATAGCATCAATATCCCGCACACCCAAGGTCAAAACCACCCAAGAACTTGTTGCAATGCTTGGTTCCAAAACGGGCGAGCTGGATGTTAATGTTGTGCCCAAGGACCGAAGTTCTAGTCTTAAAAATAGTTTGAAAAAAGATCAAAGTCTTTCCAGTAAATACTTAAGTCAAGAAGACATCCCATCAACGCCAGATAAGCCTAGTTCACCAATAATAATTGATAATGATAGTCCTACAATAGAGAAATTAGAGCCACCTCCTGAAGATCCCCCACCTATTCCTCCGCCCAAATTTAACACCGTAGAAGAAATACTGTCACAGTTGCCCCCTATTGACATTGATGCCATATCCTGGGATGAAACACCCGTGCCTTCTCCGCCTGCAAGTCCAGTTGTGACTGTCGACGATTTAGAGCGTCTTCATGGTGAGTGTGTTGAGGGTCTTAACGGAGTGTGGGAGCACTCTGCACCTCCAGCACCACCGCAGAGTGAAACATTTCGAGAGTGGCAGGAAATGGTTCACCGAAGATCCTACCACAACGACTTGCTTCGAATTTTGCCTTACACAGTGATCGATTAAGCTTTTTTACCAAGTTTCGTTTGTTTTTTTTTCTTCTTTTTTTTCTTGGTCGTAGTTTACTCCCATCTGTTTGTTGCTCTCTGCGTTTGGATCTTGTACTTTTTCAATTCCCAATATCTTCATTTCAAGAAAAGAATCCCTTGTCCTCCATCAAACCTAGTTCTAGCTTTTGAGCATGTGTAAACTACTTTCAAATGTAATGATTCTCGTTTTCGAGACCCAAATTCAAAAAAATTGACCAACTCTTCATTTTGGAACTGGGAAGATAAATTCATATTTTTTTAAGGTTGGAGATCAAGGAGAACATCTTTGAGAAGATTAGATGGGGAAAAGGAATTAGCAGAGATAGTAAAATCCTTTGAAATCTTACACTAGATATAACCTCAATTCCAGCTTATAAAAAGAGAATTTAACGTGAAGGATTAGAACTCTGCCCTAGACCTTGCCATTTATTTTGTACCACAAAAAAATAACTGATCAGGTGCTTCTCAGCCCCTTATTATTATCATTTTAGGATTTACTTTTAAAATATTCAGGGAATGATT
The DNA here is from genome assembly GCF_001854935.1 of Bemisia tabaci. NCBI lineage: Eukaryota > Metazoa > Arthropoda > Insecta > Hemiptera > Aleyrodidae > Bemisia > Bemisia tabaci. The sequence continues at coordinate 1,548,849 of NW_017547095.1, forward strand.
GCATTTAAGGGGGAGCTTTACTTCTCAGAATTTGGCTCTTAACTTTTTTATATGATGTTGTTACTTTTCTCCTGAGATTTCATTCATTAAAAAAAAAAAAAACAGTGAATTGAACTGTTTAAGCAATTTAATACATCCCTCAACTTTGTCCAACTACAAAAAATCTGCTTAAAATCTGCTTCATACAACAAACAAAGGTACCAAATAGTGTGCTGAGCCTTCGAGATGCCTGCAGAATGATTTTTCCGTTTTAGCAAAAGTCTTTGGAGCCTCAACCTTCAATTACGTTAATGTTGTTGTAGGACGTTTTAATGAATTTTGTATCACTTAGCACCCACAGAAAATCTATCAAGGGAATATATGCTGTGATATCACTTGTTTTACTTTTTCTCGGCGATGTTAAGTTAGTTATTATAATGTACTCTGCAGATTCTATCAATAATTGTGCTGCTACAAACATTGATTCTGCAATTTTAAGTCTCAGACCTTGAGTAATACCTCGATTAACCGATGATTTGTGGCAGAAGCCTGAGCTGTATACAGAAAATTGATAAAAAAACAAGAAATAAGTGTGGAAAAAACAGAGAAAATAATAAAGAAAATGAAGGCAAAACATTAAAAGTCAGGCTTATATATGTCTCATTGTAGCGTTCAATAGGTGGAGCATCAAATAAGTGATGAGTAGATAATCTAGGTATTACTGTAGAACACAATAGTCAATGAGAATCTTACAGTTATTTTCAAACGTTTCTGACATTCACTAAATTGTTTTCAGCAAATAATAGTAGCTAAACTGATTTTTTTAGTAATCAAATGAAAATACTTTACATTAGTTTAAAAACTGAGTAAAGTAAATATTTGTATTTATGAACACTACTCCAGCCCAATCGCATAAAACCTTCTGGAGATACAGTTTTTCGAAGTTAATTGTTAATTTACATCTTGGAATATAATTTGGAGTGTTGGAGTAAACTTACCAAATAATGTTAAAGATGATTTTGCCATTTTGCTGCAACATGTTCTCTCTCAAAAAGTGTAAATGATCTATGTAATGTGCAGTCCTACCACAGAAAGAAGCATTTCAATCACAATTATTTTGATCATTAGTCACAGAAATCTTAAGAAGAATCAGAACAGTTCTTCAAAATCTCACCTAAAGCTCTAGATGTTAGTTAAACATTTTCTTAACAAAGAGCACAGAACCAATTCAGAAAGAAAAAGATTCAACAGAATGACTGAAAAAACGCAATGCGCAACATTCAGATGGCCATCACTCGGTTTTGTTAAAGTTTAAAAAAGGAAGAAATGTAATTGTTTCTGTTTATATTTTTTTAGTTACTACTTGAGTAATTGTTTAATTATTTTTGAAATGTACAGTGTACAGTCGACATTTTTTAGAAATAACCTCTATCGCGTCTTTTAAGAGGCCTTGCTCATCATCAGTTTCAGAGGATGAATATAATTTTAAACTCATCATTTTCTATCCTCAGTTTATCCGGCAGAATCTCTCTCTTTTTTCCTCCATTTTTCAAGTAGGGTTGCTGGAATATTCTGTTTCTATTCAATAAGCTTTTGAAGACTGGTTCTTCAACTTCAAACTTGAAGAAAAATTTCGTCAAGTCTCTGGTAGTGATAATCAATGCTCAAGTGCAGATTCTATTTTATTATTCGTTTGAGTTTGAACCAAAATTGAGGCATTAAGTGTGAAAAGGGCTCTTTTCGGTCTCCAATATTGTAATGAGTTGCATTGGTCAAATTTTTGAGTTCAATTAAGCGGAGGAAACTTCTTTTATTGTGATCATTTATGGACCATCACATCTGCATGTTATCACTACATCTTAATTTTATACTTAGGCATGTTCATTCCATTAATGCAGTTGAGATGTAGGGTTCATTTTTTACTCCTGAGGTTCATCTCTTCACAGTAACTTTAAATCGAAGCAGTGAGTTAGTTTAAGGGCAGTCCTTTTTTTTCCCCCCAGTCATATGCATCTATTTGTTCAGCTCACTAATAGGCCAAATTTTACACCAAGTTTGTATAAGTTGTTTTGCCGGTGGATCATGAAATTTTAACAAAAGTAACGTAAGAGAAAGAAATTCTTGATACTGGCACGCTGTGCGTGAAAAGAGAAAGTTCAAACAAGAAAATGCTTAAAAAAATTTCAAGGAGGAGACGCACTGTGAATTTAATGCTCTTCTATTTTAATATGTCAACTTTCTTCAGGTCTATTTCAAAAGAAAAAACGTGAAGCTCTTTGCGCACCAGTCTAATAATAGTCCTGTATTTTTAATTTTGTTTGCACCCAATAAGCGTTTTGACTGAGAAACAACCAGCTCAAAACCACCAGCAATTACTCCCTTTTACAATAAGCATCAGCACTTTTCTATCAAATTCCATCCGCATTAAATTTTTATTTTGCAATCTTTCTTTGCTAGATTTTTTGTGCTCCTTGTCAGTTTGATCGCAAATCATCTTATCATCTTTGTATTCTGAACCTTGTTAAATCTCTCCCGTATCATCCAAATCAAAGATATGTACTTTGCATTTGCCTCCTTTTTTGTGCCTTTCCTAAAACGGCTCGTTGATCTCTACTCTGAGAGCTTGACTGTCAGACGTATGTGGCATCTTCAAATTTTAAATTTTTCGCTATGTTTAGCTGCCACCGAACAGTAATCACATTTCTGTACTCCAACATTATCTTGCTGGAATCAATGACTGTTAATACTTTTCATCGTGAACAATTTTGGTGAAGTACTTGGAGAATTATGATCTTGTTCCAAAGAATTTTTCCTTTGAAGAATAATGCAAAAAGAAAATACTTTTATCATGACAAAAGTACAACGCCAGAAATGTATTTCTGCGTTCTGATTCAGACCAATGGAGTTTATATTCTACCTGTAATTAGTGCTGCAAAATAGTGAATTTTACTCGCGGAGAATATGCCTGGATAACTTTAATGTTTTTATCAAAATTAAATTATTTTAAAATTTGTTTCAAAATAATTTTACTATCATGGTTATCGTAAGAGTAGACATAAGTTCATACTTACCACTTCAAAACTGGTGAATATCAAGAGGTAAACATTTTCTCTATCACTGAAGCATGAATATAATGGAATTCCTTTTTCTTTGCGACTATCTTAATACTCTTCCAATTCGTTGGCCCATTTTCATTGTACGACCGAGAGCCCAATGACTCAACTCCCAACACGAAGGACTAGTGTTCGAATTCTGAGTGCGCCCTCCTAGATGATTGCCTTATGGCTGAGAGCCCAATCCACTCTTCCTATGGGTATCTTATGCGCCTAAAAGCAGGCAACCTATTCTAAAATCGCCTCTGAGGCAGGGACAAGCAGCTAAAGTCTGCAGGACTTAACCTGTGACATTACAGATCCCCATTTGGTCAAATACGGTCATTGCATGACTTTCAGTTCTTAATTGAGTAACTCTTTTTTCTGTAAGAGACTTTGTTACCATCAAAATTTTGTATTGTTTGTAAAACTCGATTTACGACTAAATAGCCAGGGTAAGCGTTGACGTAGAGGTACATATTTGTTGTAAAATATTTTATTTTAAAAAAAGAATGTCTCTCAATCATAAGTTCACGTCTATTTTTTTATAAAATTAGTGGAATAGGTTTGGCACTTAAATCGTAAAGAAAGCCTCTCAAATTTAAGCAAATGTTCTTTTCATTTTACACTCTCAGTCTATAGGGAAATTATTTTGCTATCGTAAAACAATGGACTGTGTAGTTTATAGACATTACTCTTTTTTACTTTTCATACAACCATTTATTGAAATGTTCCTGCTAAGTCCTGGTTTTTGTTTGTATTTTTTGAAAGTATCATACCAGTTTCCCATATTAGGTAAACTATCTTCAGTTTTCAGAAACCGAAGTTTTTGGAATCGTGTTTCGACTATTTCAAGATGCTTTCTAACTTTTGATACGACTTTAAACCGCCAGCAAGTCACGAAAAGTCATTACCCTCACTGCTCATAAATTGGTCCGAAAATTTTGATTTTACGGAACCCGAAAATTTTGATATGTACCTATTTGTTTCTACCATAATCCCTGAGACTTGAATGTGTCCTTGCAACACTATAAAAATGTGATTTTTCAAAAAGTATCCTGCTCTGGAGATAATGGTAATACTTTAATTGTATGTTTTGTTTCAATTTTGTTATTCTTCATCTTTGTTTTCTGTATGATAATTATTTTGATTTTCCTTTTTTTAATTTATTTTAATTGTTAGTATGATGTAAAATAAAATTTGTGTATTTTTTTCTTTGGTATCTTAAGATGGTAATAAATTACATTTATTGTACTCGCTGTCTTTTATCTTGACTTCATGAGCGACATGCCTTCAAATTAATGAGTGACTTCTTATGTTTTGAATGGATCGTCGTCTGAACTTTCCATTCTGAAAGTTCACTAGATCTAACAATCATGAATCTAAGATCCCAAAATCTCGATCAATTAATAGCAGATGAAGTGCCTAACACATAACACAAAAGCCTATGACATTGCTCTGGGGAATACATTTGTACATTTAGTCTGGTTCTGGTACTTGAACCGTTTCTTTAAAAATAAAGCAATGCCAAGTGTATTGATCAATGTCATTTACTCATCAAAAAAAGGCAAAAGACCACAATATGCACTTAGTAAATCAAGCATAAGTCAGATTCAAGTAATCAAAAATACACCATACCCCCCCCCCCCCCCCCNAACATACTTTTCTGAGATGAATAATTTTCATTTTTGACCAATAAGCATGCTCTTTTCCTGAATGTGATAGTGCTGAAATCTCAATTATTCAACCGTGAAACGTGCAAACCTTATGCCTTAGTTTGCGATGTTGCAGACTTCCTGTTGTAATTTACCTATTAAATTGGAAAATTATTCAACTTAAATTTTTGAAAACTACCGTGATTTTTTTTTTTTTATTTGGCGTGAAAACTTCAACGAATAATGCTGATTTTCTCCGTTCAAAAATATGAAATGGGAGGGGAGATTATAGAACGCTGCTAACAAGATACATTGTTTTTGAGTTTTACTGTAGTTTTGAAAGTGCAAACATTCAGTTTACAGTTGATTTAAAAAGAGGTTTCAAGGTGAAAAAATTTGCACATTTTTAAATGGATCGTACTCAAAGAGAAATTTTGGGAAGAAATACATAGTTTTATAATTTCTTGAATCACTCAAGTTATATGTTGATCTGTAAAGTTGCAAGTATCTTGACAGTCTTTGTTTTTATCAATGACGGGAGTTGAAGGGCTTATCAATTATTTTCCTGAAAAATTTGGAAAAAGTGTCCCAAATATGTCTAAGAATCACATGGATCACATTCTGCATAAAGGAACCAGAGCAATTACAGTGTTGAAAAAATGTTGCTTCTTCATAATTAGGTATCTAAAAAATCTCCCTGAATAACAAATTGTTAAGTAATACTTTCCACCAACAAAATAATGGCTATAATTTTAAAGGGAAATTGGCCTGTAAATTTTAATAGTACATATATTTTGAGTATTTCTAAAAGAAAAGAAGAAGTTCCACAAGTTTGAAAACACTGTATTGCGCTGGTTCCTTATTGCTAAATGCGATCCACGTGGTCTTCATAGACGGAGAAACTTGTTGCAGGAATACGTTTCTCGTTTGCAGTAGTGAGGCTCGAGGACCATTCTCGTCGTTTTAGAGCTTGAAGTGATAGGGCAGCAGGAAAGCGTAACAGGTCTTTTTGGTCTGGACATTGAGCGTACTTTGCTTTTTCAAGCTCAGGTTTTATCATCGGTGTGAGTTTCTCGTCTCAAACATGCGTATTTTCGTCGTTTTGGAGCTTGATGTATTAGGGCCGCAGCAAAGCGCCACAGGTCGCCTTCGCCTGTCATCTTGGCTGTCGTCAGAATTGAGGCAGGCCGCTGCTATCAGTCATCTGTCATTTTTTAACCTCAATCTTCAAGTTTGGCAGAGCTGGAGACTTGATTTCCAAATCGAACCCCAATCTCTGAGTTTTGTGAAGGAATCAAACTAATTTTTTTTTTTATTTCATAAACTCTTGTGAAACAGTTGTCCGGTGCTGACATCTCTTTTAGCTGGGATATCAATTCTCTTCACTCTCAAGAAATGGTCAATTTGCTCCTGATAAGGTTGTGACTCAGGAAGTCAGGAACGCTACAACAAGATGAATAAAACTGTAAGTATTTTATTTAGTGCACTTTTAACATTTGTATATTCGAGGAGACTAATTAATCCTTTTATCTTGAAAGAAATTGAAAGTCTTCATAGTGTGTCGATATTTTTGGCTGTTCGCCCAAGTGTTCTGATGAATCACCAGTCAGCTTTGATCGATCAGACGGAATAAAATCAATGGAGGTGCCTATCAGATCAGCCAATTTCAATCTGAATTATTCGGCCCAGCCCAGATGCTTTGTTTGCCATATAGCAAATCCATCTGATTGACTGATTGAATCAGACATAAATCTGCTTAGACTAGTCTGGTGAGATGGACTGGTTTGACATACCATACTTATATCGAAATGTTCGACCACCTGAACCGGGCTGTAGAGCTCCTACTCTACGCATTGTCGCTTGTTTAATTTGCCCCACCAGTCATGTATTCTTCAGGAAGGATATCCAGGGTGCCAGCTTGATTTTGCCAGTTCTGTAATTTACGTTGCAACCGGTAAGACGTTTTTAGTTGTTGTGCTTCCCTAATAGCAATGCTCCCGAGGATTACCTAAAATAAGACATAATTCTCCATGTATATGAAACAGTTACTTTTATAGCATAGCTGGGAGACGCCCAGTCAGTACCCCCTTCTCCACAGATTATTATGCAATTGACGTCTTCTGATCTCCTCCTCCACTCTCTAGTGCCAACCCTCCTCGGGACGTCTATGCTGGCTCTTTCCTGGAAACCCAATCAGAAACCTGCTTGGGCTACTGTTTGTCCGCCAACCTCCACAGATTTACACAGTAGACCAACTCCTTAAACAAATAAATTCGTTTTTACCTATTCCTACAACTGAAGATGGATCCAGAGTCTCAGCTACCGCCAATTAGCATGAGATACTTTAGGATACCTCTATCCTTGGAGAAAATTTTATGCCAATTTTTTAATCTGTATTTCTTGTTTTCTCTTCCAGCAGTCAATGAAAACCAAAGGCTCTGTGCAGCAAAGTGGTGTCAAAGGTAAAAGAACTCAGACTGATGCCTTGAAACTGATCCTCAAATGGGATGCGTACATCACTGATGTCATAGTACGAGTCATTTCAAAGTACCTGCCTTTGCGCACCTTTAAGAAGTATTACAAAGGACTGGAGGTACGCTTTTTACCTTTACTTTTATCATATATTCATGTATGAATGCAGTGAGTTCCCACCACCCATCATTCAGTGGGAATTTTCAATGTAAGTACGTAAGGGTTGAGAAAAATAATTTGGTAGTTGATCATGTACTGATGTCCATAACGTATTGGTGATTTCATGATAAGTATCTGTAATTTTTTAAAATGTGCAAAACTTTCAAAATAAATATTGAACAAACTGTATTATTTCATTTTTAGGCATTGAACTTCCTTTTTCAGCTCTTGCAGGAAAAACATAGATTTTTTTATTACAGTCGTTAACAAACAAGAGTGTCCTGTCAAATATGTCTACAACTTTCATGTGACTGTTCTGTCAAATATGGACGCATTACCAAATTATTTTGGTCGCATATGACCAACACTTTAAAATGGAGCTGGCTTTGGGAACTTCCTTTTCTCCTGAGATTGTGACTAATTATTGCTCTAGAAGATCTTTACACACTCGTGTGTGGAAAGATCTTTCAGAGCAATAATTAGTCGCAGTCTCAGTCCCGAAGTTTCCTCACTCAGCTACAAGACTCAACGTATGCAGTGATTCGAAAAATGTCTAAAATCCAAATGGTGTTTCCTTTTCTCTCTCTTTTTCAACTTTTCTGAGATATAATAAAGGTACCTTGACCTTCCTCCGGAAAATTGAAATTTGACAAGAAATCAATAATTTTACAAATTATGGTATGTGTTAAGTGACTTTAACCATTGAAATGTGTCCTTTCCGAGTAGTAAGCTAAATTTGAGAGCATCATCTCAGATGTAGAACTGTTGTAGAGCAGTATTTCATTAATTTGACAGTGTTCAGCAGAAAGGAATTGAGTCCTTTGCAGTGTTTTCAAAATCTTTAAACTTCTTCTTGACTGTAAAAAAAAAAACATGAGCAGCAATGAAGTTAACACGATTTGTTTTACTCAGGTGAAACAATTTTTGAACAACAATTGGAACTAACAATTTTTTGAAGGAAAGATAAAAAGCGTTCTAACTCTGGGGTGTTTTCCAGAAAAAGAAAAGATTGCACGATTCAACAAACACTGTAAAGAACTTGGTCCCTTCCTGCTAAAGTCTGCATAGAGGAGGTACCTTTCAGGTGACTTTAAAAAAATTGAGATTCTTATCAGTGATATTTAAGAAAATTTACTCTTCCAAGAAAATAGTAAAATCTTATGTGCTTTTAATTACAGTATTCTTGTCATGGTGTTGTGTGGCTTGCTTCATGGCTGGCAATGCTGTGGATATTATGGCAGCCCTCTCTATTTCAAATGCAAGTTAACTTTTTCATTGGTAAGCCACTTCGCAACCACTTTTTTTTCCTGGCCTTTCTCAGTTTCTCAACTTTAATTTATTAATATCCACTGTTAGTTGTCACAATTTGAAATTTTCAAATGATAGAAATAATATAAGTCAATCTATCATAGACGGATTATATGTATAGTGATGAAAACATTGTAGAATAACGCATCTTCATTGAATTCTTGCTTCTATTTTATTTCTTTAAGAAAGTATCAGAAGGTATTTACTTTTTTCATCGTGTTTTCACACATACTTTTCAGAGGGCTAAAAAATCAAATTGCGCAAATTTTGGTCCCTCTGTGGGTTAGTCATCTTTGTTAAAAATACCTAACAATGTTTTGTGAATGCTGTATGGAGAGGTGATTATATTTTTTCACTGAATAAAAATGAAGGATGCTAGTTGAAAAATCATGGAATATCTCTCCTTAAATTTGTCTGTTAACAAATTCAAGTACCTTAAGAATTTCAGCCATCTTTCAGCTGTTTCATGAAAAATAAATTATTATGTCAGAACGTTGCACGGTCATACTTTCAATAGCTGAATTTTTCTGAATCTTAAACAACAATAAAATTTGTCCCAATTCCAAAATTCTGTGCTTAATAACAACACATTCATCCTATTTTAAGAAACACAGTGAATGACTTCATTCTCAATATTAATGCTTAATATGATTTCTTTCACCGGAGTCTCATCAATTTAAAAACTTTGGTTACTCCATGTATCTCTATGTTCGAGATACTAAAGAGTATCTCTAAAACATGGTTAAAGAAACTTTGCAATCAAAAGATTTTATTACCGCTTGCTAATCTTAAAGATTCAACAATCAACTTGTGATTATTGTAGGTCTGCACAACTCACCTGTTATAAACAGCTTAAGTCCAAACTCTCAGGAAAAATATTCTTTACCTACCACTATGTGAAATCAAAGTTTTTGTGTCCTCAGGTCTCATCACGGACATAATATTCATTGCACTGATCAAGTCGTTTGTCCGCCGCAAACGTCCTGCAGCTAATCAGCCTGACACATTCACCATAGGCCCGGACAAGTACTCTTTCCCATCAGGTCATGTCTCCCGTGCAGTGTACATCTCTCTCTTTTTCATCCACCTCTATCCTCTACCCACTATCTTCTGGATGCCGCTTCTCTCGTGGGCATCAGGGGTGGCTGCTTCACGAATTCTTCTCCATCGCCATTACTTACTTGATGTTCTAGGAGGAGCTGGAGTTGGCTTGGTGAACTCCCTACTTGTCTATATTCTGTGGATTGGCCCGGACACTGCGTCATGGCTTGTCAGGTGGATCTCAGAGGAGCGTATAGATGGGGAGCTTGATAATAGTTAGGTCTAATTTTTTCGGGAATTTTAGGCCAAAAAATTGTTGATTTAATTGTTTTATTTTGTATGCCTTGCGGTAATAGTTAATCGATAAGGGTACCAGAAAGAAATGGTGGTTGAAAAATTGGAAGCGAAAATTCTGAATAGTTTGCAGAAGTAAAGAAGCACCCCCTTTGCTTTGCAAACATTTTGCTGGAAAACAGATTTTGCCCATTATTCAGAGCAAAAATAGCAACCACTTTTCTTAAAGCGAATTTTAGCTTACTACTCCTCCCTTTAAACCTGCTTTGAATTTTTATATTAAAGAATGTAAAATATTGCATCTCAGTCAGTCTAATTAAACAATGACTTTACAGTTCAGATAACTCTAGCTCTAATTTAGCGGTTTCCAAAGAGAATTTTCTATGATAGGCCACTTAAATGTACATCTAAACTGAATACGTCTATTTAACCAAGCATTTTAAACAAAACGTTTATTGTAACACAAATATGTTGATTTTTGATGCTAGTTTACTGAATATGAGGATACGTCTCCTAATAATTTTTAATGAAGTCAAGTTCTGTTCTCTCAAATTTCCCTGTTAATTCAATTAACTACTGCAAAAATTGATATTTCTAGGATTGCTTTGATGTGTAAATATGGCACCCAATGAGTTAAAAGCATCTAACTAAAAAGACCGTCTACTGTAGCCACTTGAGGATTCTCTTAGAATTTGATTAATCTCCTCTGCATTTCTAGTTTGATCATCTTGATCAATTATAAGTGTAAGTGCAATTTTGTTAAACATGTGCGATTAATCGAAAAATAATCGAAGAATCGATCAATCAAATCTTTTCGATGTCGATTTTTTTTTAAATGATATAATCAATTTTATTCAACTAATCGATTATCCGCCTTGAAGTAGTAGATAATCGAAAGTTATTGATGGTTTTCCCTGTCATCTTCTTTTGAATCAACAAGGTCTTAGTTAATAACACTTTCGGTGGTGACTGAAAACGGATCACGATCAGCTTCAGTGATCGTTGATGAGGATGAGGTAGTCCTAGATGGCAGTGGCTGGCACTGCCATTGTGTCATGCTTATGATTTTTCATATTTGTTGTATTTTTACAATACTGTAATGTGCATTTGCACTGTGTACAAATAACTTTACTACTGCCCTGCAGCAATTTAAAGAAGCCCCGCTCTCTTGACCTTTCCCTCCTTATAAAAAATAAAATAATATATAATAATAAATTGTAGTCTACAAATAGGTCTACAAATTCTTCGGAGGTTTGTGTCAGCATCTCTAGATTGCATCGATCTACATGCAGTCACTGCCTAAATGTTAATGTCTTGATTACGTTTGTCTCCAAAGCTTCTCGTACTATTGACTGTATGGCTGAGATACCAAGGGACACAGAGCACTGGCCGAAGTGGCATTTTTCTGTAGGTGTTTCGCACATTATAATTTTGAGGCAGTTGTGATAGGTCTGAATAACGCCGGTGAGTATGCCAAATTTCATCAAATTTTGAGGGGGTCACTTTTTCAAAGTGGCACCAGTTGGCATGGAATGACCCAGCAGCACCAAATTTACATTCATATAACACAAAACACAAACACAGCCTGTCAACGTGCAGCATCCAAAAATTAAGAAACTGATAAATACAAAATAATAATGAACAATGAACTTAACCCAACCTCGGGACTCACAACCACCCAATTCGCTTTTTTCGCAGTAAAAATAAAAAATACGGCATTCTGTGCGCAAAACAAATTTTTCGATTAAATTAATTACTTGGACCGATTATTGATTAATTTTGAAACGATTTTACGATTCTTGATTAATGGATTACTGAAATAATCGCACATGCATTTTTGTGGGAAATTTATGCTCCAGTGGTTACGGCCTCACCAGGATTTTGATTTTACAAGTTGATTTTTTCAATTGCTCTTGCATTTAAAATACTTTAATCGTGAGGAAATGTCACAAAATTATTGAAAGTTCCGTGGGAGAAGACTGAACATTTTCAGACAATTGTTAAAAAATCAACAAGTTAACATTAGCATTTGTAAAGTTTTTAGTAACTCTCACGGATGTAGAGCATAGTTAAATCAGCTAATTTGTCAGGAAGTGATGTGTATCATTTACTGTGTCACTAGTACTCTTTTGACAAGGTAACCTAGAATATTTTAAAACATTTAGTTTTTTTTCAGAAATTGTTAGGTATAGTTGTGTTTCATTGAAGTTTGACTGAGGATGCTTTCCATGAAATCATCCAGGCCTCTTATTTATTTGATAAAGAAATGCTGAAGTAGAAAAAAGAATCAAAGAATTTAAAAATAAGAAAAGGAGGTGTGAAAGTTTGATAACTTAGCCTTTCATGAGTGTAGAAATTATCTCTGAAAAAATTAATCAAAATGCCATAAAAATATAATTTAACAGGAACCTGCATGAAAAGTATGATTTAAAGACAAGGAATGATTCCTCCACTGAGTAATTTTTTTGTGCCTCATAAACTAGTGTATCAGTCTTCCGTTTTTGAAGCTTTTTCAATACAAATTTTTGAGACAATATGACTACTAGGAAATCCAAAGTATTGCACAAGGCAGATACAATTGTGGAAGCATTTCAGTTTTAGCAACGGTGTTAGAGATGCGAAACACGCAGAGGGTTTTGCCTTGTGTTTGAATTGCACCCGTAATGTACCAGATGTCATGTGACCTGAAGCAATCACCCATGTGTATCTTCTTTGAATTTAGTGCGTAACCACTAAAAAATGAGTAGTGAAGTGAAAGGAACCTGTGTTTGCCTTAAGGTGTGAAAAGAGCTTGTCGGTCGTGAAAAGTGCTTTTGGTGTGCCGCTAATTCTAACATGGGCATAATAAAGAAGGCAACTGACAGAGCTTACCAATCACATATTGACATTTTAACTTAGTCCTGAAAATCTTAACTTGCCATTGTTTTTTGTTTCTTGTCTCTAAAATTTTGCAATGCCATCATTTTTTTTCTTTCAACCTTTGGTAAAAATTTGACCGTCAAATCAAAGTTTTTATTCTTGCTTTGGGCCATACAATAAAAAAGACCCAGATTTTTTAGAGATCATAGTTAAAAACTGACAACTGACTGTTTGTGAGCAGAATCTTCTGTAAAAATCGCTGAAGAATGGGCCTTCAGAGAAGGTATGAATGTTTTCTCTTCAAAATTTGACGAAAAAATTAAATCTTACAACTGAAAAACCAGGAATCAACTCCCAAACAAGGTATAAGTGTTTACAGTTAACATTCGCAATTTGTATGCTCTGACTTCCATTTTTGCTCTGTGTGAACAAGATTTTTAAACATCTCGTCCAGGAGTTGATCTCTGAACTACCCGTTTTGTGAGTAGTTTTCTACTTGTCTGGTGGCCCTTTTTGCAGAATGCCAACTAATAAGCAGCCCCCTGTTTCTGCAAGAAATTTGTCGTTCATTTATTTAATTGAAATTGACTGATGATTGGAACCATCTGGGAGAAGTTACCTCTGTAATACAAGTTTTCTTTTCTTCTGATTTAACTCTCAGCATTTTTTTTCCGGAGTCCAAAAAATTGAGATATTTTCTAAGTATTGACAGTGATTGATTAAGTCAGTCTTAATGTATCTTGTGAACAGAATTCGAACAAGCAGTTGATTATGTAAATGCTTAGTTCATTGTTATTATTTCTTGGAGTGTTTAAGATTGCCAATTTTATCCTATTTTTGTAGAAATTAACATAGATCCACTCCTAACAGTATTTTGTCGTTGTGTGACAACCTACGTTTTATACCTATATTAAAATGGCAGCCTGTTTTGCCTGGGAGGGGTGGGGGGTGATTTGCAGCTTTCTAAATACTTATTTTCTAATTCCAAAGAAGAGAGCACTTGTACTTGTACTTGTTGGCAGTTCTCAAAAAGTATGCAAAATAGGCATGCGTCTCCAAAGAGGAGTGCTCAAAAGTAAGGTTCCTATCAATTTTTTCTATTTATTTTTTGACTGCCTGTTTATGTTAACAGATGTCTCTGCTGTACAAGCATTACCACTCCTCATTCTCTCCTTTGTTGTTTCTGCTTGCTTGTCCTGAAAATTTTTCTGAAAAGACATGGCAATAAAAGTTTTGTTTCTTCTAAATCTGCAGCTTTTACAATTTCTTCCTCTGTCATCGACAGCTCTATCTGATCATCTCTTCCTCCCTGAAATTAATGTTCCGAAGTACCAGAAACATTTGTTTTTTAGCTGTTTCCTCTTAAAATTAGTCCTTTAAAAATTCCTCTTAGAAACTGGATCAAATCTTCTAAAGCCTAGAAAAATATAATTTTTTAAAATGAAATTGAACAGTTTCCCGCCCAAAAAGAAAAAAAAAAAAAAAAAAAAAAAAAAAAAAAAAAAAAAAATTGTCATATTTTCACTACGGCGAAAATTAAAAAATCAAGAAGGATGTTTTAACCTTCCTTTACTCTAACATATTGTTTACAATGTAGATTACTGAGTAGATTAGTTCTCAACTGCCTATTTAAAGGAAAGAATCTTTACGTGTGACTTTTTGCAAACGGTAAGGAGTAAATATCTCAGGCAATTTAGACAGAATGTGTTTGAGGATTATAGAGTCAATTTAGTAACGCAAACATAATGAGTTCTGCAAGGTCAAGATTGAGGAGAGGTTTTATTGATATTTTCAATACTCAACGCACAACAAAACAGTAAGTATAAAATTCTTACTGAGGTATAATTATTACAAGAACAATGTAAATCTTGCAGTTTCTGGACTGAAGTACAATGTGTAGTAGATCCAATCTGAAAATTGGAATGTAAGTGTATGCAGTGACCATAACATACATTATTATTTTACCCCTGCATTTGATGAAAGGATTTAGTTGACAGGGAAATAGTGCAAGGCTGTTGTGTAAATTGGACGTATTTCTATGAAACGGAATGAAGCGCCATAGGGGGAAGAAGGTAGAGGGGGGCTTGGATTGGCGGCGGAAACGAGGCGTCCTGCTCGTTCCGTCCTATACTCGCAACGCTTTTCCATGGCGCTTAGTTCCGTTTGACAGAACGCGCTATCCGGGATTCTAAATTCCTCAAAAGGAACCCAAATTGGCGCTTAGTTCTGTTTGACAGAAATACGTCCAATTGTGAACAATAGTTTTTGGCTAACCTTTCCAACAAATTTATGATACACAGACTCTATCCATTTCCTAAGGACTACTATGAAGTCATTGTTAGGAATCCTCAAAGGTTAGATCCACAACGGCCAAGCATGATGGACCCCATTTACTCAAATGTACGTCTTTAAAAAAAATAGTTCAGCACATGGATGGCCTCGCCACAAAACCACATTTCTCCATTACCAAGTTACAAAATTTTCGCTCCTATTTTATTTTTCCGAGGAGAAACAAGCTAACTGTTTATCTTGAAATTTATGCAGAATATTCTGCCAATAGGGAAGTAAAGTCAAAGATGTTTTCAAGAAATTATGTCAGCTAGTTTTGATGCAAAGAAAAAATTAAGTATGACAGGAAATCTGCAACGTCGCAAACAGATTTGCAGATCGTTTTGCTCTTTGGTCATCAATACGCAAAGTAGTTGCGCTGACAAACAAGCCTTGATTCAAATGAAATTTCTAAGGGAATCCTTAACTGAACCAAACTGAGTTCTGCTTATTGAGCCGAAGACATGGTGCAAGCAATCCTGGATACCATTTCAGCACAGCTACACAGAAGAACCTGTTCAGGCGTTTCTAAGGGTTATGAATCATGCTTGGCTAAGAAGACAAGTAAAACTTAAACATGTAAATTTATAATATTGGTGACAAAAAAATTTATTTTAACATATTTTTGGCAAAAAGTAGGACTTTGATGGTTAAAAAGTTAAAAAAGCTCCTCTAAAAACCATCAACTGAGCGGAAATTAACTTTTAGCTTAGTTGAAAGTGGCAGCCTTGCAAGCTTTCCCTATCAAACATTGACAGTTAAAGCAACTTCAATTAAAACCTAAAAAAATAACATTTCCTGAACAAACAAAAGGTACAGAGAGAGAGTAAAAATTTGTTAAAGAAGTGCAATCATGCAATATTTTGTCATAGCGATTAAGAAACCCTGCAACTTAGGGAAAATAATTGTGATAGAAATAAGAAGAAAGTTCGAGGAAATCATTAGACAATAAAATTGTAGTGAGCGAACTTCAAGAGACTAAGATTTTATTTGGAGAAAAAGCTTGTCCAAGTCTGTGAAAAATACACAAGACACTTTCTTAGACTGACCCATGTCAATTAGTAATACTTTATAGATTACAAAAAATACTTTTGCTTATAAATAATTACGAGATGATTTTATCTATTTACAACTGCTCATTTAAGTACTTGTTCACCGATGATTATGATATTCTTCATGTTGAGTTGATTTAAAAATCGAAGCATCAATGAGATGATAATGGTAAAAAGTGTCAACCCGCATACCGTACGCACCCTCGATTTGAGAGGCGAAAATTTGGAAATAAGGTGCATACCATACGCAAGTAAATACGGTATTTCAGTACTTTCAAGAATCTACATGAACCATGATTGTGCTAAGTACACCCAGAATTCCTTGCTTGTCTGACACCAATTGAGGGAATGTAAAAATGAGAAGGGGAGGAGATATTACTAAAGGCTTGGCACACTCAATTTCCAAAAAAAAAAAGTTCTTCGCCTCTCAATCAAAGAAAAGTATTTTAATTGTGTTGTATCAGTATTACTTACTAGCACTATGTTTGGTTTTAGGAAAATCGTCACACAAAGCCTGGAATTTTCCATGATTGTTCCTTGCATTTGTGAGAAAAGACAACACCATTTTCAGACAAGTTCGTGAGATAGCGCAGTCCTCTCATGAAAAATTAAAATGTTCATACAGATACAGGTACAAATGGACCGAGTTTATTGGAAAGGAAGCAACCCACATTTTCGAAAAAATTGAATTGAGAATGTTTTTGAGTTTCACTAGTCGTTTATTTTCTCCTGGCAAAATCTGAAAGTCGAAAAAAAGAAATTAGTTTATGAAAAGATTGGTTAAAGTTCATTTTCTACATTGAGCTTTATGCAGGGATAAAACTTCAAACCTCTTTTTCTCAGTTTCAACTAAATGTGGGTTGGTTCCTTTCTGATGAACTCGGTCCAAATACAGAAACAACGCAAACGAGATACGCTTGGAGATGACGAATTGACCTGATTAGTAATCAGTAGTTTTTTTATATAAACCACGATTTAAACCACTGGCTTGTAATCCAATGCTAATATCTGAGCAGTTTGTAATTTATATGTTTTATTTGTTTAGTTCATTTTTTCAAAATCATAACATCGTTTTTTCAAGATAATAATGGTTAACTGTTCGATGAAAGTGGTTGTAAGGAAATTCTAAATGTTCCCTAAATACACGCAATGTAAAGAAAATATGTACATCATATTTTAATAAAAAATAGGACACATATGGAATGGAGATTTACTCAACCACGATCAAAAGTAAAGCTATCATAACCTACATCGAGTCAGGATAGGAAGTCAGTCGGCTTTGTTACACGCTAAAGTGAGAATTATTTCTGTTCCGTGTAAGGGTGAAATAAATTATGTTGGCTTACAATCATTCAAATTTTAAAGTTTATCCTTATCTCAGATATTTTTTTCGCATTTTCGAAAAGTCTTAACTGTTTAAAATTAGCTAGTTTGCAGAGTGCTTACCTTATAACAAAGAGTTCAATACAACAATGAAACCCATAGTAACAATATTTGATAGATTCAACTTTTTAACATTCACAATAAAAAAAAAGTCAATGCTTCAGCAAATTCAATCTTGGTTAAGTTTGTAAAAGTAAAATTCAAAGCTATCAGTGGTCGAGAAGAAGGGTAGAAATTCAACAAATACAGTTTTTCCTCTCATTGGGAATTTGGACTCCTGGATCTGAGCGATTGCATGGAGATGATCATGAACTGGCTTAAAGTTTTTCTCAATCGATATAAAGAGACGAAAATTCAATGACATTAATATGACCACTTCTAACCTCACTATATATTGTATCATTTTTTGAAGACTTTACCTCCACCCAACTATCGAATACAAGGTAATGTATTATAGACCATTGAAGTCTTAATTTCTCAAGAATACATTTGTATTTTTCCTTATATATTCTGTCAGATCACAAGAGCACACAAATTAAAATAATTATTCTACCTGAGAGAAAGAATAAAAAAGAATGAATCCCGAAGTATGTACCTTTCTAGTTTTGTCACCTTCTTCCATTTGAGTTTTAGAATATCTAAATTACAATACTAGAAGGAGAGATGAAAATTTGGAGGTATTATCAATAAGTATGTTGTTTACAAATTTAAGACAGAAATTCCATTCGTAAACAGATTACCAGACGTGATCCTGTCACATGTGTCACATTGATACCCTTAAAACATAAATTAGCTACACCAAAGTTCACAATTCAGATCACCTTGCACTGATTTTATTTCGTTTTTGCTTTACGAGTTTCCCAAGTAAAGTGATAGAATAAATTTTTCGTAATCACACGATTCAATACTTGGACTAAATTGTAGAAATAAGTGTAAACAAATTTAAAATAAATTTTCATTAAGTCAACTGAGGATACAGTTCCGTTTTCTGCGATAATTTCTGTGAATATCGCATAAATAATCCATGGAATATCACAGCAAAGATTAATTGTTTGGATTCTATCAGAGTATTGTAAAAAATTCTCTGCGCTTTTAGAGGAAATGAAAGAGGGAAATACATCGTTGATTCACAATATCCAATAACCGTCAGTCTCTACCAACATTTGTCCGCACAAAATAGGTTTTAACAATTTCTTTAGTTCAAGTTATTAGAAATGATGAAAAGAAGGTATGAGATTTAAAATTTGGACTGAGATTTTACCCTCAAATAAAAAAAAAATTAAAACGTGCCAAAAAAAAATAAAATAAAATAAAATTTAAGCAAGTTATTACTCATGAACAGTGAAATATAATCCTTCTTGAGCGATGAAAATGAGAAATTCCTTGAATGATAATGAGACCTCTCAAAAGAGGACTAAAAATAAAAATGTATATCACAGAGCTACAGCTAAACTAGGATGCAGCTTTACAGTGCAAAAATGAAGTATTCGCTGAATTTAAGACAGGGAAAAAGTTATACTTAAGCTCTATAGAAAATAAACAAGGATACCTTTTCAGAAAAAATGGATAATACAAAATAATTTAAAAGCCCTTAAAATAATGAGATTGTTGACCCATGAAAAATAAACCCATTCATTTCTGAGGAAGTAGTTGTTTTATCAAAGGTGCAATAAATTGCTTCGATGCAGTTAGGAAAAAGTCACAACTGCTACTAAATCATTAAAAATTAGAAACACAACATTGGCACACCATCTTCAATCTTTTTTCCGCAAAATCATTACCATTTCCGTTTTCTGGATTTAATCCCTGGTCAAACTTTGCTTTGAGCAACACTGAGTGGCAAAGCAATACGAGCAGATAGTGATTGCACATGAATTTACAAAATACATTAGCTTCTGTGAGAACAATCAAAAAAGAGAGGGAGAGAGAGAGAGATGCTGTTTGGAAAACCAGAATTATGAATCGTTGGCAGAACAAATGGACGCATTTAAATCAAAAAGAACCATATTTATTCTGACATGAGCCCTGTCATGAATGTATTTTCAAGGATCATCAAAATGGATACGGTTCCTTTTGATTTAAATGCATCCAAATGTATTGTAAAGCTTTTTTTTTTTTTTTTTTTTTTTTTTTTTTTTTTTTTTTTTTTTTTTTTGTGACTAAAGTGCACCCATGCAATAACCATCTTTGACTGTTTTTTCAAAGGCTGAGGTTGCTACTTATGACCCAGTCTTTGTGACAATTTTGCTTTGCATAATACTTGACAGCGCCACTCTCGAGAAGATATCCAATTTGACAACTAAAGATCTAACCCCTCCTCCCCAAAATAATGAATAAAAAATAACAAAAAAAAGGAGTCCAAAACCAAGAATTCGATTAAGCAGGGCAAAAATATTTTGTGACATCGACCTACGACCAAACTGGGAGTGAATAAATTCTCACCAAGTTTTTAGTTTTGAGAAAAAATCTTAACTTTCCTTTATAATTGTGCACCTGACTAATCTGATGGATGGACAATATCAAAGTCTCTTACGTTAGTTGTAGTAAATAAGTTTTTGTTCCAGACAAATCAAATATCACTGAAAAAGAGTATTTTCCTAGATTTCTATAACTCTTCTTTTTTTTCATGCGTGCGTTGATTAACATCAATGTTCAATAAAAGATGCTGATAAAATAAAACAGAATAATCAATACAAAAAATCCCTCCGGGATAGACATCTGATAGAGTTTACAACCCCTACACACAATAACTTCTTGAGGTAGGAACACAAGTAAGATTAGCATTACCTGACCCATTTCTTCATCAATATTGTGTTTCTTACATTTCCACATACTAACTAAAAAGTTCAATTTGTAACACTCAGTTGCTTTACAGGCTTTCAAATTTTTCTTGAAAACTAGGTATTTTACTTTCAACCAAGACTTACGGCTAATAAACAAGTTATAAAAAAATAATTTTAGGATTGCATTGCATTTATACTGAGTAGAGGTAGTTTTCCAACTTCAGTTTTGCCTGAGGTTTAGTGAATGGTGAGAACCATGCTAGCGAAAAACGCCCAAACACAGCTTGGAGACTTTTCCACCGAGACTTTTTAACCCATCGAGCTTCCTCCTTTTTCAACTGTTCAATGCCCTAAAATAAAGAAAAATAAGTACATGAGCAATTAGTTACAGTTCGTGCTGCACAAGTTCCAAGAAAGTTTTCGTGGGGGAGCCGGAAATAAGCAGATTCAAAAGCTAACTAAAAACTCTTACTAAAAAAGTTGACCTGCAAAGAAAAAAATTCCCTGCACTTTCAAGAGTTTATCCCATCTCTCGTTCGACAACTATCATTGGGTGATAGACAGAAACATTCAGAATGATCAAAATGGTGAATCTGGCTTACCGTATGTGTTGAGGAGATGGGAATAAAACGGTCTACGGCTAACTTAAAAGCGATGTTATAAAGGACTAAGGACTCGTAAGAGCTTCCACATTCTTCACATTCTAATGGATATTTCTACAAAAAAATTTTGTCCCATCCAAACCGAATGCACAAATCTGAACCTTTGAAAGCTATTTTCTCTGAACGAAATTTTTAGGATGAGGACCTTTTTGCACCTACCTCTTCAATGAAACTCTGGACAAAATATGAATGAAAGCACTACATGACATAATTTCCCTTCAAAATTTCACGGGAAAAACGAGTCACACTGCGAAAAGTTGGAAAATCAACTCCAAAACAAAATATAAATATTTTTAATTAGGTAACATTGATTTAAAAGACGTCATTTGTATAATTTTACTTTTTTATGATCTGTGTTACAACTTAAAAGCACTTGTAAATATCTTGTTTAGAAATTTATTTTCGAATTTCCTGTTGCAAGAATAGTTTTTTATATAAGATTTCGAGACATTTTTCTGGTTGAAACCTTGCCTAATGACCAATTGCCTGATAAATTGAAAGACTTACAGTTTCATCATTCCAGATAGCTTGGAGCTGTGTACCCAGCATAACAGCCGTGAATATGGCGAAGAGCAATGCCTCAAACGCTAGGAACAGAAGAAGGATAACAGTGGCAGGAGGCGAATATGATGAACATTCCCGCCACTCACTGTGCACGCATGTTATAAATTGATTCACACACAGAAACAGTGCATGTATTGATATTACAGCGATGTAGAACTGAAAAAAAAAAAAAAATCATTTTGCTTGAAGATTTATCAACTGATAACCAGTCAGAAAGGGTCTTTACAGGTGATTCTTTATAGTATGAAATCAATGCTTATGCAAGCTAGTGAAACAAGGTAAAACTTGATTTGTACCTAAAGTAAGGATTAACGAACAGAACATTATTTTCCTCCCATTATTTGAGAGAGATATTCGCAGAGATTCAGAGATTAATATTGAAGACATCCATCATGATAGGCTATGATTAGAAACTCTTTACAATTTCTCAAGTCGCAACTGAACAGTCTTGAAATTTAACTGAAGCCCATGAGTGCACGGACGCTAATTTAACTACAAATGAGCATTATCTCAAGAAATTGGGTTTGAAAAATGACATCTGTCAGCCTGTGCATTGTACCTTCAGTCCCTGCAACAAGCTTTTGCAGGTAACAGATCATCAAGCTTGAGGTCCTTTGTCAACGATCAAGAGCCTGAACCTTACAATGCTCTGCGTTCTCAAACAGGCAAATCTCGAGAAACTTTTTTCCAAAAAAACCTGCTAAGGTCGACCCTGGAATTTCCACCTGCTCCTGACCTTGTACACCGGTAGACTTTCCAATGTATGGCCATGCCCATTTTTTTCGCATGAGTCTAAATTTTTTCCTTTCTTATTCATCTTAATTCAATCTTGGTTCAACCTATTTTGGTTAATTTTATTTTTTAATCATTTTTTTTCATACCCTTTAGCACTACTAATTGTAATCTCCACTATTTAGTAAAACACTAAGTAACGATCAACCCTTCTTTTTCAGGTTCTTCCTCGAAGATATTTTTTCATTAGAAATGACCGAGTGTGAAAGTAAACTTAGGTTATTTCCCATTAAATTCCAATCAGAAAAAAGCAACAAGGGCAAAGGCTCATACTCACCGTAAATAAAACGAAGTATTTTTGGTTGTTCTCACCCACACAATTGTTGACCCATGGACAATGGTGATCCATTTTTCTTATACACCTTGAATGCACACAAAATAGAAAAAAAATTAGTTTTTTTTTTAAATTTTTAAAAAAAAAAAAAAAACTTCTTTACTCTCTGCACTTGTATCAGTATTAGTTTTTGAGGGTTCGAAGGTTTTGCTAGCTTTCCCCTTTGCAACCCAAAACTTCCTATTGTGTGGAAATCCTTAATGTGCTTATTGTTTTTCTGGATGCCCTTACACTGTAATTTAAATGTCTGTTGAAGGTTAGGCCTTCTTATCTTGTTATCTCCTCATTTACTGCACATAGGAGCATCTCCATGATTCTCTTTCTCTTCTGTAATTTTCTTGTAAATTTTGATTGAGTAGGCTCATGCGCGTTTATTTATGGAATAAAGAAATAAATAAAATGGCAGCAGAGATTTTTAAAATCCACAAACAAGATACACGCCCCTGCAGTTTCACCATTAATAAGCTACAAGCTTAATTTCATGGAGACATGAAGGAAACTGGAGCGAGAGAAGCTTCTTGCAGCAAGAGAATTTTCAGACGGGCTAATGAAACGATTTATATCGATGCATGCAAAAACGTCCGATGTCCAAGACAGTGTTCCAGAATTTGAGTGGACTATTTGGTTATAAATTAACGACATAAGATGATTTGAGATGTTAGGAATATAGAACAATTTTATAAATCATCCCCTGAGTGTGATTAAACATTTACAAAACAGATCGATCCTATTCATCAGTGTCAAGGGACAAAAGAAACCCACCGAAATTATGAAACCCTATATTGGACAACGGACGTTTTCGCAAACGTCGATTCATTTTTTAATCATTATTTTTAAGCCAACCAGTCAGCTGCCTGTCAAAAGTAATATAAATAAAGTACTAAAACATGCTGTAGGTGAGATGGAATTGAACTGACATTTTTTCTTTCTCGGTAATATTTCATGTCAAATTTTACTCAAGCATTTTGCATGAAACGAGAACTGATCCATAGGGAAAATATAAAGCTTCAGCTTAGAGAGGCCTTTTATAGAGTTGATACATTCCTCGGCAATAGAATATGAACCATGATTAATTATGGTGTGAACCATAGTTAATAATTAAAATGCTCTTGCATCAATTGTAAGTTTAATGCTTTTTTAGGCTAGTGCGATTGTTCCTTCATTATAAGAGCTTTTGTGCAATTTTTTATAAATAAGAATAATATAGGGCTAAAAGGAAAATAAAGAACATCCGAAAAACATACCTTTGACACACAGAGCAATGATGTGCTCTTTCTGGCT
Organism: Bemisia tabaci; assembly: GCF_001854935.1. Classification (NCBI taxonomy): domain Eukaryota; kingdom Metazoa; phylum Arthropoda; class Insecta; order Hemiptera; family Aleyrodidae; genus Bemisia; species Bemisia tabaci. The sequence goes on from NW_017547095.1 coordinate 1,572,887, forward strand.
TAATACTACAACATTTTGGACACTTATAAATTAGCTGCCCGTCGCGGAACCCCATCTGTTGTATGAGTTCTTTTGTTGCGTTCCCTTTTGGCACAGCACCCTGTATAAATCAATGGAATTAATAATTCAGCAAATCGGTCCAATACAATTTGTGAGGAACATAAACTGAAATGCAAAGCGCCAAATTTCAATGACCTTCAGTTTTCGACATAATTTTTTTTTCACATGTATTAAAGTAAGAGACATGAAGACAGCAGTATCAAAACAGTTTCGTGAGAGGCAAAGTTGCAAATATTCGTTTTTTTAAAAACTGGTTTAAAACCTTCCAATCAAATCTTCGGATTTAACTTTGTTGTTGGGTCATAGGAATATTTCAGATCATTAAAATTAAAATGATTTAATTTACTTTGTTCAGTCAAAGATGACAAAAAGCCTTGGTTTGAAATGGATCGAGTCGAACAGAGGTGTACCAAATCACAATTGAGAAAAAGAGGTTTGAGGTTTTATTTCTCCATATGACTCAATATTGAGGACAACGTTTAATGATTGTTTTCATGTTGAAAATACTGCCTGGAGACAATGTACAACTAGCTGAATTCTACGCCATGCAAAACTAATTTTTTCCAGAATGCAGCTCAGTTCGTTTTTGTTGAACTCCGTCCAAATGGTTTTCATAAATCAATCTGTATTCTCAGTATTTGTATTTGCAATTGTACATTTCTATAATTGCTGAAGCTACAATAAAGACATTTTTTTATCATGAACCAGCCGAAATTCAATTTTTTTCTACAGCAGCAGTCTGAGATATGATACTAGCATCATTAATAACATGCAATTCGTAGGAATCAGAACCAAAGGTGGTGTTATCTGAAGAAAAAATAAACTTACCGGGTCTGTAAACATAGCCCTTAAATGGGAGACAAAGGCTAAAAAAGTAAATATCTGAAAGATGACCAAATTAATGTAACTGTACACAGGATATGGACTTGGCAGGAGAATAACAAGGGTAACAACGAACTCCGCATACATAATTAGGCACCAAGTCAGGATGGCGCAGATGATCCCACAGATGTCCTGAAAAATTCATCAAAATTAGAGTATAGTATATCAATTGAACCATAAGACCTGATTAATTGTTATTATTCACACATATATCGATGGCCCAAGTGCCAAAAAGCGAAACCGCGTATCTCTGTTTGTGACATTGCAGATTACCTCATAAATACTTTATTTTTTCTTTGGTACTTAAACTAGTCAATGTAATACCTATAAAACTTTCTAGATTTTATTTCTCACTTTACAGTATATTTTGTATAACTTTCAAGCTGTACAGTTGACTTGTTGCTCTTTGAAAAAAAAAAAAATAGACGAAAAAGTTAGGAACACTGTGAGACAAGTAAAACCCTGAAAAAGACAGCAACCACAGGTGCAAACATTAAGTATCATTTCAATGAAAGAATAGAGTTCTTGCACGCAGCAGGGATTTTCGAAACCCCAAGCTCAAAACTGGCTTAAAGGCTTTAATGGAGGACCCCTAACCTGTCCTAAAAAGTCCATCACTATAGTCATTCAAACTCCCTGAGCACAAATCTGCTATGAAAAAACGGCATACTTCCAGTGGAACCCCTGTGCACATGTGAACTTTTTGCTCAGGATGGCACAAGTAGAGTTGACTCAATCTGCAGATGTGCCACTCTTGATGGAATCTAAATTTCAAGATGACAACTTTTAGCTCAGAGTTAAGCCAAACCCTGCCAATGTATACAATGTTACATAGCTCTATACTATACAGAGACTATGACTGAACACAACTGAGGACTTTAGTCCTACCCATATATGCCCATTGGGTCGTTAACGACCCATCGCAGTTTTTGACTTTTAGTGTTAGTGTAAATTAGGGAATTTCATGTGCTCAACACAGGATAATCCATATCTGGGATATAAGCAAGCCTATTTTATTTTTGTTGTGCCTCAACACGTGTTTACCCTGTCTACATAACGCCAAAAACAACAAGTAAATAAAAAATCAATTTAAAAAAATAGTTTTGGGCATAAATGGGGAACCATACCATTTTGAAGGTGAGATTACAACCTCAACTTCGAGGGTGATATTTAAGCTTAGGGATGATGTAAGAGAATGCCAGTGACAACGTACTACAACGTTCCTCGAAAAAAGTTATCATTGCTTCTGACATCTTTGCTGCATGCAAAAACTCAATCTTCAAGATTCAGCTCGACTAATTAAAGCTAAGAAAAGAGACAACTCATACCTTGATACACCACAGGAGACCTCCGCAACATCTGTTGTGCTCCACCTCCTTATTGGCGTAGACATAGTATTCATTAAGTAGCAAGTCATTATCCCCCTGCATGAGTGCAATTAAACAAGAACTAACGAGAGAAAAACAAGCCAGTCGCTGTTAGTTACAGATAACATCCCTTTGTCTTGATAGCTTCATTCTGGGGTGCCCTTGAATTTCTCCTTTTGAACCTATGAACAAGTAAATAAGCTTTAAAATGCATTCTGCCTTTAGATTTTGCAGTGAAGCCAAGTACAGCGTAATATGCACTAGTGTGTCAAAAAAGGAAAGAAATCTTTTTCTTTAGTGACACAAGAAGTAATTGAAATGAACTGATGTTTTCCTTCGCAAAAAGGAATTACAAGGTTACCTTTCACTATTACGAGAATTTTTTTTTAACTTTTGCCAAATCTTTTTTGATACCACAACACAAAATAGAAAAATTGAATGAAATCAGAGTTGAATACAGTCACATAATACAGATTTTAATGTATAATGCTATTTTTGACCGAAGTTCAATTCTCCAACTATCCAACAGACCAAAGCAAATTTACCCAAAATTTTAATTTTCCTCTCACAACTGACACCCTGATTGTTCCCCTGTGCTGAAAACATTCTACGTAAAAGTTAGCTTTGACCTTTCCCTGCAAAGTTGTTAGAACTGAAGTGAATACTTCATGAATAGGTCATTTTCTTTGGAATAATGATGGTGCCAAGTCCACATCTAGAGATTGAGACTAACAATTAGGTAACATAATCCATAAACTTACACATCTGTTTGAAAGTGTCAAAAAATACAGAACAGAGAGAATTTAACAAATAAATCTAAATGCTTCAACGGCCCTATGTTTGTTCCTTACAATACATACAAAGCCATCTAAAATGTAGCTACAACATCAGGGACAAAGTTCAGACTCCAAAGCGTGTTCAGCAACATAATTTGTTAGGCTCTTTCCTAGGATATTTATAGTTTAGAAAATATAATCCTATTTGTTTTCATACTACTTAGATTTAACAAATGGAAAATTGGTTGTGTGTAATAATACATAGAAACAATTTATGAGAAATTGTTTGTTCACTTGGATTATGTACTTGAAGCTATGCAGAGAGACTTGAGACACTGCAATTTTTACAGTCAGTACAACAGGGAACCACAACATGGATTGGGCGGCGTGTACGAGTTGATTTGAGGGTTATCCCAGGCCAAAGTTCAGTTCAGCTAGCTCTGGTTCAATGTATTGGTGGTCGACTAAACGTGAAACTTAAGAGCCATCACCAAGGATCAGTAGGCTGCAGAGTCCTTGCTTATTGCATCATAATTTTGTCCTACTGAGTAGTTCGGTACTCGGTCCATTGAGTCAAAGTTTAAAGTTTACTGACAATGAGTCTGGTGCCACAGCTCTCATTCCTCATACCTACCGGTCACTCCAATCTTGTGAATAAATATTTCTAATCATCCTTCGTTGTGGATCCAGTTATTTCCTTTGAGCTTTGCTACATCCCAAAACTAAATCAGTTGGAGAGCACAATATTTTAGTAAGTAAGCGCCATCTTCTACTTTCATACACCAAGAGTATGTCATGTACAAGCCATGGAACTTTACTTCAGGACTTTGGCAGTTTCTATGACTAACATAAGCATGCTGATTCTATACTCCAACTGTGAGGAAATGAACCCTTCCACATGTAACCACCTCTCTTCCGCATTGCGTATTAATTTTTCATTCACTTACAACTCAACAGTTTCTACGATGTTACAAAATCTGGTGTGCAGCTTTAAAAATCAATAGGAGACAGGTAAATTAAACAAGAGAATGATAATGAAAAGTTATTACTCACAAGAAAATCATTAGAAACTGCAGCAGGAAACTGAAAGCGAGCTAATTTAATGACTTGGTCATGCTACGATTTTCTCATCAATAAGCAGAGAAACTTCCTTTCAGTGCGAAATTAATGAGGCTGACAGGCAGTTTAGATTGATGACACTTGCTGGAGCTAGAGTACGCTGGAGAACCGTATATTAAAGGAGGATTAAATTGATCACTAGCAGAAAAAGTTTAGAGTATAAATGTAAAACAGAACAGGGAGGGTTTGCATGATTAAGCGTATGCAAATAAAAACATTCACATAACCTCAAAGTACGTGCATCCGCAAAACAAGGAATGGTGCTTGAAATGAACCGGAAACGCTAAAAATGAAGGCGCGGGAAAAATTGCCCGGAAATTACGGGAGGGGAAACCTGATATCTGGAAAAGGAAGCACATCAGTAACGATCTTTGAGAATTTCACGGTAATTTAAAGGTATCAAGTAGTTAAAATACCCTGGAAATTCTTCTTGAGTATTTATTCCGTGAGAAAAGGATGAAAAGAGGTCAATTATCATTAAACTTTGAGCTGAACTTTGAACATCGTAATTGGCCACCCTGCTAAGATTTTTAGCGACCATTCAAAACCGGGAAATTTGAATAAGCGCATGTGATCTAGACGAGCGTAAAATTGGAAATGCTTGCAGGAGTCCATGCCCAAAGTTTTCGCGGTTTAGAAAGCGATTGAAGAATAGCTATCTTCAGTTTGGGATGGATAGAAATTAAATACAAGAACCAAGATCGCGGATCTTATATGACATTCCAATGGGTTCGTTCATTCTCAATACAACTTCAGCGCCAAATATGAAAATACAAACAGTAGAAACTGCATTAAACAACCCGTTTTAAACTGCAGATTAATTGGGAATGTCTATCATCAATTGATTGCTTTAAGATTTTAGAGCTCTGAGATTTAGAACGGGTCAATTGAGATGATGATTACCATTTCTCTTGTAGATCCTTTTTTGGCTCTTAAAGTCTTTTTAAGAATGACCGATTCAATTGAATACTTAGTGTGTGAACGCAAGTGGCATCAATTCAATTGAGGTATACTGCCTCCGAGGTCAATCAGAGGAAAATGTGTCTCTGCTAATATGTAGCGTTTTTATAAAATTTCAGAGAAGCTGAAGTATTTCGACTAACTGCTGTCTTTCATGGCAAGGATTCTATTATGACTTCCTGGAGAAAAGAACTCTGGGAAAATACTGTCAAATTTTCATTGGAAAATTTTCTCCGCAGTTTCAAGCGGAGAAAGTTATGCTTAAATCTTACAATTTTGAGCGCTGAGCATCGGATATTAGAACTTGAAATCGATTTTTACCTAAAACTACATTCTTAAATTGCAAGTTCGTTTTCTGTTGTAGATCCAATTTGGTTTGAAATTTTCATGGCTGTACGCAATGTTTGCAAAATGCCCTCCTCTGCAATTTATCGCAATAATTTGTGCTTTTTGGTACAAAGGGCACCTTTTATCATTGATGGTTATATAGTTGGATTTAGTGTTTCAAAATTACCATTCTGACTTATAATTTTGTAAAAGAAGATTACTTTACATTACGTTTGGATGAAATTTCCAGAAAATATTTTTATTGAAGAAGAATCATGCAAAACTGGACACTCTTGCACTTTTAGCAACCTCAGAAGTCGTTTTCATAGAAATTATTTGCTTCAATGAAAAACAGAATTAAATGAGGTTAATCTCAGTTTTGACACACTCCCCAGGAATCAATGTAAAAAAAAAAAAAAAAAAAAAAAAAAAAAAAAAACCGAGCAGACAGTCCCACTGTGAAATGTGATGTATGAAGTCAGTTAACTTGATTCCTCTTAGTCCTCAGTGCCTTGCACACAAATGCAAAACACGTTTAATGCTTGAGACAAGAAAATACCTGATAGAGTCCACGTCAAATAAGTTTGTGCACTATTAGACTGCACCAAAAATTTGCAAAAATCTGCCATTGATTTTTAAATTTACTTTAAACCCTAAACTGTAGACAGCTTATCTTCTGTTGCACTCTAAAAGTGCATAAAATTATTTAGAGTGGGCTCAACCGATTTAGATTTATAATTAAAAATTTGATTCAATAACATCAGCTGTTGGGGGGAAAAATTATTCTTCGAAAACTGAAGGAAAATGCTAAGGAATTCAGTGAAATTTCGAGATTTTTTGATATGATGTTCCTTATGACCATCTGAATAAAGGCCTTTTGAAAACAAACTGTCCACGCAGCAATTTCGAGGAAATGGGGTCTGAGAAGTGCGCTTATCGCCAGTTAAAAACGCTTCATCGAATAAGGAAATACAGGTGATCAAGGAGTAACCTTGTTTTCCCTTGTCTCATGCTGGCCGGGGAGACAAGACGGACAACGGACAGCATTCGAAAAAATAAACCCCAATCCCATCTTCAACTCAGCGACCTTGCCATTTCTTTATATGATATCACATGTTAAATTACTGAGCAATGCACCTTTCAGACGCGATTTCCTAGAAATAGGCACAAAAGAGATTTCATTTCAAAGGCTTATAGTACTCAGGAAACAATAGAGAGCATCATTGAAGAAAAAAAAATCTCGAAATTTAGCCGGCGTCGAAGTTCTTTGTATAGTATATAGATAGCCGTTTGGCTGATCTGCCATCCAACTAAATGATTCTGACAAAAAGGGATGAGATGAGAGTCAATGATGATACAAGAGGTACATAATTATTCAAAACTTTATTATATGGTTGGAAATAAGTTGGCAGCAGATAGCTTATTCCAGTGAAAAATCTGACATTACGAAAAAATAAAAAATAATGAAAGAAACGAAACTTTCAGATGGCCAAAGCCGACTTCATAATTTGTCTTTTTTTTAAATTCAAGAATATACATGAAATGATAAAATGTACAAATAACAGAAATGAATAACTGACAGTCAACAGCACTGAATTCAAATCTATCTAATTAAATAAACTGCAACATATCTCTAAAAATAATTTGAATTTGCTTCAGGGTTTATTTACAAGTGTGCCAAAAAATAAAAAGAAAGAAAGAAAGAATCCAAAAGGCACTGAATTGACCTTTGAAACAAGACAAAACATGAGAAATTTAATAGGTATTCATTTCTTTTGAAAATAGATATGGCTGGAACATGCTATTCAGAGCTAAAACAATCCAAATCAAAAGCAGTGAGATGAACGAAGGAAAGAATCGATAAAGTAAAACAACAGTTCGTGTTATTGGCTGAATTGAAAAAATAAACCTTATAAAAAAAATTCTGTAATTTTATCATTACTTATTATTATGCATTGATGAAACAAAGAATCATATCATATAAATACAAGGTAGATATTCTACTACTAACTAATTACGACCAATTTATTAAAAAAATAAAACAAAAAAAATATCTTATCTTTATACAGCAAATTCAGCACCAAAAACGGAAAACAGCTCATCAAAGACTAAAGGACAATAAACTTTACAATCTTGCGAGAGGAAATTGACGTCTTGGTACAAAACTAAAAACTATGAGTACGGTCATAAAAATGCTCAATGACTTACATGTCTAGAAATAAAATAGGGTATTACAAAATAAGAAAATGAATAATACAGTACAATTTTCCAAGATGAAAATTATCCAAGAAAAAAATCAACAGTGACGGTCATAATTTTTCAGCACTTATCTCTGAGGCTCATGAAAAGTGACGTAATAAAAATTGCTCAAAAATGAATACAGCTTGCTTGCAAGACACAAAATGTGTATGAAAGGCTGTCTTGAGGGCATGTCATAGTGCCAAGATACCGTGATACCAAAGAAAAAAAATATCTTATCCTGCAACGATATCAAATAAAAATGAGTTATTTGCTGCTCACCAATTCTTCATAATAGGTATTCTGGGAGGTGTAATTAGCATAGCCTGTGCGGCAGCCAGTGAGATGATAAACAATAACAATGCAATGCATGCTTCATTCATATTAATCAAATGCTCCCAGAAAAAAGTACATATATCAAAAGAAACAAAAGGCACAAATTACTTTAGAAAGTAAAAAAAAAGATGCCGACACCATGGAGAGCAACTTTTGAAAACTTTAATGTTTACAGAAGACAATTGAAAATCTGCAGTTTATAATTTTTTTTACTTAAAATTTTTTCATGGCCTTCTTAAAAAATATGTACTTCAATTCCTTGCATAGAAGGAAAGAAAAAAAACTGAACTTAACTCTGAAACAGAGGAAAAAAATATACTGCAAAAATAAATTATTTAAAGATTTTGTAAAATCAACTATCCATTACTGTCTAGATTTGTAGAAATATAAAAGATTTACTCAACAAAATGTTTTAAAAACTGACAGAAACAAAAATGATACCTTGTTAATACAATAAAGAGTGCAGATAAATAAGTACATAACTTTCGCCGGATAAAAACTTAGATACAAACTTTTGAAAATCTGCAAACAGCAACTGAAGTTCAAAGAGCTAAAAAGCTCCAGTTTGAACAAAAATTAAGGATATGATATGCTTCTGGACAAAAATGCAACAATAACAGCAATCTTATAAAATAAAGAATAAAAACAATGACAACGAGTTATAAGTACGCTGATTGAAAATTACTGTTGAAAAAAATAACAGTATGTACAACCTAAAATAACAGAATAAATAAGTTGACAAAAGCTGCTAAGTATACCCTCAAGTTCATGATAAAAAAAGTAAGCTCTTTAAACTCAGGCTTCAGCGCACAAAATAATATAAACGCTATCACAGTATGTTCATAGAATGGCCACTGATTTCCCTTGATAATTTAAGGCATCATTTAATCGCTTCCTAAAAAGTGTGGAAAACCCTTAATTGAGATGACTTACACATGTTTTCAATGTGCAATGATGACTGTTCTAGTATTATTGTTGTGTGTCGATTACAATGAAGAAACAAAAGCTTTCAGACCAGTCTTTCATTCGAATTTTAGATTTGAGAAGGGCTGACATGCCGAATTTAGTAAAATTCACTGGTAAAGAAAAATATGAAGGAAAACAATTATTCTGTTGAACTTAATAAAAAAGGGTGTGCAAAGCTCATTGACACAGGGTGGATGGAAGGTTTAAAAAGATTATACCCCTCACACAACTTAAATTAAAGTATGATAGTTCAGCATTCCAAAAAGACAACAGAATTTTTTAATTAGGGTATAAAATTTGAGTTAAAGCTACCTAAATCCGAAAAAACTGATCTGAGAAAAAAAAATTCAAACTTAGAAAATTGCTCATGGACACATGCAATTCTAACAGACCTAAATTAGGCACCCGGTGAACATTTTGGTGAAAATAATGGAGTAAAGGAAGTAGCACATTCAAACACTTGTTGTGTTGTAACTTGATAGGTTTTCTAAAGTCTTGTTGAATCCATCAGCCACAGGACCTTGCGGGGCATACAGTGCCGCAATCCCTTTGATACTAGTGGCCGAGCCAAAGACTAGGGCTAAAACTCCAAAAATGAGGACTAGGATATTCTTCCACACTATCCAATTGAAGGAGCCAAATCCAACGTCCCAATACGTCACGAATTCAATGAAAACAGGAATTATGAGCCCCAGGAGTGAGAAACAGAGGGCTCCGATTAGATTGATGAATGGGCCTATTGTTGGCACTGCAATAGCCAAGAACACTGGAACAGGGAGAAAAATGACTGTTATACGAGACAAATGTAAAAGAAAAACTGAGTCCATGACTCGATATATTTGAGGACAAAAAACATGGCATACTTTTTGCTGAAACTCACATTGATGAGCAGCTACAGCCGTTCAGATCGTACAAATATTAAAAAAGCCCAAAGGAAAAACTTTGTACTTTGCAGTTGCAAGTCTTACGGTAGAGGAAAACAAAGGGCTGCACATTTCTGTTTCTATCACTCAAGTACCTCCGTGAAATGAAAATATTTGAATCATTTTGCAATCAATTTAATGCGATTAAATTTTCACCATGAAACTGCAATTTTTTCTTTAAATCATTTAGCTGATGAATGTCGATTTTATAAAATAAGTTTCATGCAGATAAAAGTAGGCAATATGCAATCAAATAAAAAATTGCAACTTGCCGATTTCAATTTTGCAGCAAAAAATTTCAATATAAGGAGCCCCTTCAATCAGTGAATAGGCAACAAAAACGACACCTCGATACAATAGCAATAATTTTACCACAAAATTGCAATTTATTGCAACCTGTCCTACTTGAGCATTTTTAGCAGCCATAAGTATTGCATTAATAATGTGTTGATGCAATTGAATATAATTTCCAGACTCAGAGGTATGAAAGGGCATAACAATGAAGACTTAGAGAGCATTTTAGAGATTTCAGTCAATTGTTTTAGAGGATTTTTTAAGCCTGGTTTTTTTCCCCATATGAATGAGGCAAAGGTGGTGGTGCCTTAAGCAGGGGGTTTACAACTAAAAACGGTTCAAGTATAGACTATTGATGGGTGCTTCCAGTTTTTACAAGTGGGTCTCTGGAACCTGCGAAGATATTGTACGAAATGATCCCTGCTCCAAACTTACAATTAGAACTATTACTTACCAGCTCCTGAAACAAGCACAGTTCTGACGATATAATTGTAGAATCTTTGTCTCTTCGGAAAGTAGCCCTTGACAGAATCCCAGCCAATTTCTAGGCATACGAAGAATTGAAGACCAAATGTGCAGAAAACAGCAATTGCTACGAAGATATTGGCAACTTGAGGAGCTCTGAAAGAGAAGAACAATTATTCTCATATTAATAGTTAATATGAATTGCAAGTGAATTTGTCAGGTAATTTAAAACTCACCTGAAAAACTTTTGAGGAGTCATTGACACTGGAGAAAATCAGATTATACATTTTTTTTAAATAAATTGTTTCTCATGTTGTGCATTTCTAAGTGAATACATAAATTTTTCGAAATTTTTGAAATTGTTGAGGGTATTAGCAAGCAATAGTATTACTAACTTATTTTGAGATGAAATGGTCAAAATGAAGGAATAATAGAGCTTCTTCATGACCCAAACTTGCTAATATTACATCTTTTTTTTAAATCTTATCACAAGGTCAACTTAAAATTCCATCTAGACTCTAGACCTCATTTACATTTAGGTATCAAAATTTATAAAAATAATTTGGGAGAAAAATAATATACAACTTTGCTCTGATGTATTTTTCCCATTGATAAAGAGCGGTGCTTACATTTGTGTGATATCCAAGTTATTTGTGATGTTGTCTTGAGCAGCGTCTCCAAACTTGAGAAAACCAAGGAAACCTAGTAAGATGTAAATCATCGTAACTCCACTCATCCCTCGGTTAAGAACACCACAAATGCCAACGAAGTGTTGAGGAGTTTCCATGGCGTTTTCCAAAGGCATTATCTGTGTAATTTAGAAAAAAATCACTTGAGTTGCTGGGTGAACACATATTATAGCCTTAGAAGAGTGAGATTTGCCTACCTATCTGTATTTTTTTCTCAAGGACCATCTAATCTCCTTCATAATTACTTGTTTCCAACTAATTTAGAAGGTATCAATGTGCTTGAATACCAGAGTAAGGTTAGTACTGACAATAAGTTTTTCATGTTTCAGATCCTTTCTTGCAACAAATTTCTTAGTAAATATCTGAAAAATAGACGGAATATTGCAAGTTCCACAGATACCAACGCCTCATTCCAGATACCTTTTAAAAGTAATTCATTGTGGGTACATATTATTATGCATTTTTAGCTGGAGGCTGAATAAAAAGAAAAAAAGGTATAGGAAAAAAAATATAAAATGAAGGGATGCAGATGGGACCGCTCACGCTCTCACTATACTTTAGAAAGATACTTTAGTGCATCCATTGGTGGAAAGAAGGAAATAAAAAAAAAAAAAAAACATAACTCAGTGTGCAATGATGCAAAGTGCTTCATAATTTATTTCTTGGTGGGAAAATAATCAACTATACTTATACTTTTTTTTTTTTTTTTTTTTTTTTTTTAAGAGCTTGTGCACTCTAGATGTGGGTCACTTGATACTTTGAAAAATTCTAAGAATTTCCCTCTTTGTAAGTGCAGAAAATTTTCTCCAGGAATAAGAGCAATATGTAATTGGTTCGTTATTCTTCAAAATTATGAGTAATATGATTTGAGATTAGAGAGGATTTTCATACTACTAACACATGCCGCTCTTACAGCACTCCCGTGCGCTCTGCGACACCCAACCGCCACTGTTAGCGATTCTGTCAGAGCTCCTCTGGCAAATAGCATCTCTTCATTTCCTGCCTTAGTCCATCAATCCTCGATTTGGCAAGGTGTCCTCTACGTTTTCTGCCAGGGGGAGATCCAAATCAGAACCTGCTTCTTAGGCAACCGATCATCTGGCATCCTTTGCACATGTCCATACCAGACAAGCTGTTTCGTGGAAATGTCATTGTTTTCGACGCCCATAATTTTTGATACTTTTTTTATAATTCAACCATCTATCTGTGAAAAAGCCCAGGACCTGTCGATCCATCTGAGTAGTTAAAAATACTTACCACACCAATGGCTTCGATGGCAAAGATAGTCGTACTGAAGAAATCAGGCAGGGTCTCCCAGGAGGCAAACTGGGGGCGCTCCCAGACACTTGGCAAGTCCCAAACAAGATACCAGAAAGTTATGCCCAGACCACCGGCCATGAGGAAGTTGGCCAGCATAGAAATCGGCGCTAAGTACTTCAGATTAGGGATCCAACTGAGCAGAATGAGAGGGACAAGCAGAACCGCTATGTAAAACCGTATGTCTGCATTGTAGTGAGAATGATGCTCTATCACCTGAAAACGTTAGTTTTTATTAGAATTGCGAAAGGAAACACACAAAAAGATGAGCACAACAACAAGATCAGAATAACAACAATTTTGGGGATTTTTTTTTTTTCTTGGAGGGGGGCCAAAAAAAAGGTCCTAAGAAAAACTGCAGACAGATTTCATACATTTATCAAATAATACAGTTACGATGAGTCCGCAGCTGCGACGAGAGCATCGTAAAGTTGCGACTCCGAACGACTCGCGCATTACTGTGAATGTGAGAAGTCAGCGCGCCTTCAGTCTGCGTGTGTATGCAATCCAGACAACTGTTGAGTTCAAATAGTTGCATCATCCGTCATCATCGGCGCGACCTATCGCATCGTCGCGTCGCGCTACCGTCGAGACCGACTGAAGACGCCCTGCTTTATTTCGATGTGAATCTCGAGAGAAGATAATGTAATTTAAAATTGTAACTTAAATATACGGCATGATAAGAGCGCGAACTTTTCCAGGAAAATTCCTACGATGGCAATAAAAGAAAAAAAATTACAAACATTTTACGAGCAAATGATGGTTATTCTTTTCCTGGTGAAATTCAGTAGAATTTGACAAAAAAAATTACATTAACCCAAACTGGGCTTAATTTCTGGCTATCAATAAACCCGCGTAAAAAGACCCCCCCCCCAC
>NW_017547095.1:1589217-1630157 GCF_001854935.1 Bemisia tabaci
GTCAAAATTGGTAAGTGATTTCTCCAGTACCCTGACAACAGAATTGCGATCTCAAAATTCGAGAAAAATGACGAGTGTAGCTGAAAAAATGGAACAAATCGATGCGAGATATCGTATGCCGTTCTGACACAAAGTATGCCGCCCAGAATCATCCTAAGTCAAACATCCTCCATGGCATGCAAGAGCCCCTTTTAATGGACGATTTGGCAGAGCTCCCATTCCATGTCCGTCAAAAGTTCCAAGGAAGTTCGGGAAAATCCAAAAGATCCGAAATATTTCGGGAATTTCAAAAGTTCCGGAAAAAATTAAGGAAAATCTCAAAAGTTCCGAAATTTGGAACTAGTTCCGGGAAATGAGAGCACTGGAGATTTGCTGGCTACATGGTTCCTTTTGATTTTGTTTATTTCAAAAAGTTCCTTTCAGCATAAGCACTGATGTCCAAATGTAATAGGGATTCGTTCCTTTTACTGGGTCAATAGACTGCAGAAGAGAGAAGAAAATCACAACAACGTCACGGGTAATGACACAAATACCGAGACGGACCGGGAGCGCATTATTTTGTTTGGATTAGACGATAGAAATGACGGAATGTCGTCTTGGACGTCATCGGTAGCTACATTGATGATCTGTCAAAGATGACCTGGATGGACCCCTCTCAAAAAAGGATGCGGAAAAATGGGAGTAGGAGGTTGAAAGGGAGAGGGAGTGGAATAATGCCAAATGGCAGCAAGTTGTCCACCGCATGAGCTTTGAACCAGGCCCTTTTGAATGCCTCTGAGCTCCAGAGCTTATCAGCGTTGTCAATTTAATCGAAGTCAGGGCGAAAGTTATGTAATTAAGTTAGATGAGAGTATAGGTACCACTCTATAGGGGGGTGGTAACTCGAAGCAATTGCGAATCAATGTAGGTAATCCTTTGGATAGATAGATGCAATGTTTTACTATAGAGTTTTGCTGGATCATAAAAATTATAATTTTGGGATCTCATGTCTCCCTTAATCACGATGTAAACCGTGAGAGGCCTCCTTAAGGAAAAGAACTGCCGGAATTGTCCAAGGATCGGCTATGAGTGAGACCGCATTTGAAAGGTTTCAGATACTTTATCCAATTGGAAAAGTTTTCCGACCGGGGAAAAATAATATTCCCACCTTTTTTTTAGAAGTGCTGTTAAGACTTCGACGGAAAAATCTTGGCGAACGATCTAGTTGGCAGAAGACTCAGAATAGACTTTCCCTCCTTTTCCTTATTACATTCGGGCCGTGATTCGAGCTTTCGTAAATCGTTAGCCGTAAAAGCTCATATTCCCACGCGGGACAAAATGATAATGGTTTTACGTCATAGATAACCCAACAGTCTTGTCCCATCAACAGTTCAGCTATGAGAAACCTCGCTTTGAACATTCTGGAGTGCCGGTAGATACGTTGTTTCTCTGGAACTCCCGATACTGATGGATCACGTTAGTCTGATGACATTCAATTAATTCAACGTTCGGGAAATGTTTGTGGGCGGGAGGAGAAATCTTCCGTGCTGAGCTGAAACGTCGTATGATACATCGAATGTCGCCAAGTTCCCGAGATAAAATATTTACATTTAGGAAACGAAGGATATTACTGATGCGAACTTCAAGAGATATTNCAGCGTTTTTCAACTCATGACTTTGAAACGTTTGCACACTCTGTATGGATTATTCTCATTTTAATTTATGAAAAAAAATATGTATTAAAGGAAAATATAATGTGCGTTTTGTAAATATTAAGGTAATTCCGTACAAACTTAAGGATTTACAAAGCACACGAATTTCTACACAATTTCTTATAGCCTTTTATAGCCGATGGCGAAAAAGCAACAGCCAGGCGATAGGAACTATAGCCCGGCTGTATAATTTTTCATCGCTTCGTGTAGCCCGGCCGTATGATTTTTTCCACTTTCTACAGCCAGCTATATAATTTTCTATCGCCTTCTTCAGTCGGCTATAAGAACTCCTATGGTATTTTGAAACGCAGCTCCTACCGCCAATTTTTACCAGGGTTCACAGAGTTCACTTCGCACAGAGAGGGAAAAACATGGAAGTTTTCAAGAATTGGCATTGAGTAGTTTCCTATTTAAAAAAAAAATAATGCCTTTGCCTTTTTGCCTTTTGTGTTTGGTATTTTTGGCACTTGCAAATCATTGTAGGTAATCCCTTCGAAAAATGCAATGCTTTAGTATCGATCGAGTTTTGCTGGAGCGTAAAAATTATCATTTTGGGATGTCATATCTCCCTTACAATCACATTGTAAACTGTGAGAGGCCTCTTTAAGGGAAGAAACTGCCGGAACTGTCCAAGGATCAGCTATGGAAACCGCACTTGACAGGTTTCAGATACTTTATCCAATTGGAAAAGTTTTCCGACCGGGGAAAAATAATATTCCCACCTTTTTTTAAAAGAGCTGTTAAGACTTCGACGGAAAAATCTTGGCGAACAATCTAGATGGCGAAGACTCAGAATAGACTTTCCCTCCTTTTCCTTATTACATTCGGGCCGTGATCCGAGCTTTCGTAAATCGTTAGCCGTAAAAGCTCATATTCCCACGCAGGACAAATGATAATGGTTTTACGTCATGGATAACCTAACAGTCTTGTCCCATCAACAGTTCAGCTATAAGAAACCTCGCTTTGAACATTCTGGAGTGCCGGTGGATACGTTGTTTCTCTGGAACTTCCGATACTGGTGGATCACGTTAGTCTGATGACATTCAATTAATTCAACGTTCGGGAAATGTTTGTGGGCGGGAGGAGAAATCTTCCGTTCTGAGCTGAAACGTCGTATATGATACATCGAATGTCGCCAAGTTCCCGAGATAAAACATTTACATTTAGGAAACGAAGGATATTACTGATGCGAACTTCAAGAGACATTTTTCTGATTCAGAGGGGAACGCATTTGAGGGTAAAACATTCGATGAAAGCTTCCGATACGAATACATTTTGAATCCGACCAGTAAAGCGAAATAATAAGGTCTAATAAATTAATTTTCAAAGTGACAAATACTTGAAATGATTATGTTCATAACTTTTCGAAAACGTTATGGAACCTTTTCATCTACAAGGCATGTCAAACATTGCATGAGTATTTTTCCTCAAAATTTTCGGTTACACTAAATTGAAATGCGATAAAATGTTTTATGAAATTCAAAAGGAAAAGGCTCACAATTTTGCAGAAATGTCGTAATTTTTGCGGCGTTGAATAATGCATTTTCTCCAAAAACTTTCAAAAATACTACATTCAATAGCGAACCTGGGTGGAAATGAAACCACGAAATCTACTTGGCCCCCTCCAGAAAATTTGAGAAATTTCATTCAATAAGTACAAGACATACATTTCATCTCCAAAATTGTATTTTAATCAACTTTTCGAAAAGTTCACCTCAAAATTGCTCTAAAGACGAGTCAAAATTTTAAAACTTTCCTCCGCACCCCCTTTGTCAGAGAAGTCTCCAACTTACTTGTGGGGCGTCTTTCTGTGCCCCCGAAGACCCCTCTTAAGGAACTGTCTTTCTGCCCCCCACCCCGACAAAAAGTTCCTATGGTTCCGCTCATGATTTTGCATACAAAAATTTCAAAGACAAAAAGACACAAGTTTTAAAGAAAATTTGCGTTTTGTTGAAAGAAAATTGACAACGTCCGAATGCTCATAAGGCGTTTTCCTAAGCATTAATCGAGCGATTGGCGCCGGGCTTAGTGGAGTATTCTGCCGTGCTAAGGAAAAATAAGCCTTTAGACATTGCCAGATTTATTTCAATAAAAAACGAATTTTCTTGGAAAATTGCGAACATTTTTCTTCAAATTTTTCAGATAATTTTGTTTGCAGTTTGATCTAAAATATCTGAAAATTTCAGGATAAATTTGAATAACTTTCCTCAAAAATACATGTTTTATCCAGAGAAATTCGGCAACTCTCAAAAGCTCATATGCGGCGTTTTTCCTGAGCATGACAGTATTGCTTCCATGCGGCACTTGCGGTACAAACAGGGATTACATTGTAGGGATAAGGGTGCAGGGCTACAGGGCGGCGGGGAAGGGATATAAATAGCAGCGCCTCGTTCGGATTGTTAAAAGTGTCGTGCACATCGCACCCAAAGGCCGTTGGACGTTGACGTCTCGACGTCATTGCACCAAGAAGCCGCACAGTGGTAGGGTTATTCTTATCGCTCGAATTCCACTATGCTCTACGTAGAGAGGGTTGAGCGGGTCAGGGAACTGTCAGAGAACTGAACTGCATTTTGCAATTTGGAGCTATAAATTCTGGCTCATCTGAAAAAAACACTTATGTGCATAGGGAAACTAATGGCACAAACGTTATTTTTAAACCGGGCTAGAATCTATAGTTCCAAATTGCAAAATGTAGTCCAACTATAATAGAGGGGCTAGAGGACAAAGCGCATGAGTGAAGTTTTTAGTATTTCGAGAGCAGTGGCGTGGCGTGAATTGCGATACATCGATTGTTCTGACATTTAAACCTATGGTAAAGAATCGATTATTAATATGTTCGCTGCGAACGAGCCTGTTTATCGATCCTTTTCCATAGGTTTAAATGGCATAACAATCGATCCATCGCAAAGCACACCACGCCACTGTTCGAGAGATACGTGTTTAGAGTTTTTTTTTGCATCGAAAGAAAAAAAGACGGAGAGAAAATTCAAACTCAAATTTTGATGCTCAAAAATTGGATTTTACCGATGAAATTTTCACAGAATATGTTTCAAAATTTGATTTGGTTGAAATTACTGATACCTCAATTTTTGTCAGAAACTGAACTCATGCGGTTTATCCTCCAAATTCCTTAGTTATGATGAGGAATTTTCTCATTTGATCAAGAAAGAACAATACAAAAAATAGCTAAAATGTAACATCCAAACGAATTCACACTATTTTATAAAATTTAAGATAAAAAAAAATAGAATGAATAATTCCAAAGTAGGTACGATGAAATTATGCAATCCGATCAAGATAACCATTTTTATAATTTTTGATGGTTTAATTAAAAAAAAAAAAAAATCTGATAAAGAGGAGACTAATAATTTGACAAGTATTGATGTTATTTTAACATTATCTTTTACGTCGGTACATACCATTACTATAATGCATGATTATTATGTTATAGTTTAAAAGTTCTTTTTTTGTCTTGTTGGCTGACATATTACCTCTCAAAATTAGTCACCTCACACATCGTTGAAAAAAAGAAAAAAAAATAGTGTAAGAAAATGCACTGAAAGGAGATTCGAGTGGACAAATAAAATTAAAGAAAGGGGGAGAAAGACTTACTTTGCTGATGATCCATCTTTGTTAGATCCATCTTGGGGAAGGAAGGTGTCGAGCTCAGTGGCCTGCGGCTCGCCTGTGCTTGGCTCCTGGAAAAACGAAAACTGAATTACGTCTAGCTCGGACATACGCAACTTGCTTTGGAATTGACCGAAATTGCGGGCTGACCACCGCTAAGCTATGCTGATGCAGCTGAAATCCCGGCTGAAAAGCTGAAATCACTCGATTACGTAATTGTTGCGGCGCACTACCGGCATATTGTTGTGCTTTCAGACCTTGTTTTACAGAAAAGTGCAAGTCTAAACAACAAACTGAAGAACGCGGAAAAACTGTCAGAGCGACAACGTGAAATTGTATACTTGTAGTTTTCTGTTTTTAAATGTTTTGACCGAAAACCTCCCACATTGCAAAAAACTTAGCGGCAATACTGTCGTAATATTATTTCAGAGATAAACAAGATATTTTGAAGGATTACTGATTCAATATCACCTGCAACTATTCACAGCAATGCTGTTGGATATGGTATCTGGCAGTATGCAGTATCTTATTCTCCGATTTTTGAGGGCAAATCACTGATGAAAACCAAGGGTTTATTTTCACTTTCCCTCAGATGCTTTCACTGGAAAAGAACACATTGGATCTAGAGTCCAGACTCTTGAAAACATTGACAAGAAAAAGGACTCTTGATTCAATTAGATTTAAGCTTACATCAAGAACCAAGCCTCTTAATTTGAGCGGATTTCCTTTTGATTTAAGCTTAAATCTGATTGAATCAAGAGTCCTTTTTCTTGTCAATGTTTTCAAGAGTCTGGACTCTAGATCCAATGTGTTTTTTTTCCAGTGTTAGAATTTTCATCTAAGTTAAACATGTATTGATTTTTTCTTATTCAAGGTTTCCTCACAATGAACTATGTAGCATAGTGCGTAATGTGCAAAAACAGTGTTGCCAACTTGAATAATCGCCAATGGATACCGTCCCATTAGAGGCTACGGTAAAGAATAGCTTGGTCAAGTGCGCATTGTGAACGATTTTTTTTCCATAGGTTTAAATGGCAGATCAATCGACAAGTGGCAAAATGCGCTACAACAATCATAGGTGGTCACGTCCCTTCATTTGCCGAGAGACCAACTATCTGCACCGAAGAAAACTCACCCCAAGTGCTCGAAATTGTATGAGGGGAGGGGCTTGGAGGACAAGACGCAGAAGTGCAGTTTTTGCTACTTCGAGAAATACATGTTGGAAGTTTCGAAATTACATAGATCCTTATGGCAGAAAGGAGGTCCAAACTGACTTTTTGATGCTTAAAAACTGGAATTTGGGAGCGAATTTTTCACTGAATATGCACTAGGGCTAGTTTTACTTGAAATCATCAATATCTCAAATTTTATAAAAACTACACTTATGCGCCTTGTCCTCCAAGCCCCTCATATCATTTATCTTCCAACGAAATCAGACCCTAAAAAATTGAATAAAAAAATAGTGGAACAAAATTTTTCAGAGGCGGAAAATCTTACCTGTCAAGTGACGCGTGGCAGTGAGCCGTGAACTCAGATGATGAACTGATGATTTATAACTCTGCAATCGCATCATCACCGCGTTTTTTTCTCCTTTTTGCGGCCGACTGCGTTTCAACGCGTCCTATCCACCGGAAATGGACACGGTGGCAAAAGCGGTTGGACGCAATGGATCGGTCGGTGGTAAAACTCAACAAGTCCGTTTCCTGATGACCCTTCAAGTCCGTAGGAATGCCTACGAACCGGGGTTCGCCGGAAAATGGACGCATCAAGTTTCACCGCCGATCGCGATTCTGGTTTTTTTTATCTTTTTGAGGTCGCGAGTTCACGACTGCTTACTGCCGTATCAAGTGAAAAAACGCATGAAAATTTAGACGTTGCTAAATTTCCTTCGATATAGTAATGTGAGTTTTCTGGGAGGCATTTGTAATTAAAAGTGTTTCTGGACAAACTCTGAAAACAAAAATTGAACAGGGAGATTTTTGGCTTCCCATAAAATAAAAACCTAAAAAAGCAGGGTAAGGAAATAAAAAAGAGTGACGCTGAAAATAAGAAATACTGACCATTTTTGCTGAGAGTTGAGAAGAAGTGGTGTGCGTCAATCAGGAATCGCTCATTCAGGATTTGTTAGTCCTACCGGCTGACAGCCTAAAACAAATCAAAAGAAAAATATTAAAAATAATTTTTTCTCAAAATAAAACAATAATTTACGTAATCATGAACGAATTTCAACTTGCGGATACACTCTTCTGACAGTAAATGACTCGTAAAACACGACGAGCACGCATTTGAAACGCGAAAAAGTTACTCAGAAACCGAGAAAAACGGAGTTAAAGAAGCGCAAATTTTCCGCAAATTTAAAACGCTTCGGCTTCGCGCCGAACCGAATGATGTGGTCCGGCACCAATTAGAAACGAGCATGGGTTTCTACAACTTCCGTCAAATGTCATTCTATAAAGAAAACAATATTGTCGTTTCATATAAGAAAACAATAGGAAAATCAAAACTACCCTGGTAAAAATTGGCAGTAGAATCAGTGTTCCAAAATACCATAAACCTAAAGCCGGCTGTTAGATTTTCAATAGCTTCTATAGCCGGCTGCAAAATTTCTTATAGTCTTTTATAGCCGATGGCGATTAAGCAACAGCCAGGCGATAAAGTGTATGCTAAATGTTACTAATTACGGATGCTAAGACTTAGTGAGTTTTTGGACTACCGCTCTATTTTTGGGCCGTAGTATCTTGATTTATTTTGAGCGGAAAGTTTCGTACTTTTGAAGGATACCTGCCATTCCTAATATGATGGAGCGCCTTCAATTTCGTATGATACTGTGCAATACCTCTGGTGTGAAATAGTTGCTTAAAGCGCCGTGGCACGCTGCGGCGCGGCGGGCGGGCAGCCAGCGCGAAAAGCGCATAGATACTTCACGCATTGCGCAATGCGTGAAGTATCCCTGTTAGGTTTGTAGGCGCTAGTGCGCGCTTATCGCTGGCAGCACGCCGCGCCACCCCGCTCTGCGCTAGGCTCCAATATATAATCTCGCGGAGTCAGCGTTTTTCAACTCATGATTTTGAAATGTTTGCACATCCTGTAAGGATTATTCTCATTTTAATGGATGAAAAAAATATGTATTGAAGGAAAATATAATGTGTGTTTTGTAAATATTATGATGGTTCCGTATCAAACTTAATGATTTCCAAAGCACACGAATTTCTACACAATTTCTTATGGCATTTTATAGCCGATGGCGATAAAGTGTAAAGCCCGGCGATAGGAACTATAGCCCGGCTGTATACTTTTTTATCGCTTCGTATAGCCCAGCTATACATATGATTTGCTCCGCTTTCTACAGCCAGCTGTATGATTTTCTATTGCCTTCTTTAGCCGGCTATAAAAATTCCTACGGTATTTTGAAACGCAGCTCCTATCGCCAATTTTTACCAGGGTATATCTTCAGAACCAAATAATCGAATCTCATTCATGTTATCTGTAGATTAAATAAAAGAAAATTTAAATAATTTGAAATTTTTAAAGACATTTTTTGTCTGTAGATACCAAGCAACAATGCCACATTAAAACACGTTTTACGTTTATGAAAAATGGTCACTCCTAATAATGTTCAGCGCTAAATTGGACGTATTTCTGTCAAACGGAACCATGTGCATTAAGGCGTGAGCCCTGAGACCAATAAGAATGTACGCATAACAGGGCTCACGTAGTAATGCAGATAGTTCCGTTCGGCAGAATTACGTCCAATTCATGCAAGGCCTCAAAAATAGCGAAATTTCGAAGCGTTTAAGGGGGTTCACGGGGAGACCATCTTTTTACCATGAAAGATCCGACATACCCTGAAATACACCATCAACTCGAGAGGCCGATATTATTTTTTAGGCATCGGTGGATTGAGCATGAGAAATTATGGAAAGTAACTATTTATCAAGTATTTCAGTCCAAAAATGTTGCCAAAATTTAGAGAGACCGATTATTTTCCAACAAATTGATTAAAATTCCTGGGCAAAGTGTATACCGCTCCATCTGGAGGCACTTTTCGAAAGAACCTTAAAGATGGAAAACCTTCTTATTTTGACCCATTTAGACAACTTTCCTGTAATCGGTTAATTTAAACCGGATCAACCTTTCAGTATTTTCCAGTATTACAACTCTGCTGGAATCTTTCCTTGTGACACTGAAAGCGAAAAAAATGCCTGCTTAGAGGATTGACGGGTTCGCAAGACAAATGACCCGAAATTCGCTTACAGTGTCACACACATTCCGGCTGCGCAAACACCAAACCGAGCGAACAAACACTCGGAGACTGTGCATGCAAGTAAGTCATCGGTGCATCAACAGCTATTTTGCATGGAAAGTGGGTCACCGATGCAATAAGACGCGAATTTTACTTTAAGGTTTGGAACTTTATATAGACGTACCGTTCACGTTCCAGGCTCAGAGGCCGAAAGTTCCGGGTGCAGCACCCGAGACTCTCGGCCTTTGAGCCCGGAACGGCCGTTATGTCTATATAACCCGGAACTGTTTTTTTCAGTATGAGCTTTACTTTAACTCTGAAAGTATCTTTTACAAACTGGAGCAGAAAGCTTTAGGGAAACTTTGGTCTCGAAAATATTTTGTCTCAGTTCGTATCATCAATCTTCTACCTTGATTTAGCCGCCAAATTGGCGACATTTTATGATCATTGCAGGCGCATTTCTGTAAAAGTCATCACGTGTAAACCTAGGAAATCGATAAACCTAATACAAACATTAAACAAATATTAACATATATGTGATTTATAAAAAAATTAAACTTAATAAGTAAGATAACACTTTATAGCCCAAAAGATTGTCATGTTAAAAACTACAGAAAAGGGAATAGTATTTGAACAGACAAATCTATTAATTAAGTCTATCTATACAGGAACACAACTTTAATTTAAAACAAACCAAATTAATCTGGAAACTACAATTTTAATTATATTTATTTTTATGCGAGAGGTGGCCTGTAATCCACCTTCTTTTTTTTTTTTTTTTTTTTTTTCGTGTCCTTACTCGCGAAATGATTCTTTTCGCTCGCGCTTCTTCGCCGCGAGGGATGGGGAGGGGGTCTTAGCAGCAACAGATTTGTTTACTCGCCAAAGAGTCAAGTGCAATGTCGGCGTTAAATTGCACTCGACGATACGAGAGAAATCGCGAGCGTCGATCGTTCACCTGAGATCCGGCGAGGGCATTGCCGTTAAAACGACTTAACTGTGTGGCACACGATACCGACGGATACGTCGTTTCTGTCCCTTGGAGTGCGCGCTCCGTTATCGTTCGAGAGGACGGATTTGCGAGCGTGTGAGAGGCGGTTGTTGAGGAGGTATCTCCAGCTCAAAATCTTCGACGGTTACGGGTGGATGACGAAAAAAAAACAACACTTGAAGATCTCGAATCAACAGCAGGGGAAAAAGTGTTGACTTTTCCACAAGAAAACATGTCGTTAATTTCATACTCGCAAATATCAAAAAGGGGAAGGGGAGTCTAGGGTCTTCTAGGGAAGTCTGAATCAAAATTTTACTTTCTATAGTCTAAAGCTTTAGTAAGCTGATTACTTTCGTATACTTACTATTAAAAACTATATTTTGTGAAGTTTTTCTTCACCGAGAAAAACTACGGCATATAAATCAATTGGGGGGTTCATATGGAACACCACTAACGGTAGTGAAGGCAACATATAATAATCGCACATACCTTAATGATGGTGCGAGATACCTTAGTATGGTTCACAGACCGAGAATCATTAGTTCATTTACGACTGCTAGTGGAGTTCCATATGTACAAGTAATAGGTTTATAATGCCATAGATTTTTCTCCGTGTGGATAAAATAGATTATTATAGTTAATTAGATTTTTGATTGATCTCTACAATTTTAGGGAACTGCACTCGGAATCACCAAGAAACGAGAAAAAGTCTATGGTGAAAGTGGAAACACGCATCTCAAATGCGATGGCTCGACATTTTCTTCCGCATCTACCAACTTTTTTAAAAGACGATTTCCAAACTTACCGTTACAACGGAGAGCTATACTTTATACGTGCTTTGTCTAGGGTTTCACTCCTAATGAAAAATTCCTCCATTTTTTATTCCTAGCAACCATGCACTTGCACTCAGAGACAGGTTTGGTAAGTATTGAACACCGACCTTTTTCGGTTCTGATAACCGTAGTTATCGGTCACAGAAACCAAACTTTCGTTCAGCATACCGAAATTCGGTTTCTATGATCCAGTACTTCGGTTGCTTGAATCGAGAGAGTTCGGTGCTCAATATGAACCAAAGTTCAATTCCTGTAACCGAACTTTTTTTCCTCGGTGCACGTGAATGTGGGTCAGCTCCCTTCTTACCGAAGCGACACGTGGACGTACTTATGCTAAAAGGAACTATGTGCATAGGGTTAGCATGGGACATAGTTCCTTATAGCATAAATACGTCCACGTTTGTGTGCGGTATTTGCGATTCCGAGCACCATGAGCGAGTATATCGTGACGTTAGCTCCCGACTTGGGTTCGAAGCGCGTCGTAAACTGGAATCGTAAAACAGGAGTTACGATGCGTAAAAAATCAATAAGGAGCCCAGATTATTCTCCATACTCAAGGTGCAAGGTTACCGCACAGGTGAACAGGCCGAGCGGTGTGGTGTATCGAGAAATTATTGGTGGATCGAAATCGACACTCCAAATTCCGGCGGTGCGGAGGCACAAAACTAGAGCACGTGAATTTGACGTTTACAGTTTACTGCTGTGCTAAGGAAAAACGCCGTATGAACGTTCGAATGTTGCCAAATTTCCCCTGACATAACATTTATTCTGGAAGTAAGTTATGCATATTTTCCCTTGAAATTCTCACACAATACAGATAAAATTGAGAACAAAATTGTGTGAAAAATTGGAGGAAAAATATTCACAACTTTCTCGATAAATTCGTATTTTATGAAAGGAAATTTGGCAACGCCTGAAGGTTCACACGGCGCTTTCCCTTAGCACGGCAGCATAGGATCCCTACATGTCCCTTTGCCCACTTAGTCTATACTTTTGTCTATCAATTTCAACAATCAGCCCGCTGGAATCAACTCGATCCAAGCGATGACCGACAGAGAGAGCGTGCAACTCCCACAGTGCGCCGAAGAGCACGACACGGTGGCTGTGTGTCTGTGTGTCAGTGTGCCACCTCGGTGCAGCGCCATGAATGAACGCCGGTGTGAGTGCCCCCCCCCCCCNAGCGAGAGCGGAGACAATCGGCTCTAATGAGATGCGCTGCGCCGATAATTGCGGGGGAGTCGGAGGCGCGACAGGTGAACAAATGAATCGGGGCCCATCATTGCTTCCGTCGACGGCGACAAAGACGACGACGACGCGGCCAGACGAAACCTATGACGGACGCGGACGCGGGGGCAAATTTTGTGACCCACTAAACGACGCCCGAGATGCGTTCATGACGCCTCGGCCCCACGGATTGCGTCATCGTCGCTTCCGCGCCAGCACGTCGCGCTATGACCGACGAAGTTATCGCACTCCGAGGGAGAATTGAGTTCCGACGTGTGCGGGCGGACTAGAACCCTCTAGAGTAGCTCAGTGGCGTGGCGTGCTTTGCGATATATAGATTGATCTACCATTTAAACCTGTGGTAAAGAATCGATTATTAGGGTGTTCGCTGCGAACACCCTAATGATCGATTCTTTACCACAGCTCAAATGGGGAAATATCGATAATCGATCATTTACGCCTCGCCACTGGAGTACCTGCACAGGGAGAGTGTGGACAACTCGATTTATGTCGAGTCCCTTTATACTGAGATTAAAGACAACGCGAGTCCATATCTGATTAGTTCCCTTATTTTAGGATTTCACAGTGTCACAAACGGGAATAAAAATTACATTTTCACCGATTGAAAATACTATAAACTGGACTGGACTGGGAAATTGGAGGTACGGCAAGGAGCAAATGGAATGAGGGAGGGAACGGAGAGAAATTAGGGAATGGGTTGATCAAAGATTACAAAAAACGTTCGATTCGTGTACCTAATCTGTATTCCCGTTTGTGACATCCATAAGCAGCGTTGTCTCAACTCTCTCTATAAAGGGACTCTAGATTTATGTAGCTCTTGGGCCCAAAACAGCGACAACGAGAGAAACGAGAATCACTGGAAAAGTGCCGCTGCCAACCTATGCATTTGAAATATTAATCAATAGGGCCGACAGCGCTTTGTAAACAAGCATTTTTAAGTATAAGACTTACAAACTGAGAAAATGTATGCGAAATCAAAGTTTTAGACGAGCTTTTATAATTTTTGATCAAAGTACCTACTCTCGGAGTTTAAATTAGTAGCACTGGATAATTCGAGTTCATAGGTTGGCTGCCTTTTCCTTTTTGGGCCCCAACAGCTATATAGCGGATTTGAGGAGTCACATTCCCGCATTGAACGCATTCCCACACAAACTTATGGAGGGCATTTTCTGTTTCCGGTATAATTTATTTCCCGATCCCTATCTCTCATGGATTTCATTTTTACCGGAATAGGAACTATGAGCCATTGTCCTAGAAAGTCTTCAATTAACTACGAGAGAACGTCAGAGCAAAAGAAGCGCCTTCATTGTTTATTGATACTTCCCAGCTTAGCGCTCAAGCTGTGATTATTGTATCTTTTTTTTGTCGAGCTGCAGCAACATTAAAAATTAAGGAACTGGCTAAAAGTGAAAACTAAAATAATTGTTCGAATGTGCGAAGTTCTAATGAGTGTCGGCGATTTTCAATTTCACCTACTCTTTATATGAACAATTTCGCAGGAGACACTCCGTTTAAAGATAGATCTGATGACTGATAAATGAGCATGGTTATCACTTAGCGTGAATTTTTTAATCGTCTGGAAAGTAAAAAAAAAAATTAACCCACGGACAAGGAGATTTATTTCACTTCATTACGACAAGGAATTTGATTGAATATAGTGGACGACTCTCGTGCAGAGAATTATTACTATAACGACTGCAATTTTAAGCTTTTTCTATCTATGGAGCTGGTTTTAGGCATAAAATTGCTGATAAAATGAAACAACCTCAATGCATGAAGGTATTGACTTCGCTTTTCGCGAGATTTTTACCAGCGAAATTTTGCTACTTTTAAATGTTTAGCTTGTAAGGACGAATTTCAATTGCATGCATAGGCGTAGGGTATCAGACGGTGGGTGAAAGTTGAACAATCTTAGGAACTTTGTGAGGCATATATTGACATTATTTTATCTCCAAGGGTCTCTAATGATAGTTACTTATGCCCACTGCTGTAGAATAGTGTTCGTTGTTCACCTTTGTTACTGTGAAGTGGCTAAGGTTTCGCACCGTTCAAGTTTAATTTGAACCGGTTTACACGGAAGACTAGTTTCTCTCACAGTGAGTGCCAAAAGAACTTTCCTATGCAAGCATGGTGAGATTTGACCGTATAACAATTCTGATCGAGGAGTTTTTTCATAAAACTCAGTTTCTGACAGTCTCTGTGACGGTTCTTTGACGGCACGAGAGGTTGTGCGATTTATTTGTTTGTAGGGGTATGTATAATGAAAGTGAGGGGGAAACGTAGATTTTCAGCTTGTTTCGATTGAACTGTGCAGGACAATTTCGCGGTGGAAGATCAGTTAGGAAGTTTTGGGAAATGTACGACAGACATCTCTGAGGGTATCTATAGCAAGAAATATTACATGCTATTTCAGGTACTTCATTTACTAGCGCGCGCGGTAAGATATTATGGAGGAGGGGGGCTTAAATATTGTGATTGATAAGCTTGGTGGATTAGGTAGAGAATTCGCAGGATTAAATTCAGCTACCTAATAGAAAGAAATCTTCGCGAGACGGATGTATCCCAATCTTCGTTTTTTCTTCCTTTACTTTTTTTAAATTAATAATTTAGCGACAGAATATGCCCAGTCGCAAGGACTCATGAGCTCTGACTTCGTTCACTTGAGTATTATGTTACGGCTCATAACGCGTATTGCCGGTTATGTTGTTCCGATGTTGAAACTTCGGACGAAGTCAAACCTCTTGAAGCTTATCACTATACTCACTAGGAGTGGAATAATGCCAGACTGACTATTGAAGTGCTCACATTTTTAACTATTCACAAGTTTGCGATTTTTCCGTTTTTTCTAGCAACCCGGCTTTCTTTGTGGCCCTGCCTCAACGACCACTTTCATTTCATCATCATGCACCCACCATTTCTTCAAGGTTGAAAACATTCAAGTGATTCAGCACGTTTTTTATACATTTTCAGAGTTCAGAGTGTTTTCAATACAGGGTGATCCAACCGAACGGTACACTAGTCTACACCCCGAGAACAGCTCAAAACTGAGGTTGTAACTTTCACGGGGGTAGATCGATCCCAAAGAAACCAATGAAGTATTTTCAGCCCTCCTAAACAAATCACTAAAATAAATTAATAAACCAAAAAAAGTTCTTAACACTTTCGGAGTGCATTCTTTGGTAGTAACCATCGAACACAGTTTGTTAGATCATATGAGAGTGTTTTTTTTTACAGAAAATTTTTTTCATTTTTATTTAAAAAAAAAAAATTTGGAGATAAAGAGCCAACACGCGTTGTGCAGTGATTATCCACAAGTCATCGGTTGAAAATGAAGTTCATGTAAAAACCTGCATGTATCTCGGGGTTTATGAGGAATTTTCATTGAAAAACGTGGGTCAAAATAAAAATTAAAGGGAGTGAATATTTTAAAACACCGATGACGCATCAATCCATAATTGAATTAGGGATTGCTTTCAAATTAATCCCAGCACGCGATATCAAAAACAATCATGAACAGAATGTATTGAGAACGAATACCTACACGAAATAAAAACAGTTTATTTCGACTTTCATCAATGCAGTTCTGGCACCTACCACGAAAGATAGCGTGCTGACAAAAGGCCGGAGGCGGATCCAGCAATTTGACAACACCGGATTGCCTCCGTTTAAACCTATGCTAAATAATCGATTCTTGTCGGAGCACCTGGCCCCTCCAAGAATCGATACATTTCCATAAGTTTAAATGGAAAAAAGACAATGTTGCCAATTTGTTGGATTACTTGATTGAGTCCATGCTCAGTGGCTGACATGATGTAATTTGATACGACAGTTATTGTTTCTCAACTAAGCCAAAATAAACGGAACCAACTGCGTTCTACAGAGAGAGAATGCCCAGTAAGCTGCGACGGAGTTTTTAAACGAAAGTTTGATTTAGGGTAACGACGTAGAAAAAAATTTGACCTGAAATACTGGATCGTTTTCTGACTGAAAGTTGCGTGTAATGATTTTTCTTTTTAATCGGTTTTCATGAGATCACAAAGATGTCACTTGAAATTACTGGCGGCTCCAATTTTTTTTAAAGACAATTCGAGAAACTAACTTCATACTCTTTACGACCTAACCTTCAATTTTTCAACTTCCTGGAATATATTTTTTTAAGGGATTGCGTATCATTGACCTCCAATCATAATGTCTTAACCGTTTTTTTCCCCCTCCACCTCGCTCGTTGAGAAGGGTTATATTTGTCAGCTTATTTCATCAAATGCCTGGTGCCTCCTCCCAGTACCAATTGGTGCAAAGTTCTATTACCACTCAGCATTTTCATAATTGTGATGTTTAATCGTTTCATTAATAAAATCTCCGTGCGTGATAGAGCGTAATACTTGAAAGTTAAGTTTATCTTATCTTGGGAATGCTCTCATCGTTGCGGAAAGAGCGACAGAGGCCAGGTTTAAATGTTTGTCCGATCCAAAGTTTGTCCAACCTCCAACGGTCGACCGCTGAAAATGCTATTTTAAAAGTCTTTTACATCTGCTGCATTGCCAGATTGCTATCGATCTTCAATTCTCAAACTTCCGTACGTATATGTATGGGCGCAGTTCGCGAATTTATATTAAACATAGAATTTGCACCACGGTGCGGTGTCCGGAATTCTTGACGCTACTTCTCGGAAAATTTCCTGTTAAAAATTTTGGATTTTCTCTCTTTCTCTAGCTCTCTTGTAGGAGGAAAATAAATTCTATTGCGGCTCCAAGGGGGAAAAATACATTTATTATACTTTTTCTAATACCTAAAGCTGAATAATTGCAGACCACCTCCATGTACTGTGAAAAACATACGAACAAGTAGTGGAGAAAAAAAAAATCCGGTTTGTACAACACTAAGGTCCTGGAATATTCCCTGAATATCTCAAATATTTTTCGTTCCCTAGTAAATCCCGATTTTCCAAGGCCCGGAACACCCAGAATTGAACCTGTTCTAAATCTTGGGGATTATTTTTTAGAACTGGGATCTAAGAGATCTACTTGGCTTGTGAGATTCAATGTGACTTCGGTGCTACCAAGTACAGCTCGAATTTGAAGAAAATTGTTAAATCTTGGATGCAAATTCGGTCGTTCCAAACTTGTTTTCTCTTTTTTATGGGGGTTTAGCTTTTTGGTGTATCCTTGGCTAAAGAGTGAAGGTGCGGGCATCATTACAAATTGCTTAGTGCCATGCAACACTGAAATCTGGCACCAGAGCAGCTTTGCACTGGGATGCAAAAAGTGCAAAAGATTAACATTTGTTTACTTCCTAGAAAGGGGATGCGCCAGCAATGCGCTGGCGTTGGTCATTAACTGCACTCACAGAAAAATGAGATAGAGATGAGCTTTTCAAACAATTTCCTGATGTCACGAGATTCTCGCGATTATTGCAGCAAAACAAAAAATCCACATTTTCCAGCCATTTAAAGCAAATATTATAGTGAGCCACGCTTTTTATTGGAGAGCAGATATTTACTTCAACGGATCATCATTAATACTTTGTCTATCACACTAAACAGAGAAGGAATTAAAGCACCGAGAACGCAAGAATTTCAATTCAAGTGCTTATGAAAATGACAAACTAATGCAATTAAAATGTTAGGATTGAGTGAAAAAAAATTAGTAGTTAGGGTTTTTTTATTATGATTATTTTTACGAAATACGAACTTTTAAGGTTGGTACATTGAGCTAAAATTGGATGGATTTTACAAGAACTTGCCTAACTGTTTCAGACGTTGCCCAATTTTGAAGGCACGAAAGTGCGAAGCTCCAGTTTTCAGGGGAGGAAAGACAAAATGACGACGGTCGGCTGACAAAGACTTAGATAATTTATCTTAAATGAATATGGTGCTCACCATGTTAAATAAAAAAAACAGCAATATTAACGTTAGGTTTCCATCAACATTATAAACAGTTTCACACAATCAGTAGGAAACGTAAGAAGAGAAGATTGCTGTATCACAGATCTAGATTTTTGCTTTCATTCCTTCTAAGTAAGTTTTGTTGCCCGCATATTCAGAGGGCATTCATGAGTCGAAGAGTTTTATTCAGAAATAATCATGGTTTGCGTAAAAACTTGAAAATTGACGCTGAATGACTCACAGGAGGGGGAGGGGGTGGATGAACGCATACGTCATGAAGTAAAGTCAGAACGAAAAAAAATGTATGGTAAAATAGAGAAAGTTTAATTGCCTGGTCAAGGATTAGCGGACTGGATTTCCAAAGAGGAGGAACTATTTCATACCTTGGGTTTCTTGAAATCACCGTGCAAAATTCAGCTAGTAACAGTAACTCAAACACACCTGAAACATACAAATAAATCGGTTTATAGTGATTTGAGTTTGCATATTACACACATTTTTGACAAGTTAATTTTATTTACAACTCTTTAACAACTCTTAACCTCTCGAAATTAAAAAATAAGAGACATCTAAAGTGTGAACGCGATACAACTTTTCGCGCAAGATGGATGTTCACAGTGCATATGAAAAATAATGTAAGACGCGATGGGGTGAGTTGTGAACTCGCAAGGCTCTGCTCTATATGCTACTAGTTTGAAGAACCATTACGAATGAGACAAACTGAAACAAACACAATATGGAAATAAAGCGAGGGGAAGGGTGCGCGTTAACGACGGCGCAGAGATATAACTATTCGTACTTGATGGACGTCCGTGCTGCATCTGAGAAATTGAAGGCGCGATGACGCGAAGCGTGAGCTCTCAATGCTAAATGCTGTCAATGAGGTGTCGTTCAGATTCGGGAGAAAAGTTAAAAAAGAGGCCCGAACACATCTTTCCTACCTTCGGCTGTGTTACTCACGTAGTGCTTGAAGCACCATTACGAATAAGGCAAACGGAAACAAACACAATATGAAATAGAAGGAGGGAAAGGATGCGCGTTTGCGACGGCGCAGAGATACAACTATTCGTACTTGATGGACGTCCGTGCTGCATCTGAAAAATTGAGGGCGCGATGACGCGAAGCGTGAGCACTCAATGCTCTGCTATATGCTGTCAATAAGGTGTCGTTCAGATTCGGGAGAAAAGTTAAAAAAGAGGCCCGAATACATCTTTCCTGTCTTCGGCTGTGTTGATACTCGTTCCGTCTTCTTTTTTCAGGTTCTTGTCGGATTCTTTTTTAGGATGGATTTTCAGACCCACGTCTTAAGCTCGTGTAAACCGCAGCACTGGCTCGGTTCTTCTGGAAATAATGGTGCTCGGATGCGTCTGGTGGCTTTAATTTTGTATGCTTTCTTTAATTTCAGAAGTCGGTCGGTTACTTCAATACGTTCAATTTTGCAATTTATACTCTGTGCGATTAATAAATTTTGAACCTGAAAATAGCGTGAACTTGTGCTGCTTTGCCAAAATTTTCTGAACCCCTCTCCACGAAGGGTAAATCAGGAAATATCACATTACGCCCCTTTAACCAGCCAAGGGTCTGCGCCCTCAGATGCGAGCCAGTCCAACCCTGGTTACAAATAACTTTTCTCCTCCTACCACTCCTCAAATTCATAAAAATGCTTCACTAAAAGAGCCCTATGCCGCCGCCGTGCTGAGAGAGATGCCGCATGAGCATTCCAATTTTGTCACATACTCAAATAAATTGAAAATAAGGTCTCTGAATCCACAAATCTCCTAGAAAAGTAAATACTCAGAAGAGATTCGGTGAAGTCCTAACGTCCATACGACGTTTCTCCTCGACGCGCCATTATCACATGCAACTCAACTACTTTACTAACATGCTGAGGAAAAACATAGGTAATGTAATGACAAACAAAGCGTTGTCAAATTTCCTTTAATAGGATACAAGTATTCTAGAAGATTATACATTTTTCTCCTTGAGTAGTCGTATTTTCTTCGGAGGCAACACTCGCAACATGTTGTGAAAACAAGCAGCAATCGCATTTTGATCAAAGCTGTTTTGTGTGGTGGGGGCGGGGCTTATTTTCGCGCGCAAAATTTGGGAACCCCTACAGCAACATTGTCGCACAAGAACTGCAACGTGCTCAAAGCGAGTCGTTTATATGTTGTTCGAAAAAGCAACACTGTTTTCTAACCTAAAATTGGCAGTTATGCTCTTTCATTGGTTGTTCAGAATCGCGGAAAAAAAAAAAAAAAAAAAAAAAAAAAAAAAAAAAAAAACACCAAAAATAAAGCGGAAACATTTTGTTGTTTCGAACAAACACGACTAGTGTTGCACAGAATATTCTTCGCAATTCAATCTAAAGTATCCAAAAATATCAAGAAAATAATATAAAACATAGAGAAAAATAATAATAATATTAAGTCGAGGGAAATTTAGCAACGTTCGATTGCTGATGCGGCTATTCTGCTCAGCACGGAAATATAAAAGACATAGCATCCTTAAAATGATGTCCTCTCTATTCTCTGACCTATTGATGAGGCCACGTTTTGTCCTCGCTTCCTCGAATCGTGGCAACAATGGACCGCGCACGGGCATCCTAATGAGGCGCGAAATTGTGGCCTCTCGTGGCCGAAACACTGGCTTTGTTGTCCACTGTTTGCCAGGCTCCTTGACACTCCGCTAATAATGGCTAATAATGGCATAATGGCACAAACACAGCCATCATCCGCGGACAACCGGGGCCGACGTCGCGGAAAACTATTCATTAGACGGTGGAATATCAGCCGAACGGATCGATGGGTTATTTTCGAAAGGGAAGCCGTTCACTTGAACGGCTTCCTGCCTTTGATTCTCGTGGCCAATTTGGGGACAATCCGGCCATTTCTGCCTCCAACGCGACACGACGCCAACGCTGCCGTGCTAAGGAAAAACGCCGTATGAACATTCGAGGGTTGCCGAATTTCCTTTGATAAAATGTTTATTTTTAAGGAAAATCATGAATATTTTTCCTTGAAATTTTCAGGAAATTTAGATCAAAATACAAAGAATATTCCCTGAAAAATTAGAAGAAAAATATTTTTAGATTACCAGGAAACTCGTATTTTATCGAAGAAAATTTGGCAATGCCTGTTGGCTTGTACGGCGTTTTTCCTTAGCACGGCAGTGCGACTACACTGAAGAACGCCGCATGCACATTCGAGAGTTGCCAAATTTCGCGAGATAAAACATGTGCATTTGACGAAATTCATGCACATTTTCCCTTGAAATTTTCAGACAGTTTAAATTAAAGTGCGTACGAAATTGTCTGAAAATGATGGGAAAAATATTCAAAAATTTCCCAGTAAATTCGGTATTTATCGAAGGAAACTTGGCAACGCCTGAAGGCTCACGCGGCGTTTTTCCTTAGCACGTCAGTGCAACCCTGCAGTCCTATGGAAAAACGCCTTATGAACATTCGAATGTTTCCAAATTTACTCTCAGAAAATCATTATTTTTGAGGATACTTATTCATATTTTTCATTGAAACTTTCAGACGCTATAGATCAAATTACGAACGAAATTCCCTGAAAATTTGAAGGGAAGATATGTACAAATTTTTCAGAAAATTCGAGATTTGTCAAATGAGGTTTGGCAACGTCTGAAGGCTCATACGGCGTTCTTACTTAGCAAGGCAGAACAGAGCTTGGTAGTTCGTCTGGACTCGAGTCTACTGACGTACTACTATTAGAAAGGATTAGAAAGGATGGCGATGACGGGATCTATCATAGGAACCTAATTCGAAGTTTAATACCAATCAAACGACTCACGGTCAGTTGGACCGAGCTTTGCTGTTCGTATGACCGAAGTTCCGATTCTTACGGCCGAACTTCCGGTTCAAACTATATAACTTCGGGTTTGTGTGGTCGTGGCCGAAATTCCGGTTCGCAAGACCAACCTTCCGATTCGTATGACCAAACTTAGTTCGACATGACAACAAACTCTTGGTGCGGTATGCTTGATCGAAATTTTAAACTTAATTGACCTAAAAAAGAGGTATGGACGCATTTAGTTTATTTCGATTACAGTTCTTGGTTGTTATCTTATCTTGATAGGTTGTGATAATTCACTCTTGACTGAGTCGATTCATTCAGGGCGCTAGAGCCCTTTTGTAACTGACATTTTCAATAGTGCTTTCCATACGAACCGATTCAATCATACCCCAGATTTTCTATCACCGCACAGAGACCGATTTGGAACGCGGAAACATCGGTGGTTGGGCCGCTAAGGGGGGGGGGGGGGAGGGGGCTTATTATGGGGTTATCGGTCATTTTTCCCACCACAAACTTCAAAAGCGTCCGATTTAAAAGGCTGCCGAAAAGGGAAGTCTAGCCGAAAGCGAGGCGGAGAGCCCATCGTCTGATTGGAGATCAAGGTCTGTCGCGGCGCCGGGCCGTTCACCGCGTTTCCCTCGCGGGGCGTCGCGGCGCGACACCGCGACCTCTGAAGACCCAGAAATTGGCGCCAATTTAGATTTAGGCCCGAAATTCGAGCGGGGCTTCGACGCGGGAAATCAGGGGGGCACCGTCAATTGAGCGGGGCCGCGCCGCCCGATTTGAGCGGGAAAATCCCTTCTCTCGGATACCTGGTTCGAAGGGATCCGTAAATCCGGCAGCGTTGTTCCAGCCGCGCTGAACTTCGAACAAGTTTCAGCTGTCTGGAAAATTCCCTCACACGAAAGCGTCTAATTTTACTCCGTTTTGCCGAGCAGCAGCTGCGCTTCTTTAGATGTCGGCTTGCACTTAATAAGAGAGTGCACTCGGCCGCTGAACTAAATATTTCCAGCAAAATCTCCACTCCCGATATGGAGTTACTCTCTATACGACTGAACTCAATATTTCCAGCAAAATCTCCACTCCCGATATGGAGTTACTCTATATACGACTGAACTCAATATTTCTAGCAAAATCTCCACTCCCGATATGGGGTTACTCGATGTACGACTGAACTCAATATTTCCAGCAAAATCTCCACCCGATATGGAGTTACTCTATACTCTATATACGACTGGACTCAGTATTTTGAGCAAATGGAGTTATGGAGTCGATATGGAGTTCCTCTATCTACCATGGGTGGTGAGAGAGAGGGTGGAGAGGGACGAGAGTCTAAAATTTAGAATTTGAATGTGACATAAATGCTTGGATATAGCGCCAAGCGAACCCTAGGAGAAAACAATTCCAAGATAGAAAATGCGGGCTGAGTGTTGAGTGGCACCCCCTACTTTTACGAGTCCTCTCTGATTGGCCAATTTGCCTGGCCACTTGCTGAGGCCCTTATAGGAAGTAACGCGTGGTTCATTTTTCATCGAAAATATCTCGAAAACAAGGAGACATCTACGCACCGGAGATTTCAGAAATAAATTTTCCAGATTTTTCTTAAGTGATTGATGGATAATACAAGACACTTTTTATCTCAAACAAATTGAACGGCTCGACCTAGAATTATCTTTCTTCATGGCACCAAGTGTCATATTTCAAGTTGAAAAACAAATTCCAGGTCGAACTGTTCGCAGTTGAACATGGTTCGTTATTGTTCGAAGTGTTTCAGAGAAAAGTGTCATGTCTCTTCAGAAAAATCTGGATAATTTATTTCTTATTCCGGCTCTTGTTCTCTCATTAAGCAAACCAGTCGAATTTACACTGAGAATTTTGACCTGCAATGGTAACCGATGCTAAAGGGGATGCATATCGTGGAAATAGGTACCATACAAAACCATATGAAAAACATGTCCTGAATCACAAGAATAGCGTAATCTGATAGATGACTTTGCTATGAGGTTAGAGTTAGAGCGCTCTCCAGAATATGATTAATTGCTTGGTTTCTGTGACTTCACCGATTTTATAAAATTCTTATTGGCGTTGGCTCTCCGGTAGAATTTTTGAATTAAAACTAGCATCATTTAATTGTCATTAATAAGAACAGCCAGAAGTAATTAGAAACGCTCTTAATTTGAGCTGCTAAGTGGCTGATTATACTCTCTCCCCTCATTCCGTCTGTGGAATTTTCGAAGCTGCAGTTAGCGTGCAAACTTATTCAGTTTACTCCATCCTTTGAGCATGAAATTTCAATGAGAGATAACGAAAAATAGCACTCATAATTAGTTATGAATAGACGTTCCTGAAAAAAAATATTTTAAAAAATTGATCACTGGCCTGCCAGTCCTTGAGTTATATTTGCAGTTATGTCGGTTCGTATTAGTGCCTGTCAAAGGGTGAATGTCATTTTTGACAAATTAGTGGTGGAGATTCTGAAACACTGCAACCACGAAATGCCTTTTCTGCACCCAACACCTCAACTATAGGAAGAGGGGGCGATTGTCCCCTCCCTTCAACGCCTTTGCATAAAATTACGCCCCTGGGGGTGGCAATACTGTCCCTATAAAAGATACTGGGTATACTGCCGTGCTGAGGAAGAACGCCGTATGAACATTCGGGAATTCACAAAATCCCTTCGATAATTGTTTTTTTTTTTCAGCAGAGGTATGCATATTTTACGTGAAATTTTCAAAAACTTTAGGTGAAATTGCAAACAAAATTATCTAAAAAATGGAAGGAAAAAATTAATGATTTTACTGGGAAATTTATGTTTTATCAAAGGAAATATGGCAACGTCTGAAGGTTCATACGGCATTTTTCCTTAGCGCGGCAGTATAGTGCTGCCGTGCTAAGGAAAAATGCCGTATGAACCATTAGACCTTGCCAAGTATCCTCCGATAAAAACCAAATTTACTTGGAAAATTGTGAATATTATAAAAGTCTCAGACAATTTTGTACCCAATTTAATATAAAATATCTGAAAATATCAAGGAGAAATACGCATAAATGTTTTCAAAAANCTGTCGTTTTTGACGAAAATAACGTCAACCAAAATTAATTGCGTGAAAATGAATGAGATTTTATTGCGGAAAAAACCGACATGGTGCTCATTCGAGAGAGACTGATGAACTAAGAACTAACATGGCTGGACGTGAGTCTGAATCCACTCATCGAGAAGGTGAAGCTCCCGGTTTTGTGTCTCCAGCTGAAAAATACCTTTCCTCACTGATAAAGGGTGTTTTATTTCATACTGCTTTCTTTCTTCATCTTATTAATTCAATGTTGTTTTATCTCACTTGTGTAGGTATTTTTCAGCCAGAGCACAATCCCAGGGAGTTTCACCTTCTCTCACATGGTTGCAAATTATCAATTATCCTTTTTGTTATTTTTACTCTAAACAACAATATGGATCTCTGAAGTTTTCTGATCACGCATCCGAAAACTTCAGAGATTCATATGACCTAAACTTCGGGTCCCACGCACGAGGTTTTTTCCTCCGTGTAGGAGAAAATAATTCCGATATAGAAAATGCGGGCTGAGTGCTGAGTGGCATCCCCTACTTTTACGAGTCGTCTCTGATTGGCCAATTTGCCTGGCCACTTGCTGAGGCCCGTATAGAAAGTTACACGTGGTTCATTTTTCATCGAAAATACCTCTGAAACAAGGAATCATCTGCGCACCGGAGATTTCAGAAATAAATTTTCCAGATGTTTCTGAAGAGATTTATGGATAGAACATGCTTTTTTACACTTTCTTTCTTAAAACATTTAACAGTTAGACCTGGAATTTTCCTTCTTCATGGCAACAAATGTCATATTTCAAATTAAAAAACAAAAATCAGGTAAAGCTATTCGAGATGTGTGAGGAAAAGTGTCATGTATTACCCATCAGTCTCTTCAGAAAAATCTGGAGAATTTATTTCTGAAATCTCCGACGCATGTTTCTTAATTTTCTAGATATTTTCACTAAGAATTTTAACCTATTCGCAAATGGTAACCGATCCTAAAGAGGATGCATACCATGGAAATAGGTACCATACAAAACCATGTGAAAAACATGTCCTGAATCACAAGAATAGCGCGATTTGGTAGATGAATTCGCTATGAAGTTCGTCTATGAAGATTTCATCGATGTTATTAGATTCTTATTGACATTGACTCTCCGGTAGAATTTTTGAATTAAAACGAGCATCATTTAATTGTCATTAATAAAAACAGCCAGAAGTCATTAGAAACGCTCTTAATTTGTAATCAGCAACTGCTGGTTACACTCTCCCCTCATTCCGTTTAGGGAATTTCGGTTAGCGTGCAAACTTCGTTTTACTCCATATTTTAAGCATGACATTTCAATGAGAGATAACGAAAAACAGAATTCATCATTAGTTATGAACAGACATTCCTAAAAAATATATATTTTAAAAATTTCATTACTGGCCTGATTGTCGTTGAATTATATTTGCAGTTATGTTGGTTCATGTAAGTGCCTGTCAAAGGTTAAAAGTCATTTTTTGACTCTAAGTCATTATTGAAACTATTTTGAGATCGTTAGGTCAGGTTACAGTAATCTAATGTGTAACCTAATCAAGACGACGTTCCATTATAAAGGCCATTTCCCAAAAAATTGAGAATTTACACGAATTGTTTTTATTACTTCATCTCAGAGTCCTTAAGGAGTTAATATCGCAGTATTTTTCATAGTAAATTTCTGATTTGGGAAATAGTATAAAAATATAGATTGAAAATTGACACCCAGAACTTCGGGAAATGGACCTTAAGTTTTCGAATGCGAGATCCGAAATCTTCAGAGATCCTTACGACCTCAACTTCGGGTCCCACACACGAAGTTTTTTTTTTCTCCGCGCATTTTCAGTATACGGGGAGAACATAACGTAAAAAATAATGAAAATCCCCAATATGAGATCCTAAATCCAGTAAAAGGGGGCGATTGTCCACTCACTTCACCGCCTTTGCATAAAATTACGCCCCTGGGGATGGCAATACCGTTCCTATAATACTGCCGTGCGGAGGAAGAACGCCGTATGAACATCCGGGAGTTGCCAAATTTCCCCGGATAAAACATGCATTTTTGACGAGATTAATGCATATTTTTTCTTGAAATTTTCAGATATTTTCGATTAAATTGCAAACAAAGTAGTCTGAAAAATTGGAAGAAAAATATGTACAGTTTCCCTGAGAAATTTGTATTTTATCAGAAGAAATTTGGCAACGCCTGAAAGTTCATACGGCGTTCTTCCTCAGCACGGCAGAATAGATATAGTGGAAGCCTCTTGCGAGGTTTTCCGAGAAGCGGGCAACGGAGCTCTTCAATTTTTACGTGCGCTAACGACCGCAGATGTTTACCTTTGGCGGAGTTCACACACTCGTTTACGTCGTTCTCGATGTTCTCCACTTGCTTTCCGCGAAAACCCGCCGGCGTCGCGGAACCCGCGGTGAATCAGCGGATACGAAGAAGAGACATAAAGGCCACGGTCAGGGCCACGGCTGTTTCGAAAAGCGCCTGACGCTGGAATCCGGGCTCAAGATAAAAACGCGGAAATGCATCGGAGTCCCTGTGTACATCGGCGGTTTTAACAGCGCTTTTATCGGCGCTAGCGACTCGCGTGCCGTGCGGAACGGAAAACGACGAACTTGGACCTTGGCGAAAGGTCCAGTGGACCTGGTCCACGGTGCCACACAGACTCTTGCTTCATCGTCATCTGACATTCGCAGATTGCAAACCCCAATACTGCCGTGCTAAGGAAGAACGCCATATGAATATTTGAAAGTTTGCCATATTTTCTTCAATAAAATGTTCATTTTTGAGGAAAGTTATGAATATTTTTCCGTGGAATTTTCAGGTAATTTAGATTGAATTCTAAACAAAATAGTCTGAAAAATTGAAGGACAAATATTCAGAATTTTCCCAGTAAATTTGTTTGTTATTAGAGGAAAAATGACAACGCCAGAATGCTCATACGGCGTTTTTCCTTAGCACAGCAGAATATGGACGGATTTCAACCTCCCGGCACGCGTCGTCGATCGTGCGGAGAGCGTAGCAGGTGATTCGTTGCTTCCTCATGCACAAGATTCCTTCCGAGAAAAGCCGAAGGTCCAAGCAAGAGGACATTTTTCTTCCCTTCGCTTAAAGTACCAAAAGCGCCATTTTCACCGATGTGGAGCTGAGGGTGGAGCGATTTGATTTTTTTACAAATTCTTTAGACGGGTTGTGAAAAAAAGTTAGGAAAAGGGTTAAATATTAAGGAGAAAAAATTTTAAGCCGGAGACCCAATTTCTTGTTGGCAAGCCTAAGCCTAAAAGGCATGAATTTTGAAATTGGACACTTGAGGCTTGATGTATATGGTTCCCGATCAGAATTCTGCTAGCTAATTAAATTGCCAGAGCAAACCAGTTTTTTATGCCTGGATTTTGTTTTGACAACACAATAATCGTTCCATCGAATTCCAATTTTTCGACGCACAGTTTAAGAAAAATCCCTCTCCTTAAAATTTTAACCCCATTGATCAAGTTCTCCCCTCCCGCGAACCATCACTATCCATAATATGGAGTTTTGAAATGAAAGCAAGAATTTCAACACGCAGATCTTCGTGTACTCTGGCTCATCTGACTTCTTTTGCGCTGCTTGTCGACAGTTCCTAAAAAATGGACCTCGTGACATCGTCATATTAACATTCCCAAGTGTCGAGTAGAATCGAGAATTTCCCAAATTTTGGCGGGAAACGCTCCCCTCGATTGCACGTGAGAGTGTAACCACAAGATTCTCATGAAAATCGGTATTTGGCACTGAGCCATTTTCGTTCTTATTTATTAACGAAAATTTTACGGCGACTACATTGTTTCATAGCGGTTCATCGAGCGAAACTTCACACTAACTATTGAAATAGCGGCAAGGTGACGGGGCCGGACATGGCCAATTTAATTGGGTTTTGCCATAATGAACGAAATGATATTCTGAAGTGTGTGTTTCGCACTGCGCATAAAAGAGTACATGTTACCGATCATTTTTGCTCATTTGATCATTTTGATCATTGGGCTCAAGTTAGAATGTGGTTGGTTTCAGTGCCGGCCGATTGAGCATCATTAAGGGATGGGATTTATCTGCAAAAAGTAGTTTTGGAACAATATGTGTCATTTAGGTTAACTGGACAACACAGGCTCGGTCCATTTATGAGCTTAGCGTTGTTTGTTAAAATATCATGGGAACCCGTCATAAAATCCGTAACGCTGGGGCCTGAGCCAACGTTACGGATGTAATAGAAATGAGGGGTACACTGTAAAATAAGTTCGATGAGTCCAAACTAGTTAGGAGCATATCGACGGTGAAAGTCGGCAATCACATAACTCGATTTGCGATGTCGCAGACTTCCTGTCATACTTTATTCTTTAAACGGAAAACTACTCAACGGTAATTCCTTCAAACTGCCGTGATTTTTCTTCGATGTGCGAGGAAAATTCTGCAAAAACTGCAAGGAATCATGTCCATTTGTTCTCCTTTAAAAAAAATAACATAGTTACGGAGATTTTCAGACACCGCAAACGAGTTATGAGATTGCCGACTTGCACCGTCGATATGGAGCCAGGTTTTGTTCGGTACACACGA
Source organism: Bemisia tabaci (assembly GCF_001854935.1). Classification (NCBI taxonomy): domain Eukaryota; kingdom Metazoa; phylum Arthropoda; class Insecta; order Hemiptera; family Aleyrodidae; genus Bemisia; species Bemisia tabaci. Next base: position 1,619,209 of record NW_017547095.1, read on the forward strand.
CCGTATTGTTCGGTTTCCTTTCCTTAACCAAAGTGATCGGTTCGCTGAACCGAACTGGATAGAAACTTTCCACCTATCGTAAGAAACTTTCTACCTGTAGATGGGAATTATTTTCGAAATTTCGAGACACGGCTCTGATCGTTTTGTCATGGCGCTTGACGGCTTCCGACAACCGAACAGTTCGGTTGAGCAGACCGAATAATCCGGTCGTGTGTACCGAACAAAATTTGGTTCCATATTCTCCTGACGATATATCGTTCGGATTCACCGAACTTTTTTTTTTCAGTGCAGAGCTGCGTTACGTAACGCTTGGTACTGTACTTAATTGATTATATTAAAGAGGATTTATTTTCGGTTTTGACTCTTCCATTTTATTTTGGTCTTTGAATATTTTAAGTTCATTTCGGAGTATTACTTTTTAGTTTTGACTCTTCCATTTTAGTTTGATGTTTGAATATTTTAAGGTCACTAGTAGGGTATGGTCATGCACAAAGGACGTCTTTTCTGCTTAAATCTACGAAGACGCAAGTCTGGATCATCTTTCGCGCCGGTGCGTTTTTGCAGAGCGATACAAAGAATCACGTAAGTAAGAGCGACACCCGGTGTCCTTGACTGAAACGACCGAAATTCGCAATAACGTCCATCGTTCATCGCATTCCTCGGGGGCGAACGAGACGGACCTCAAGCCACTCGCAGAGGAAAATGACCCGCCGCGCAGTAGACGCCTGGCATCGGCTCAAAATATTCAGCTGGTCCGTCCCCCGACCATCCCCAGTCCCGGTCGAGCTTGGTTTTTCTTGACTCTTCCTGCGAAACTCAAGAGTGGCGATCGCAGACAAAGGCACCGCAACATTGCGATCAAATTTTTTCATGACGGATGAAATTAAAAATGGGTCTGTTGCGATTTTCAGCTACACTGAAAAAAAAATCTCGGTGTATTTACTAGGAAAAGGGTAAAATTATCCAGAATTCAGGGTTCTATTTGATCCCAGTTTTTTCTTGGTAAAATTACCATTTATGGAATTGGTAATTTTACCGAGAAATCTCGGTAAAATTATTGAACTTTCTTGGTAATTTTACTGGACCTAGGTAAAAGCGCCAATATTTTTTATCGACTGTGGTAGAATTACCGAGATAAAATGGCAAAATTACCGGGAATCGATTACCAATAAAAGTGGTATTCTTACCTGAAAAAACAGTAAAAATACCGGTTTTTAGGTAAGCTTACCAGTCTGTCTTGGTAAAATTACCAATAATTGGTAAAAAAAGTGAGATGGTAAAGGTACCAACGGACCTTGGTAAAAACGCCGTGAATTTTTTTTCAGTGTAGAGCAAAGAGAGATGTTCCCTGCGTAAAATGACTCAAAAATCAAGATGAGCGCATTGGGAAAGTCTTGGAATACACTCGCAACTTCACAATCTCCGTGATAAATATGCGAGTAGGATGAGGGCTTATTTTCCGGATAGATGACTATTGGTTCTTATCTCTATGCATACCCGGCGAAATTGAAGGCAAACTTCAGTTGGAATTAATCACTAAGTGTCAAATCAGCAGACTTAACGATCCTGAAGATGTAAAGATATGAGAAGTTTCGAGGACAATGGGCCTGCTGCAAACTGCCGCTAGAGTAAGACGTAGAGTTGTTCCGGATGGAAATGGCCCCAAAAATCACGATAAGCGAATCGGAAAAGTCTGAAATACACCCCGCGCGGGGAGGCGAACCCCGAAGCGGTCGAGGGGTGTAGCTCCCTAGTTATATGAAAATCTCGAAAATAGAGAGTTTGCAGGTGTCTGAAATTTGATGAATATCCTGTTTAAGTGGAACTACTGAGTGAACTGAACACGAGGATACTCTTGGTTAATGAATTGAACAATTATTGGTGAAGATAAGACAAAATGATCTAATCTGCTAAAATACTAGTGTTTAAATGGGAAATGCCGTCAAATGACGTCATTGGGCGGTGAATTTTCTCCCTTTGAAATCAATCTTTATATCTTTCCGATATCAGAAAAAATTATAAAAAATACTGTGAAATCAGCTTTTTAAGCACTTTCAGATGAAGCAATAAAAAAATTGCATGCAAATTCTCCATTAATCCACAGTGCTTTCCTCGCTTTATACGATGTAAGCTCCGCTCTGACGGGACGGATACAGGTCCTTTTCCATAACCCTCAAGTTATCGGTGAGCGCAGTAAGGCCCGTGATGAAATGCTCTCCGGATTACATTCCGAGACTTTTGTTGTAAAATGCCTGAGCGTTTTTGCACTGGCGGCCCCCCTCTGCCTAAAAAGGGGACATTTTTGTCGAGGCCCGAAGTATGAATATTTGTTTGGGTGATCTAGTGGTCGCAGTTAAACTTTTCGACACCGTGTAAGATATGATCAGTCTTCGCAAGACATCTGGTGAGGAAAAGAACGTTCTTTTTTTTTTAAAAAAACACGACGTCAGACTCATCCATCTAACACTTCCGTGATAATAGAGACGACGGTCGACCATTTAGCCGTTGCCGAAGCATACCGATAACAACAGCATTTTCTTCTGAATGCCCTGGTAAAAATTGGCAGTAGAATCTGTGTTCCAAAATACCATAGACCTACAGCCGGCTGTAAGATTTCCAATAGCTTCTATAGCCGGCAACACAATTTCTTATGGCCTTTTATAGCCGATGGCGATTAAGCAACAGCCAGGCGATAAAGTGTATGCTAAACGTCACTAATTACGGATGCTAGGACTTAGTGAGTTTTTGGACTACCGCTCTCTTTTTGGGCCGTAGTATCTTGATTTATTTTGCGAGGAAAGCTCCGTACTTTTGAAGGATGCCTGCCATTCCTAACGTGTTGGAGCGCCCGTAATTTCGTATGATACTGTGCAAAATCTCTGGTGTGAAAGAGTTGCTTCAAGCGCCGTAGTATGCTGCGGCGCGGCGCGGCGTGGCGGGCGGGCAGCCAGCGCGAAACGCGCATTGGCGCCTTCAAACCTAACAGGGATACTTCAAGCATTGCGCAATGCGTGAAGTATCCCTGTTAGGTTTGTAGGCGCCAGTGCGCCGCCGCTCCGCTTTGTGTTAGGCTTTAATATTTAATCTCGTGGAGTCAGCGTTTTTCAACTTATGACTTTGAAATGTTTGCACACTCTGTATGGATTACTCTCATTTTAATTAATGAAAAAAGTATGTATTGAAGGAAAATAGAATGTGTGTTTTGTAAATATTAAGGTGGTTCCGTATCAAACTTAATGATTTCCAAAGCACACAAATTTCTACACAATTTCTTATAGCCTTTTATAATCGATGGCGAAAAAGCAACAGCCAGGCGATAAAGTGATAGGAAGGATAGCCCGGCTTTATTTTTTATTGCTTCGTGTAACCCGGCCGTATGATTTTTTCCACTTTCTACAGCCAGCTATATGATTTTCTATCGCCTTCTTCAGTCGGCTATATGAACTCCTATGGTATTTTGAAACGCAGCTCCTATCGCCAATTTTTACCAGGGTGAATATACATGGAACGTTGATATTTTCACAGGATTTCAATACAGATTTAATTTAAAGTATCTGAAAATTTCAAGAGAAGATTGTTTCATTGGCGACGTTCAAATGTTCATACGACGTTTTTCTCAAGCACGGCGTTCGACTCACGGTTGCGAAAATCCATCGGGATCGGCCAAGTTTCGAACGATCGCTCCGCTTTATCTGGAAACGCAAGAGGTTATCGCCGGCCATCGTTGGTGTTGACCTTCAATCCTCTGCTCCGCTCTACCATCTCCCAATCTGGGTGCCCTCTGCCCCGAAAAATAAAAATAATAAAATAAAAATCACTGTTGCCCGATCGTACGTTAACCTTCAAAATATTTGAGCTTCTAATTTATAAACAAAGAATCTAATATGAGTAGGGGCCATTCCGGTATTATGTAAGTCAAACCGGGGGAAGGGTGGGGGGGTCCGAGATTATCTTACTGGTGCTTACAAGGGAGAGAGGGATCAACTGAACAGGGGGAGGGAACTGAAGACAGGGCTTGCCCTGTCTTCAGTAAGCCCCCACTCACCTTTGAAACATATAATATTTATAATATAGATATATTTTTTTCTACTGTTTTTCAGACTTCCTTCGATCTCTTCTGAAAAGATAGGGGAGGGGGGTGAGAAGGTCAGGCCAATCTTACGTTATACAAAAGGGATGATGTGAGAGGTTTGTCTTACGTGTGTCTTATAATAGGGGAAGAGGTATTAGGAAGTTGGCCAAAATACTTATCGTAACACGTGGATAAATCCTAAGATATTACTGCTTTTCTCGTGGTCCCAGTCATTTCCGTTGAAGAAAATTAAACAAGAGTGAAGACAGACTTCCTATTACATGTATAGAGGCATTTTTCGACTGAAATTTTAGAAGATGCAAAAACACCAGAAGGTATAATGAGGTTCCACGCGGTTTTGTTTCGCCTTCAATTTTCGGGTTCGACCAAAAAACATCTTTCGTGCAGCAATAGTTAACTACTCGAGGCTTTGTGTTTGGTAGTGGATTCAAAACCTACCTCGCAGTAGATTCTGTCAAACCACAGTTCCCAGTCCCCCGAGGCATTGTTTCTCCACACATGTCTCTTTGATTGATCAATAAAACGTCCAACCTTTGACAGTGAATAATTAGCTACTTCTACGATGAAAAAAAGTACTACACACTTATTATTTCTTGGCAACAGAGTTGCACAGTTGGGCTGTTCTCACTCCGACAATTACTGACCAATGCACGTTCAGAAACATGCGACACAAGCGGAGACATAGAGTGAGAGGAGCTTTCTTTTAAGGTTCTCCTTTTTCAAAATTTCACTGATGCTCCGAGATACTAATAAGGTCCGATCATTCTGGGGAAATGTAACTAAGAATACCAAAAAACCTGCAATGCCTCGATAATAGTCGAGGGTTTCAATTAAAACGATGATTAAGAAACGGAATTGATCAATATCAGCTCACGATTTGGCGAGCCTGTATCACCGACGGATTAAATTACGTATGATTTATAGATATCACGAAGAGAACTATGAAGTGTTGCGTGTCTCTTGTTCAGCGTGGTTGTCTTTGTCGAACAGAAAATTGGCATCAAACTTGGCACCATGATGCATATTTGGGAAGGAAGTAGGAGCGAGTCAGTCGTCCAAACGTCTTAGAAAATTAAGAAAAAAATGACAGAAAGACCCAACTGAGTAAGTACGTAAGTATTTTGAAGCTACTCAAAAGCAGATTTGACTTCAATTTTCCATCCAAACTCCCAAAGTTTTAACAATGTTGTATTTTTCCATCCGACAAATTTTTGGGTAAAGACGGGTGTACAAGGGCATGCATATAAAAATTGTCAAACGTTTCGGTAGGCAAAAATGTTCAGGATCCCATGATCCTTATTCACTCGCAAATGGGTCTCGTAAAACCATTTTAAAATTATTCAGATGCGAGCATTCATAAAAGGGCTAATCTTGATACTTCTTACAGCCTGCAAGGAATATTTTTAGAGGTGTGTTTGTCATGCTGTATCGAAATATCGTGATATGATTTTCCGATGGATAACGCCCTCCCGTGGATATTGCAATGAATAATCTGCGTTTAAAATATATTCATGCCATCAGAGAACTCGCTGATATATTTCGATCTAACTTGGATAAACTTTAGACATAATCTGGTGATCTGAATTGAGTTTTTTGAACTGCGAACATGGAGCCATTATAGCCCTGGTTTTTATGGGCATTTTTGTGATTTTTGGATGCCAAAATTCCATGAAACGTTTTTTCTGTAAACTGCGACCAATAACTGAGTTCGCTTTGAGGTATTATAATGTTTAATCCTGCGGAATAGAGCGATTTTAGTCGAGCTGAGTCGAAAATCTGAATCAGTTTTCAAATAAAATTATCTCCCGTGTCGTTATTTCTAAAGTTTGAGGGACTTAACTCTCTGTATACTAATACAGGGTGTTAGGTTGCATGACGGTCTGGCAATTTCGTGCCGTGAACATGAAACCTAGATCTTGTATTTTGACACGTTGGCGTTAAAAAGGCATAAATTCGGCTAGACTGCATATTTTTGGGTGTGGTTTTGTCCCAACACGTTTATGAAACACTCTCTGAGCTCCAGTGTCGATAATTCGATTCCGATCTCTGCGGTTCATAAGGTATCCCTTTCAGTCGGAAAAATCTGCATACACAATTAAAATATATAAAACTTCGGGGGAGGGGGGTTTGAATATCAAGCAACTGTCAATAAATTACTCGATTCACAAACGGATTCATTTAATATCTACGTTTTACAAGCGACGAAGTTAGGCAACTTTGCTAATAAGAAGCACTACAGCGACTAATGATTTATTCACAGCTCCCACGGGTTTCGGGCAGCAGTCGACATTTCGCACCTTCAGCCTCGTCCGCCTACGGAGTGCCTATCGACAAATCCCTCGAAATTGACCGGGACAGAGACTGCTTCAGTGTTTTCTCAAGCGCTGATTGAGAGAATCGGTCAGAATTGACCACGCATTTCAAACCAGCATCCATGGTGTACCCCAGCCTATATTTCGGTAAATAAGCGGGAAGAATCTTCAAAATTGGATTTCTGAATTCGCTGAGTTTTCCGTGAATTCTCAAGGTGAACATACAAGATCTCGTGATTTTTTCCTTTCTTTTTTCCCCTTCCTTTTAAAGGGAAGCTTACATAAAACTTGGCTTGACGCCCATCCTCTTCATAAGACTTCATAAGACAAACTCAGACCCCCTTCCATCTAAAATAACATCCGTAATACGTGGACAGTCCTCGGGTAATTTTCCCCAGGTTTGTAGCATAGGCGGATCCAGGGGGCGTACCCCCAACCCTTTATTCATCCGAAAAAAGGAGTAGGAAAAAGGAGAGAAAAAAAGGGAGGAAACGTAGAGGAGAAGAAAGGCGGACCCTTGGATTTGGTTCTTACTCATGACCAAATTGACTCAAACTGCATATTAGATGCTTTAAAATTTCGAAAATTTTCTGGGGAAGCCCCCCAGACACCCCCTACTCCCGATTTTTTACGATTTTTTGGCTGTAAAATTGTTAGGATCATCAACATCAGAGTGATTATTTTCGATCCTGTCGCATTCGATCGAATCGAAATTTTCTCTCAATTTATCACGTTTTATTCGATAAATATTACGATAAATCGCCGTCGATAGAGTCGCGATTTTATTGCAAATTTATGTGATGAAATCGCAATGTTTTATCCAATTATAGTGCAATCGCGATACATTCTTCGATCAAATCGTAACACATCGCGATCAATGCTACCTGGGGAGAGAGATGGAGAGAAAATTTTCCTTAGAGTGTAAGCCAAACAAGGAAACTTGGTGTTAGAGTGTTGGAAGACTGCAAGACCAGTAGGGGAGTTATGAATGGGACCCGAGGCGTAGTTTATGCAAATGCGGACTAGACCCAGCGATGATGGCTCCGCTTGTCTCACGTGAGGTCAACTCCATTTCCATACTTTTTCCGCCCGCCGGCGACGATATGCACTGCAACTAGCTATTATAAAACTCCCGGGAGTTCGAGCGGTGTAAATTATTCCGTATCAACGTCGCACCGAGTAGAGGATGATGCGGGTGAAGACGACGATGCACATGAATTAGATGGGAAATGGGTCGGCCGTTAACCGAGGGTTCCAATGAAACAGGGAATTAATTGATGAGTTCTTTTTGACAAAGTTTTACTTTAAGTTTCAGCTTTAGCACAATGGCATAATGTAGATATTCAGCGCTCATATTGTAGGTAAGGACGCGGAAGTTCTCAGAGGTTGTTCGTATTTTTTTTTTTTTTTTTTTTTTTTTTTTTTTTTTTTTTTTTTTTTTTTTTTTTTTTTTTTTTTTTTTTTTTTTTCCCCATCGGTTAAAACATAGAGAATTACAAGATATTTACAATTATTAACCCTATGAATGTTCACTCCGATGTGTACAATATGAGTTGATTGGTCGTAAATTACGTAGCGCGATTTTTTGCGTCCACTCACCCCTTGTAACATGATCGTAGCTCTAGTCTAGACACCCCAAAATAATTACGTGACATTGGCCTAGAAACTCCACCCCTCCTGTTTTACATAGACAAACTCGAAATAAATGTCCCCACTGGGAGAGAGGGGAGGGCATAGTTTCTGTTAATTAGAATAGGACCAGTGTGTTAAGAAACAGAGAAGGATAATACACAAAAGTAGCATATAAAACTAAAAAAAGGAAGCAACGTTAAAATCCAGTAAACGTGTTGCTATTTATCGCTGAGTTTGACATCCCCCACCCCCAGAGCATTCGGTAATCGATGGACAATCTCTTAGCTTATGCATTTTTCAGATTGGTATCCTTATTATAAAAACTACAATTCCTCAAAAATTTTAGAAGTAGAAGAATTTTAGAACCAGACACTTCACCCAATTTTCTTTTACCCGATACCTAATTTGACCGACAAATATAATCCACGTTACACTTTGGCTGTGTTGCTCACGTGACCCTTAAAGTACCGCTACAAATAAGACAAATGGAGCCAACGCACAGCATGGGAATAGAGTAGGAGAAAGGACTCGCTTTGATGACGGCGCAGCGATACAACTATTCGTGCTTTCTGGATGTCCGTGTTGTATCTGCAAAATTGAAGGCGCGATGCATAATTTTGCAATGCTCCTCTCAATTCTGTCAATGAGGTGTCGCCTAAATTCGAGAGAAAAGGTAAAAAACAAGGCCCGATCACATTTTTTCTATCTTCGGCTGTTTTGCTAGCGTAGCCCTTGAAGCACCTCTACAAATAAGACAAACGGGGCCAACACAATATGTAAACGGAGCAAGGATAAGGACACGCTCTGATGACGGCGCAGAGATACAACTATTCGTGCTTGATGGATGTCCGCGTTGTATCTGCAAAATTGAAGGCGTTACGGCGCGAGGTGTGAGCTTGCGGTGCTCCGCTCTATGCTGCCAATGAATTGACGTTCTGATTCGGGAGAAAAGTTTAAAAAAGCAGACCCAAAAGCGTCTCTCCTGTCTTCGGCTGAATTGATATTTGATTTTTTCAATTTGATGCCTTATTCTTTTTTTAAGATGTATTTGTTACCTACATCTAATGCTCGGATGTACCGATCCCATGACACCCGCGGAGCATGTGTTTCCGGCGCTCCTTGGGTCAGTTTGACCCGGCTTAAGGGTTAAATTTTACTACTTGACGAAATCTCAGCACCTATATCATTGCTCGTAACTGGACTAAGTGAACTTTTAGTTCAAAAAACATTGCACAAAAAAAACTATTTGACAAACTTCATAAATGCACCATAAAAATTTTAGACCAAACAAAATTGTAATGGGTAAAGTGTCTGGCTACCAATTTCGATCTCAGTTTGCAGTCAAGTAAAAATTTCCACGACTTAAGAGAATGACCCAATTTTTATCGCGCTTATTAGCAAAAAATAGGCAATGTTTACTTCGATTTTATGGAACATAAGTTATGCGTTTTACGCAAACTTCGTGCAAGTTTCTCGTCTGCTCCTTTCTGTCAGAGTTATATCACAGCCAAAAAAATAATGGATGGTCCATCTCCGAACTTTCGATGAAAGGAATTTGAAAAATGGGGGTGGTGAATGAGAGAGTCGATGACCCTAGATCATGCTGTGTTCATAATGCGATACTGTTCGCAAACTCCGAGACTGTGTTGTAAATATTTGTTCAAAATTAATGAGCAGAAAATCTGGGATCGACGAACTCACAACGGTAAAACAAAGATGCGAACTTTTTCGAAACATGCGTTATTAACAGGTCATATCTCCCCAGCCTCTAGTTCTTCTCTCAGGGTAGATCATTGTTTCATGAGAGCTCGTTCACAAAATACGTCACACGAAAAGTCAAAATTATAAAACCTCCCTCGTTGTGCCTGCGCCTCTGGAAATTACACTATGATATGTTTGAAACACTCCCTCGTATAAATACTTAGAACTTTTCAGACATTTAAAAAAAAATTTTAAAAAATGTTTTAAAATTTTTTAGACAGTTCTTTCATCAAAGCTAGTGAAGAATTCCAAAAATGGCGGAGCTACGCACAAATTTTGGCGTGACATCACGAACCCGTCGCTTCGTACCATTACCTGCCCTTTCTCTCTCTAGAATGTGTGAAGTGTTTTTCAAACAACCTAAACTTTCGGGATAGATACGGCACGTTAGCCAATGAACTTACAGAAACCGTTGGTAATTTACCAAGCCAAAACATCCTCCAAAATGAAAAATCGGCATACCTGAAACAGATCGTAAAATCAAATTAATATTGGATTTTTTACTAAAAAAGTCAACATTTTAACACGCTTACATTTAATTCTCCTTTAGTAAAAACCAACGCGGAGAGGGGAGGTGAGAGGGGGCAAAACTTTATAAAATCTCTAAAAATGCTACATTTCCTCAAAGTTTCTTAAAATAAATAAACCAATGCGTCATTCGAAGGAGGGGAGGCAATAAGAGCCCCCCGCCCTGTTGCCCTCCGGAAATGAGAAGGTTATTTCAGTGCAAGGGTGACATTTCAGNGGGGGGGGGGGGGGGGGGGGGGGCTTCATAAAATCTCTAAAAATGCTAAATTTCTTCCAAGTGCCTCTGAGAAATTATACCAATGCGTAGTTCGGAGGAAGGGATGCAATAAGAGCCCCTCGCGCTGTTGCCCTCCGGAAATGAGCAGGTTATCGAATACTCCGCGAGGAAGTTTCTCACGCGCGGAGGGTGCAGGCTAGGCAGGCAGGGGTTGCGGATGGTGCCGACTTGACGCCAGTCCTAGCGCCAGCGTGGGCGAGGTGCGAAGTGAATTAGTTAATTGATTGCATCATCGTCTGGTCGTTTGCTATTCAGTCGGCTGCCGTCAACGATGCCGATGAGCTGCTAAACTGTTTGGCGTGCGGAGCGGCGTAATGCATTACGACTTAATGGCTTGTAAGTGCCC
>NW_017547095.1:1630165-1685763 GCF_001854935.1 Bemisia tabaci
CCCCCGCGCCCCGACGCCCGACGTCCTTCCTTTGTCGCGACGCGCGTCTCGTCGGCAGACCCAGACGTGCCTACCCGGCTACGCGTGCCACTGGACCCCCCTTCCCTCCCCGCCATCCTTTCCACGTCCTTTGTGGCTGTGGCCCAATTCTGACACATTTCCCTACCTCTCGAGCGCGAGAGGAACTGGGCATTTTTCCTGCGGGAGGGGTACAGAGGGCCACCTCATTATGGGCGAAAGTAGGGGAACCAGAGTGCCTATTTAAACAGGCTAGCCAAAAATCAGTACGTCTGGAGTACTTTTTCAGTGCGTTCCCAAGAAATTCAGTACCTCCTCACAACAGACAAATTCAGTACTTTTTCAGAACCATCAGTTGACGAAATTCGAGAAATCTCAAAAAATTGAGTTTCTCGCTCAAATTGCAAATCATTGCATCTTTCATCAGCTCAAAATTGCTCCTGAAACGACTCAATTTCTCAACATTTCCTGAAAGAGGCCCTCCTCCGACCCCCCTTGAGAAGGTACCCCTCTGCCCCCACCCCATGAAAAGTTCCTGGTTCCGCCCGTGCACCTTATCAAGCAACGGGCTCTGAGGGGCTCAAGGGGGCGATTATTGAAAGTCATAGACAAAGCTATAGACAAAGAGGCATGAGGGACATGGACGGATCCAATTGATGGAAGCGGATCGTTCTCTGCCGACGACGTGATGTCCGGATTTTCCGTTACGTTTAACGGAAAATCCGTTCCTTTTCCGTACTTCCGCACCGACCATCCGTACTTTTTCCGGATCATAGACACCCTGTGCAAAGAATGTGACGCACTTACTTGACAAAATCCCTTACACTTTCTTACCCTACGAGAACATAGGGCTACCATCTAAACATCTCCTGTTGTTCGTCCCAAGTGCAAATGGAATCATGAAGTCGGATCTAACAACAAGGTGTAACGCCGTTGCACCGGGCTGCCGTACTAAGGAAGAACAGCATATGAACATTCGAGAGTTGCCAAATTTCCCCAGACAAAACATTAACTTTGGACGAAATTTAAGCATATTTTCCCTTGAAATTTTCAGATATTTTAGATTTAATTGCGTCTAAAATTGTCTGAAAAATTTGGGGGAAATATTTACAATTATCCCGGTAAATTCGGGTTTTATCGAAGGAAATTCGGCAACGTCTGAAGGTTCATACGGCGTTTTTCCTTTCAGCAGGGCAGCGGGGTGCGTCGCGTCGCATCTCGTCCCTCCGTCGTCGTCGCGTCGTCAACGAGCCGTGACGGCAACGGCAAGTGACGTTGACTGCGTATTTGCATATCGACTGGGCCCCCCTCAATCCTCATCGTTTCGCCTCCGTGAATCCGTGCGCCCTCCCGACCGGCGAATCCAGAACCAACCACCACCCCCCCCTCACCCCACGTCCACGGCCCCACGCGAATTTGAATTGAAACCGGTTGCGGCCCACGTGGCGATGACCCCCGACGCGAGACCGCTCTGGTCAGCGTCACAGTTGCGGTATCGGTCAACGAGGTTCGTCGGGTGCGGATTTCGGACCATACACAATGGAGTGAGTCAATGGGAGAGTTCTGACTTATCGTCGGTTCCCGGCGCACAATGGATCGAGTCAGTTAGAGAGGTTGGCCATGAAATTTTCGGCTAAAACTGCACATTTCGTTGTTTACCTCGTCCCATTTTAAATTTCAAGGGGTAAAAAAGGGGTTTTATAAAAGCGACTCATACATATATATATATATATATAGGGCAAGGGGTAATTTCAAAGGGCTTAAAGAAGAGAACTTTACGAAGAAACCAATGAAACCACTTGAGGAACCTCAAAGTTTCGCATAAACGGAGTTATAAGCCTTTAGAATTTCCAAATTTTGTCCAACCTCTCCTATTGACTCAATCCACTGTGCGGTGGAACGAACGTAACTCCATTCCAAGGTTGCAAAATTGGATCAAACAATTTAATTTTTTAAAAGAGTATACCCGTGTGATTTTTGTACAAAATTCGTCTGATTCTCGCATGAGATCAGGAATAAAATCAGTAACATTTCCAATTAGAAAGGCCCAAGATTCCCCTGGTAAAAATGCAATTTATGAGGGGAAATTCGGCAACGTTGAAATACAGTTACGTTCTTTCGTGGAGGATCGACGATACGTGGAAACTTTAAAACCCCATGTCTTCACGCTGATACAAAACTCAAACGTTCAAAAGTGGTTCAATCATATGTCTTCCGGTCAAATTTTCATCGAGATACACATTTGAAATATGAATTATGAAAAAAAGAAAATTTGCCGTTTGAAAAATTCATGTCCTACTTCTCCTAATAACTCGGTCTACCGAGCGACCGCTTGTGGCGGAAAAACTGGTACCGTGGTGCTGTCATCCTAAGGAAAAAAGCCGCATGAGCTTCCGAGCGTTGCCAAATTTCGCCTCGTAAAACAAAAATGTGTTGGAAACGTGTGAATATTTTAATTCCAATTTTTCATAGAATTTTACTCGCTGGAGTATCTGAAAACTCCGAGGAAAAATAGCCTTAGTGTTCCTAAAAATTAAACATTTTACAGGGGGAAATTTGGCAACTTTTGAATGATCATAAGGTGTTTTTCTTAGGAACGGCGGAGTAGTAACACCTCGCACAGTGGATAGATTCTATCAGAAAGGTCGGACATGAAATTTTCGACTAAAACTGCAAATTTTCATGTTTATTTCGTCACATTTTAAATTTTGAGGGTTGGTTCTAGAAGAAAATTTTGCGAGAAAACCAATGGAACCAATTTGGGAACCTCAAAGTTTGTACAAACGGAGTTATAAGCGTTGAAAGTTTCCAAATTTTGTCCGACTTGTCTTATTGACTCGATCCACTGTGCCCCGGTCGAGCTTGTTTCCAAGCCGATAGCGGCGAATACTGTCATGCTGAGGAAAAACGTCTTGTGGACGACCGGCTGTGGCCAAAATTCTATGGATAAAAAATTGATTTACTAGAGATATTGTGAATTTTCCTGATTAAAATTTTCAGAGAATTACATCAGTAACTTTATCTAGTGTGCCTGACGATTTCAAGTGGAGCAATGCTCATAACTTTTCTGAAAAAATGAGGATTTTCTTGGATTAAATGTTACAACATTCGAACGTTTATACGGTGCTCTTCCTCGGCAAGATAGCGAGGGTATACAATGTATCGGGAACTAGTTTCGCGGATTGTCTCGTGACTTTCTCGCTCGAGAAAATATCACGGTGCGAAATGTGCAGAGGCGTGGCCGTTGCCTACGAGAATGGAGAGGCCGTAACTACGATTCTGTGACGTCACACTAGTAGATGAAACTCGGCCGCGGTTTAACACGCGTTCTTATGGGAGAACGCTTGCCGCGCGATGATTTCTCGCCGATATCTCTTTCAGGGTTGATCTGACGCAAAATTTCATAAGAACCGTTTAGAAAGAAGATGAAATTTCACTTTAGAAAACTAACTAGTTCATTTGTGACATTGTCTAAATATCGAGGAAATGAATGCGTAATACCGAAAATCGTTACTCCACTCAGATTCAAACGGGCCGCTCGCGCAACTTCGGCCGATCGAGAGCCACTCTGATTGGTCCACGCAGCGACTGCCTCACTCATCGATGCACTGATGACCCGGAGATGCTTGTTGTTTTCGGTAAATATCTACTAGCTTGACGTCACAGAACTGACTAGTTACGGCCTCTCCATTCTCGTAGGCAACGGCGTGGCGTGCTTTGCGATATATCGATTGATCTGTCATATAAACCTATGGAAAATGATCGATAAACAGGGTGTTCGCAGTGAACACCCTAATAATCGATTCTTTACCATAGCTTCAAATGGGGAGATATCGATAATCGATTATTCACGCCTCGGCACTGGAAATGTGGAAACTGAAACAAACCGGAAGAAATGACTGCCGCGTGATGATCGTTTGCGCTGGTTTTTGTTAGGGTTACCATTTCCCCGATTTCCGTGACAAGAACGGCCGAAAAACGTGGGAAAATTCAAAATTCTCTGACAGACGGAAGAGATCATTCCCCGACATTTCCTTGACAAAAAGGAAAGATATTCCCAATTTTTCGACACGTTTGAACTGATTACATGTAAAGAGGATTTTTTTTATGTTTTAGCAAAATAATGTAATATATAGAGAAAAATATATGACGCCTAAACTTACGCGAGATATTTTTGCCGCAGTTTTAAAATTTAAGACATCAGCAGAAATTCTAGTAGACATTTTGGTAGAAACTCGCGAAAAATGTTCAGGAAAATCGTGTTTTTCGATTTCCCTGATGCGAGAATCGCTTGCAAAATGAGATTTCCTGACATGCCGAATTTTTGCAGATTCCCTGACGTTTTCCCTGATTTCCCTGACACCCCAAAAAATTCCCTGACACTTCCTGGTTTTCCCGGTCGCTAGCCACCCTGACATAGCATCATATTTTGTTGGTCGGACGGAATAAATAATCAGTCAAACGAAATATTACCTCAAGCGCGTGATCCTATATGCATCTTATGCGAAAGTAGATATGGTATGGTTTTTTACTGGATACGTTGATTGTTTAAAAATCCAAATTATTCTTAACTTTACAAAATCTTTTTTAATACTTTCAGCGTAAAATGATCTTAGTATTTCTATTAAAAATTAACTGTTCTCGACAGCGAAAGGAATTTTACGGGTTTAAAAACTGAACATTTTGATTAAAGATGAACAGATTAAAAAATGAGAGAATTGCTCCTTTTAATTCTAGCTTCCACGGTTGGGAGCCATCATTAGGTCTTTATTTAATCTGCCTCGCTCTCTGAGCACTGCTGCAGACAGTACAAAGAACGGAAGTGCAATAAAAACAGAAATCAATGCCCCGTGCCATCATGCATGTTTGCTTAGCGATTAGAGTCATACATCTTAATGCTCTGGTGCACAATGCTCGCCATGTATCTACCCACTTACGCCAAGTCTCGTTGACCCGTGGTAAGAAAACTCATACAAGCTTTCGTCTTCGAGCAGATATAGTCAAATCATGCTAGCCAGGGACATCGGATCCACATTGTAATAGCTAAATAATAACGGTTTACATGTATCGATCGATCCTAGAGCTGGTCTATCGATTCAGCGTTAAAAAGTCTGAGGAATAGCAGTTTAACATGAGTTTTGGTCTACAGCTAAAATTCATTAAAAGAAATTATCTTCCAAACAAGTGGGTGGCTATATTCCTGACTGGGACGCTTTAGAAAATACAGGATGATTCAGGGTTAAACGGCCAGACTGCAGGAGCGTGTTCCAAGGATCAAAATAAGACTTTTTTGTTGTTTAAAGTTTTTTTCCAATAGTGCCCCCGTCAGAGCTACACCCCCCCTCCCGCCCCCCATTTCGGAAAGTAAATAATTTTTCCTGAATTTTGGCGACAGTTGCGAACCAAATCTCATGCAAATTTGTACTGCATTTGTAATTTGAGCAGTTTATTTGTACTTTTATGCCCTAAATTCATTAATAATCTAAAAAATCGAAATCTCAATTTAAAGAGGGGGTTTGGGGGTGCACTGGAAAAAAAAGTCGCTTGGATCTAGAGTCCAGACTCTTCAAAACATTGACAAGAAAAAATACTCTCGATTCAATCGGATTTTTGCTTAGATCGAGAATCAAGCCTCTTAATTTAAGCGGATTTCCTATTGATTTAAACAAAAATTCGATTGAATCAAGAGTACTTTTTCTTGCCATTGTTTTCAAAAGTCTGGACTCTAGATCCAAGCGACTTTTTTCCCCAGTGTGTGTCAGCTCCTGCAGTCTGGCCGTTTAACCCTGGATCACCCCAAGGTAGATTTACACAGGTATGGACAGAACTAAACAACTGGCCTCTCTGATTGGCTCTCCAGCGGCCCCTTAACGTCAGCCATTTTGGATGTTTTGATTATTTTGATTTATTATGTTCGGTTTATCGTTTGTCAAAATTTTGTGGGATTTTTTGCACAATTTTGGTTATGCGATATTAATTTTAGTGTTTAAACGCACAAACGTTTGAATGTTAATTTGATTGTAATTTAATTAAAAAACGGGCCCCTTAACCTACGTCACGAGGTCATGTGACACGTACTGAGGCTCATGGGAAATTTTCAACTTTTCCATACCTGTGTAAATCTACCTTGGGATCACCCTGTATGTTTACCTAAAAAAAAATCTTTTGACCAATAGAATACGTCCCTACAGTTTGGCCGTTCAGCCTTAGTACACTCCGTAGTCTCCGTAAAATGATTCTCCGTCTCCAAGGCGTAGCAAAGATGTGTATTCCTGATCCGATCCGGGAGAAATCGGGGCATTAAATTGGGCGCCTCAACGGAGTCGCGAATCGGGGCACCGCGACGCAATGCGACAAGGCAAGCGTGGCGTGGGTAGCGCCCCTTCTCAGTCCTCTCCCGGTGCCCCATACATCGCCACCACAACAAAATATTTACTCTTTCCGCGTCTTTGCTTTTCTTCTGCGCGACAAAATGTTCACCATTCCGTTTCGCCGAATAATGAAATTTCAACACATCATCGTTTTCATCACTGTAATGGAGGATTGACGAAAATTCTGATACTTAGTCGTCTTTAAATATATCGACCTGTGGCGTGCCGAGCTTTGCAATCTATCGATTGATTTGTCATTTCAACCTAAGGAAAAGGATCGAAAGGAACCAATGGAAGGGTGTTCGCAACGGAAATCATAATAATCGATTCTTTAACATGGATTTGAATGGGGAGATATCGAAAATCGATCATTCACGCCTCGCCACTTATATCGACGTTGAAACTACCAAACCACGTACCTCGGTTTGCAATGTTGCGGACTTCCTGTCATACTTAATTTTTTAAATGGAAAACACCCCAATGACGAATCTTGAAAACTTCCGTGATTTTTCTACTCTGCGCGTAGAAAACTCTGTGAAAATTTCAATGAACGATACTGATTTGTTCTCTTTCAAAAAAATTAAATGAGAGAGGATATTTTCAAACACCGCAAACGATTTGCGTGGTCTGGTAGTTTCACCGTCGATATGCTTTATTAACATAGAAAATAACCTTGTTGATGAGATCAAAATGCTTCATTTTTTAAGGTAACTGAGCAGGGCCGGATTCAGGGGGCGGCCCAATGGGCCGCGGCCCATGGCGGCAAATCAAGGGGGCGGCAAATTTTGCACTTTTTTTTTAAAAAAAAAATCGGATTTTGACAAAACATTACAAACGAGAAAAGGCGACAAAATCTCTCATTTCCTGAGAGTATAGTAGGTAATTTCTAATTTTGTCGTCTTTCAGTGATACAAGAGACAGCATCTTTAATTAGTCGAGTTAAGATAGAAACCGAACACACAATTTGACCTGAAACGGCACGACTTAGGGAGAAATGATGACGAGGACTTGAGATGAAAAGGAGAAGCCCTCGGCGCGGCGGTCGGCGTGTAATACATATTAGCGCCTACAAGACTGCACGAATACTTTACGCATTGCATCAAACACAGTGCGGTCACTGCGGTCAGTGTGAAACGGATAGCGCCTGCAAGGATGCATGAATACTTCACGCATTGCGCCGAAGACAGTGCGGTCAGCGTGAAACGCTTAGCGCCTACGAGACTGCGTGAATACTTCACGCATTGCGCCAAACACATTGCAGTCTGCGCGGCCCGACGACGGAAGTTAAAATCATTAAACTACATTTATGTTTGTTCTTTTATAATTTGTTCGTTCATTTCTTACGAGTGGAAGGCCTCGTCCACACAGAGATAGGTTAACGGAACTTAACTTTCGCGCAAAGTTCCGTGAACTTTTGCTGAGTAGTGTTAGCAGGGCTTTCCCAAAAAATGTGTTCAACACGAGTAAACGCGTCTTATGCACCCCTCCCCCGCTGGCACATTCACTTGATGGTTTTTATTGATATTTCAAAACGAATGAGAAGGGGGCGGCAAGAAGGAAAATCCGGCCTTGTAACTGAGTAAAAGCAGTTGCATTCAGAACTGGATTCAAGGGGATGGGGAAGGATAGGGCAATGGGGATTGGAGCTCCCGGCGGCAAATTAAAGAAACAAGGCAGTCGAATTAAAATGCGCTAACTTTATCATTTAAAAAAAGAGGAAAAAAAATAATAAATTACCATTTGCGCACGTGTTTTGGAGCAGCAAAATCGTAAATCTGCCTTAAGATGCGAAGGGATTAAAACTTAGTTGTTAAACCAACATTATATGATCAGATGCTGAAATCGGATGATATATATCTGAGGAATTTCGGATAGTTTCAATCGTACAAACGACATGGACCGTATAATGCTAAAATAGCGATGTTAGAGATGGAGAATATGGAGATGTATTGGAAAAACTCCAAAAATCCTCAGAAAATGCAAAAAATTAACCAAATGTGCCAAAGAAGTTCCAGTTTTCAAATAGCTGGTAAAAGGAAGAGCAATAACCCTGCAGTTTGATTTCCTTGGAAGACGCACTAGGCAATTCATCCTCTCATAATTGGTAATTATTATCTTACTCCTCCGATATATTTTGAATGGCTTCGACTATTCTCTAGAAACGACCTTGAAAAGTGCTCGCTAAGATTGTAAAATCCAATTAGAAAAGAAAGAACAATTATAACAGATCAAGATGAGCTTCCCACCGCGGGAGGATTCTTTACGATCAGTAGCGTGCCGAGAATTGCGATTTATCGATTGTTATGCCATTTAAACCTATGGTAAAGAATTGATTATTAAGGTGTTCGCTGCGAACACCCTGTTTATCGATTCTTTGCCATAGGTTTAAACGGCATAACAATCGATACATCGCAAAGCACGCCACGCCACTGTTTACGATGAAAATACAATGGACACAATGACAGTAATAATGAAGATACCAGACTGTACAGATCCGGAGCTGTCGCTGTCAGATTTAAGACCAGTCGCGTTTTTCCGGACAGGGGCGGTATACTATTACGGGAAAATCTTAACAACTATTTCGTCCAACTTTTTATCGACGCAGAATTATTTTTCATTGTATTTCGTGAATATTATTTTGTAGGGTTACATAATTGAGGCGGTGGATGTAAAAAGGGCATTGTCCCAGGATCGCCGTTAACGTTTCATCTGCTAAAATTAAAGTAAATCGACGGTGTAAGTCGGCAGCACATAAGTCGGTTTGCGACGTCGCAGACTTCCAGTCATACTTAACGGAAAACTACTCAACCGGCAATTTTTAAAACTGCCGTGATTTTTCTTCTCTGTGCGCAGAACATTCTGCAAAAACTTCAAGGAATGATATAAATTTATTCTCCTTTAAAAAAAATAACACAGACGCGTAGATTTTCAGACATCGCAAACGAGATTTGTGATTGCCGACTTACGCCGTCGAAATGCATAGAATTCGTTAACTTTCGCTAAATTTTCTTTACGATTTTACAGTGCTAAAAACTAAACAATTCAGAAAATTCATCCAATAGTTTTCTCTCTAAAATTTAGATAACCAGTGGAGATTCTGCAGAATACCATAACCAAGGAATGTCCTTTCTGCACCTAACGCTTCAATTTGGAGCGGATCCAATTCTGGTGCTGCAGGTTGGAGGTTGGGTCATCGGGCTCCATGGAAAATTCGGTGTTAAAAAATACAACGGAAAAATTGGATCGGAAAATTCCCACCGATTGACACGACTGCGAATTCCAGGTATTTTTCTGCCTCCGTGAAACGCGAGTTAAGGACATCGGAGATGGTTAAGGACTAAAGGAAATGCGTATGACCGTGAAGCGATGTAACGCCTTTTGAACTCGACAGCCGGGAAGAATGATGCAAATTCGAGACGATCCCAGGCCTAGGATAAGAACAAAAACTTGCGAGGGGTAATAATGTGCGAGCACGTTTGGGCCCACGCGTGCACGCATTGGTGGAATTGGTCCCAAGGTGAGGGACTGAGGAAATACCACGCACTTTCCGCCCAAAACTGGGTCGCTGGCGCCGGCGCCACCGTCGACACCTTCCCATCGCGACTCGCACGAATTACTCGCAGGGTCTAAAGCTCGACGTTTCGTCACGATGACGAACGCCCGACAATTAAAGCTAATGAGGCTAGGCCGTAACGCCGGCCCAAAATCAGTGACGGCCAAAGAGAAATTGGAGATTTATTGACTTTTGATTGACTGATTTACGAGCACTGGAAAAAAAAACACATTGGATCTAGAGTCCAGACTCTTGAAAACATTGACAAGAAAAAGTACTCTTGATTCAATCAGATTTAAGCTTAAATCAAAAGGAAATCCGCTCAAATTAAGAGGTTTGGTTCTTGATTTTGGCTTAAATCTGATTGAATCAAGAGTATTTTTTTTTGTCGATGTTTTTAAGAGTCTGGACTCTAGATCCAATGTGTTTTTTTCCAGTGATCCAATTGAGTGGTTGTAATGGACAAAGGAGGTAAGTAATAGACAAAATAACGGCAGCCACGAAGGGCTTTATTCTTAGTCCATCGTTTCACCCCTTAGTCTGGAACAACTACCTTTTTCAACCGATGGGGTCGCTCCATTTTCCAATTTTCTTATTTTTTTACCGCTCTATCTATCAATTCCAATGGTCAGCCTGCAGGATGATATGAGTTGTGAAGAAGTTATCATAGATTCTGGGGCGGGACAGTAATTTAACCACATATTTCATTCGGCGTGAAGAGCACCCGAAAATTCCAAACTTCATCATCACAGTGTTGCTACTGAAAAATTGTAAGTTTGAAAATTAGGAAAGTTCAGTAAAATATTCAACGCAATTTCACGAGGCTGGGAAATATTTGCGAGGGATTTTCTTCTTTGCTACCGGGGTAGAACGAATTATCACTATCTGAGACAGAACCATCTATGCAACGCTCTATCATTAAAATCGTTCTATTTCAATCTCGTGATGCCCTATCCCATTCGCTGCCCCTGTTTTTGGTGATATGTTTGTAAATTAGGGTTTCAAATTGGTAGTAAAATATTGGTAGTAAATATCCAACATACGTTCGATTTGCAGCTATTTTCGCCAAAATCTGGCAGCATTGGGCATAGGACCACAACGGCGCCGCACCACCGTAGCCGCGCGGCGCCTCGACAGCATTTTTTCAGGCGACGACTCGACAAATGGCACAAAAAGTTGCCAAACTCTCGAGCAAAGTAATAGATTTTATAATTAGAAGGCAGTTTTGGCGAATTAAAAGCAACATTGAAGACTGCCGCCTCTTCGAAAAATGAGAGAACGGCGATAACTTTCCTCAGAAATAAGGATGAGTTCGGAATTTATTTCACATCCTAACGGCATATTTCGAGGAGGGATCGATTGATGTTCCATTTTAACCTATGAAAAAGAATCGATTAACAGGGTGCTTGTGCCGAACATCTTAATGATCAATTTTCTGCCATAGCTTCAGATGGCGAAAAATTGTTAATAATCGACCATTCACACCTCGCTACTGGATGGGATTGAAGCGCATACCCACGGTATGGCATGCCACAAGAACAGTGATTTGGGTATCGTACTGAGTAGATAACTAGAGTAGACTATTGTATTATTGTTATTATTGTTATTGTTATTGTTATTGTTATTATTGTTTTATCATTATTGTTGTAGTATTTGTGCCTTACTATGCGACTTCTTGCCTACCAACCTATTTGAAGGAGCTCTCTGATCACCCATTCTTTGACAAATTTTGCGTCTTAACGTGCTTTTCTCTTAAAAAGAGAAACCATCCCTTCGACTCTCTTTATTTTAAAATGTAACTTTGATGCCCTGTTACCAAACGATCGTTAAACGCCGATGAAATGAAATTTGAAATTACACACGACTCAATTTGTTGATAAATATGCGGTTTGGCACTTAAGAATTAATTTGATTCTTAACGCAGTTACGATACCACCATCAAAAAAAGTATACATGGTTGGATTTCTTTTGGAATTTTTAAAATTTGCAGTTTTGCAACCCCCTCTCAAAAATTGTTCGACTTAAAACCCTCTCTCTATAAAAATTTCCAACAACGATGCTGATCCGAACTAATTTTCCACCGTTTGAATTCTTCAATCTTAGTTCGAATTTCGATACAAATATTACAACACAAACACAGATCCCAGTCTCGTGATTCGCGAGTCGTTCCGCGAGCAACAAAGTAAATCGAACGCGTTAAAATAGGTGTCAGCGGCCTGGACGGGGCACGGGGGGAGGCGACCCAGAGACGGAACCTGAAGAAGGGGGGCCTGGGGGGCACGCATACGGAGCCAATTGAGACGTCTGCCGCAGTGTTGCCGCTCAAATAAAAATCGTCAGCATCGAGCGGAGGGACTTCCCTTGGGAGTGGAACAGCGATTGGCAACTTGGCAACGCCCGTCTGTTGTGATCCGAATCCGCGGTTGCGTCATCTTCCAGGTCGGGATTCACACCACGTTTCCGTCGCGTCGGGTTGCCACTCCCGCGCCCCCTCAATGGGGCGAAAAGTTCGCCAGCCTCTCAGCGGAAGAGAAGTAAAAAAGGAAACAGAACTGAGCTATGAAAGTTATTTGGGGGCGTTTTTCGACTAGAAGTCGAACATATCAAGTTCAGGGACGATCCTGCAAGTTTTCATTACTCCGTTACGAACATATAAATGATGAATTAGAAATATCGATCATTGGCGAGACAGGTTATTCACGGAAAAGCATCCGGGGTTTGTTTGTTTGTTTGTTTTTTTTTTTTTTTTTTTTTTTTTTTTTTTTGTTTGTTTTGTTTTTTTTTCTTGGTATTTTTTTGCAAATTGTTGCAACAATACGCACACAAAATCTAAAAAAAAAAAACTGGCCGCTTAGAAAAAGGGCACGACTCCACTATTTCTCACATCCCTTTTGAGACACTGATGTTAGGATGCCATAAGAATTCTTATGGGGACCCTCTCTCTGATTTTATGAAATTCTAAATTAATTTTACTACCACGTCATAGAATTGTTTTTGCTAGCGCTGAAAGGTTTTATGTCTCTCTCGAAAAAATATGGTTTTTGATGACGTGTGTCCTCTGGATAGTCCTCCAAGTGAAGTGATGGCGAAGTGGCATGAATTTTCAAAATTTTGGAAATTTCTTACTGTCTTGGGGAAATTGACTTTTATATTTCTGAGTCTGCGTATATCGTCCTACCTCAATCCCTTCGGTTGATGCCGTCAGAGGCAAGCAACGTCATCGATTCTCGACACGCCACGAGCAAACAGTGCGGCGGCCTAAATATACGACCGCCTGCGCCTGAAACAGATAACGAGTTATCTCGAGCTTTGCCCTTCCGTCTTACTATGTTCGTTCTGACACAATTGAGAACATGCCGATGGAAGACACTCGCGATTGAGAACGTCAGAAAAATTTAGATGAATTTAGGTAGGTAGATAATTTTGTTGAATGTTCATGATGATTAATTTTTAAATTAGACATGTGTGGTTGGATTGGTAAAAGTTCCCTGAAAGAGAGAACATTTAAAAAAATGATCTCTTTCCTGTAGATTTGTCTTGTTTTTCCTTGAAATGAGGCCGTATCGATACTATCCGATTTTCCTCAACTTGACGACTTTTTTATTTTTGGAGGTCTATATCTTACGGTATGCATCATGATTTGGTCATTTTCGGTCTCTTTGCGCGTCTACTATTGGCCTAAACATGGGCCTAAAGGCCTATTTAGGTATAAAAATGTGGGTTATGCGGACTCGTGGTCGAATGTCGAAAAATCCACATTTTCCGCCAAAATTGGCCTTCGGACATATGCTTAGGCCAATAATAGACCCGAAATGAGACCGGAAATGACTGTATCATGATGCATTCCTAAATATATGGACCTTCAATGAGAGAAAAATGGCAGAGATTAGGAAATTCAACAATATGTGGGGGGGGGTGGAGGCGGGCAAAAATGGCCTTCATTAATGCCCCTCCTCCTGTTTTCCTAAATGCCCTGTTTTTCCTGTTAAAATTTCTAGCGTTCCTGTACATTTTCCGCTCGTCCTCGAGGTTTTTCTACTTACCCTACTTAAATTTTCTCGACTAATATGAGACTCTTTCTTTTTTCCGGGCACATTTCACAGTTTCGCGGAGCGATTCCAATTTTCATGGACAGAGGGTTTTATTTTAAGCTTAACAATCGGACGAGTGCGTAAATTACGAGTATCACTTTTTATTCTCAATCAGGGTAGGTATAGAAATCCCGCGGTAAGTGCCACCAATGTTTTGCTTCAGCGACTTAGGGGATCCGGGCCACTTAAGGACGATATCATTCAGATTCGGTTGCTATCTGAAGTATTTTAGGGAGACTTAATGCAATTCAACGGGTTTGCCGTGAGTGCTCGAGCAAATAAGGACGAGATTGCAACCTTCGACATGCGTCAGTAACCTGACACGACTCGACTTGGAACTCATGTGACACTTGCTCGCACTCAGATTTTTTGCTAACGCTCAGGCAAAGTTACGACTCAAAATATGCCAATTTGTAATAAATGCAGAGGCGGATCCAGCAATTTGGCAACACTGGATTTCCTCCATTTAAACTCATGCTAAATAATCGATTCTTGACGGAGCACCTGGCCCCTCCAAGAATCAATACATTTCCATAGGTTTAAATGGAGGAAATCCGGCGTTGCCAAATTGGTAGATCCGCCAATGAATAAATGCACACTAGACCACTCTGCCGTGCGAAGTAAAAACGCCGTATGAGTATTTTAGAGTTGCCAAATTTTTAAAGAAAGTTATCAATATATTTCCTCGCAATATTCGGAATTTTTAAATAAAATTACGAACAAAATCCTCTGAATAATCGGTAGAGGAATATTCACGAATTTTCCGGACACTTCGTAATTTGTCGGAGGAAATTTGGTAACGCTTGATGGCTCATACGGCGTCCTTCCTTAGCGCGGCAGCACTGAAGGGCCAGAGTTACCATTAGGTTACATAGTCTATAGCCTAGGGGCACAACCCTCTGAGGGGAGCACCGCAACGCCTCATTTCAAATCATCAATACCTGCGTAGGTATTAAAAATTTATTTTTCGTGTCTTTGATCACATCTCATTTTCCAAATCCAGTTTGTCTCTGACGTCAATATTTCCACAAGAGGAGCATCAAATGAACATGTTGCATGTGTGAGGGGTTTGCGATTTGACTGTTAATTCTTAGGTAAAAGTTCGGGAGAAACACAATGGCGCCACTGATTTTCTCTGAAATCAACTCCCAAGCTCAAAAAAAAGCTCTCAAAGTGAGGCCAAAATGGAGGGGGTATCCCACTCTACCCTGAGAGTCCACCTCTACATCGAAACAAACTCTCCATGCAAAGATAGGGAGCAAATACATTGACAGGGCTGCCACTTCATTTGGGGACTCTAAAACTGAAAACACGGCAACCCTGCTAATGTATTTGCTCCCTATCTTTGCATGGAGAGATTGTTTTGATGTAGAGGTGGACTCTCAGGGTAGGGCGGGATATCCCCTCCATTTTGGCCTCAACTTGAGACCGTTTTTTGAGCTTGGGAGTGGATTTCAGAGAAAACCAGTGGCACCATCGTATTTCTCGCGAACTTTTACAAGAGAATCAACAATCAAATCTCAAATTCCTCACACATGCAACATCTCCATTATGGCTCATTCTGAGGAATTTTGTGAGTTCCGAAATCGGAAACCAAGGCCGGAAAAAGGGGGCACTGGGAATGGGCTGGTGGCGAGTCGGAGTAACAGCGTGAACATGACCTTGGACAGGGTTTAAAAGCGTGAGGGTGAACGGCCGGGCCGGGGCCGGGAGGAAAAGGCGACCGGAGAGTGACTGAAATTGAACGTAAATATTGATCACGATAATTCGTTGACCCCAAACCGCGAGTAAGTAACGCTGTTCCGCGACATGGCATGGCACCGGCAACCGGCATGGCATTCTCATCACTATTTGACGCAAGGGTTGGCGCGGCCGGCGCGGCGTGGCGGCTGCCCCGACTGAAACATGCAAGGAGTATTGCATCATCCACCCATCACGAGGGTGTGCCGCCACAGCGTTGCCTAAATTACGCGCACCTCCATTCGCATCTCCACCGAACGTGAGAGGGATGAAATTTGGCAATTCCGCATTTCAGACTCCCTCCATTCCGTCGGATTCCGACGAGAGATCCATCGTAATGAACTTATTACTATATTATAACTATATGAACTTATAACTATCATTAATTACGTTTCTCCGTCAAGAAAACGGAAAAATGCTATAATGCTGTATTATTCAAATTCTCTATGCGTTCCTCCCATGCATTAGAGTGTTCAACCCCTTGTTTGCATACATGAAAAAAATGGATCGCTGATTTAACAATTAAATTGTTAAAATGAGGGTGTGCCGCTACAGCGTTGCCTAAATTCCGTGCACCTCCATTCGCATCTTCACCGAACGTGAGAGGGATGAAATTTTGCAATTCCACGTTTCAGACTCCCTCCATTCCGTCGGATCCCGACAAGAGACCATCCATCGTAGTGAACTTTACATTCTCTACACAGAAAAAATGAATTGTCGAATTAACGATTTTATAGTTTAAAAAACTGACAGCATGTTTCAATTTCGATTTTACAATGAAAAATGCTAATCTAACCACACCCGTGGTTAAATTAACTTTCCACTATGAAATATGTACATTTGAAACAAGTCCATCACTTTTTTAAACTAAAAAATTGTTAAATCGCCAATTTTATTTTTCCGTGTAGAGAATGGGAAGTTCACTACGATGGATCTCTCGTCGGAATCCGACGAAATGGAGGGAGTTTGAAATGCGAAATTGCAAAATTTCATCCCTCCCACGTTCGGTGAAGATACGAATGGAGGTGCACGGACTTTAGGCAACGCTGTAGCGGCATGCGGCACACCCTCATTTTAACAATTTAATTGTTAAATCAGCGATCCATTTTTTTCCGTGTATGCAAAAAAGGGGTTGAACACTCTAATGCATGGGAAGAATACATAGAGAATTTGAATAATACAGCATTAGCGTTTTTCCGTTTTTATGACGGAGAAACGTAATTAATAATAACATGCTATCCAGTAAATTTCCTTGAAATCAAATGATGGGCGCAAAACCACAACAATGGAGTTTTCAATCTTCGAACGAAAGTAAAATGACAGAAGACGCCGCTAACTACTACCCCGGCCGGCACTGCGAATTCAACGTAAACTTGATCATAACGCCTTGATACAACTATTCGAGCCCCTGGGATGTCCATGTTACCTATACACGGAATTGAAGGCGCCACGGATATCTTTTTCCAACAGCAGCAGTCATCATCTGCGGCGCGCATGCAGAAGTAGCTGATGTTGAGTGCCTAAATGAGTGCCGATCGATCCTTCACCGAGACGTCCCAAGGTTCAAGTTCACGCCACCTAAGTTCCTTTAATGAAATATCTAATTTTGAGAACGTGTAGTAAAATTTCCTTATAAATTTTCGGATATAGATGGACCGCAATCTGCTGTACGGGAGTTCATTTCTCGCAGATCCAATCAGTATAGGAAAACTGACAGCACATACGTCTTTTTTACAAAGAGCTATACATAGTGCGTCTTAATAACGTAGCGCAGTTTTCTTTGAGCGTTATCATGGTTAAAAGATCTATGTGCAAATTAATTAAGTTAAAAGTTATCATGTGCGCAGAAATTGCGTGCCTTGCGTTCCTTTTGATTTAATTCATTTGTGAATAGTTTCTTTTGGTCTAAATACGTCCAATTGTGAGTGAAATTCACTGAAAAATTTAAGAGATATATTCTCAAGTTTGCCAGAACATTTTTATTTTATCAGAAGGGATTGGGCGATATAAGAATGCTCATACGGGGATTTTCTTTGTACGGATATTCTCTTGCGACTTGACATCGTCTCTTGTTTATAGGATCGAAACATCTAAATTCGAAGCAGCGAGCTGATTTATGAATTTGATAGACAAAGCTATAGACAAAGCTTAAGACAAAGAAGATATAGGGAGTATGGAGCGATCCTATTGGTTGAAATGGTTGGTTCTTATGGACTAAGGGGGTTAATGATGGACTAACTATATGTAGGTCTCTCGTGGGTTACCGTTAATTAGTCTATTACCTACTTCCTTTGTCCATTGCAACGACCCGCTTCCACCAATAGGATCCCTCCATACCCCTCTTGTCGTTTGTCTATAAATTTCAAAAATCAGCCCGCAGCGTACTTTCAGAGGCCGCGTCCCACTTTCGCGTATCGCTACTTGGGCATGAGTTGCCATGACGCCTTCATATTTTCGTGTATGCACCACGGGCATCGTTGGAGCTCGAATAGTTGCATGAAGGCGTTACAATCACGTTTGCGTTGAGTTACCTGGCCGGAATGACAGTTGGCGGCGTATTGCCTCCTCCTACCCATATACACAGATTAATGACTCCATTTTTAATTCTATGTTCATTAATGATTAATGTATTCAAGGACATTATTCAGGAGAGCGCTAATTTTTATCGAACAATTCTTCCCGTCGGGAAAAGTGTTTCGCGTAATATTAGGAATTTCTACCGTCCATGTGATAAAAATCGCATGAGAACATCAAGAGATGAGTACATTTTAGACTAATGAAATGTATAGGATTTGCTAAATTTTTAATAGCCCCCCCCCCCTTCGAACTGTCGGACGCTCCATCATCGCAAATCTCTCTTAAACTGAATCGACGTTCGCTTTAAGCTGCCTCCTACTGAAATTATGACGCTGTTTAGCACTTTCATTTATACATGACATCAATCGAAACTATTAATATCTCCGGAGAATGAAGTAGGGCGATATTATTTTTTAAAGAATAATGAAGCAAAGAGAGACTGGAAAAATTGAGATTTTAGAAATTTTGAACAGCAATACTCCTCTGCTAAGGTATCGAGCGAAAGATAAGTAGTTGGATTTATAAAACTACATTTTCAGCTCGAACCACAAACATGCAATTTGAATATCTTTTATTCGCTGGAGTTTCCGATTGCCATACTATAGATTCAAGATAATTAGTAGCGACCATAAGTACTGGTTTATATTAATTTTTTGGTGCTGAAAATACACCGGTGACACGTGTATTCAGTGGCATTCGCTCATAGCTCTAATTTTTGTTAAATATTACCGCGAAAACTCGGCAACACTGGGACGTCAAGCTATCCAGACACCCAGCCACTTTCCAGGAACACGATTCCAATTTCAACAGAGGACTGAGCTGGAATAATATAATTCGCGGCTCTGCTGGGCCTCGCCTGGGTTAGGGGTGCGTAAAAGACAGCGAAACAAAAAAAAAGTGGGTCTAAAAAGCAGTGACTGAACGGTCAAATGCTAATCTCTTTTCCTGTCCTAAAGCATTATCGCATCCTTCAAAGCCTTGCTCAAATTTTTACACTACCTTTGTCGGTACTAGGTATATTTTATCGTTGAATTTTTAGCAGTCCTTGTTAATTGTCCTTGTTGACCTAGATTTTTTTTTTTTTTTTTCTTTAAGTTTTTAAAAATTTAAAAAGCAACTGAAAATGGGCACCACAAATGCGTCACACGAGATACAACAAGTCACACGTTCTTGCTCCACAAAAATAGAGTTTCTTATACATGTCAGTGGGCACGATTGGACCCATGCCCTGTAAAAATTTCGACGGATAAACAAAATTTAATGTTTTGTGAAAAAAAAAAAAATCGGACTTTCCTCTGATTTTATAGCATGCGTGAAATTTATCGACTTTTCCATGTTTCTCTCAGCATCTCAGGAAATCGTTGCCTCGGACCCGGAGAAAACTCAACATACAATATAGAATAGTATGCAAAATTGAACAAATTATTTTTTCTGATTGGCATGAGCGTCACATCACGTTTTGTCGGGCGTTTTGAAAATCAAAAATAACCTAATCTGCTAAAACACATCTGTTCAAATGGAAAATGCCGCCAGATGACGTCATGAGGCGGCACATTTTCTCACTTGGATATCCATTTTTCTCCAATTTCCCATGCCAGAAAAAAAATTATGAAAAATACTGCGAACTCAGCTCGCTAAACACTCTCAAATGAAGCAATACAATTTTTGTATGCAAAGTCTCCATTATTCAGAAATTGACAATCTTAAGTTTCTTTCGTTTAATGCGATCTTATTTCTAGGTAGGTAAACCTTGTAAGGTACGTACCTTGGGAGCTGATCCGGAATCGAGAATCGGCGGCCGAATCACAACACGAGGACGCGACTGCGGGGAGCACGTGCACTGACTGACTCGGGAGCGAGGTTCGGGATCGATTGGGGTCGGGCGACTACCACGCAGGGAACCCACCAACTGATTCGGCTCGGCGGCTTCGGCCGAGACTCGACCGGCAAAAATAGTCGCGACACGAGATTATTCGAGGAAGACACGCCGCCGCGCCACACGCAGTGCGCGGATCCGCGGAAAAGACGACGCACACGGCCGCAACGTAAAACTGGATCTCGCGGTTCGCGTAGAGGGCGCGCGCTCGGCGCTGGGTTTCAGCCACGCGGGGGCAGGGGCGCTGGGGTGAGTAGCCGTGGGTTCCCGCTATCTGCGTCGCCGCGCGTTTCGCCCCGATCCGCCAGAGCTCTCTACCGTCCACGGTCTTATAGACGGGAGCCAGGGTTTCAGAATTCGCGCCGTAAGTAACTGAAGCGTACTGACTAGCAGGCGCCCTAGAAGCAATGGCTCTTAAAAAAAGTTCTTCAAAAATTTTTCCAAAAAAATGTAAAAAACTTGTAAATTTTAAGAGTTTGTAAATTTTTCAGTAAAAAAAAAACTCTTAAAATACTCGTTTAAGGAAACCCTTTTAGGAAATTCTTTCCAGTAAAAAATTAGTGTTATTTTAATTAAAAGAAAACGTAAAATTTACGTAAAAATCAATAAACTATATCCTCAATTTTTATGGGCTGTAACTGTTCCTTTTTATACTATTCTGTTCACCACTTGTTTCCTCGTTTTTGCCCGCAGGAAGCTAAAAAAAAAAAAATACGTAAATTTTACTTAAAATTTACTTGAAATTTACGTAAACAATTTACTTAATATTTACTTAAAATTTTTCTTCAAATTTATGTAAAAAGCCTCTAAAAGGGTTTCCTTATACGAATATTTCAAGAGTTTTTTACGTAATTTTCAAGTGGTTTTAAAGGAAATTTTAAGAGTTCTCTTAAAATTTACGAGTTTTTTACAGCTTTTCTCAACAGCCACTGCTACTAGGGCGTTGCAAAAATGAGAGTCATTCAAAGGTGATAAAACTATTCGCGCCAGATGGACGTCCACACTGCTCTGCTTTATGCTGCTAATGAGATTTGGGAGAAAATTAAAAGAATGAGGCCGGATTACGTCTCACATATCCTCGGCCGTGTTGCGCACACAACCCTTGAAGCACCACTACAAATCGACGGCGTATGTCTGCAACCACGTATCTCGTTTGTGGTGTTTGAAAATCTCCACCTCGATATTAATTCTTGAGAGGAGAACAAATTGACATCATTCCTTGGTTTTTGTGGAATTTTTTGCGCACTGAGAAGAAAAATCACGGCAGTTTTAAAGAATTGCCGTTGAGTAATTTTCCGTTTAAAAAATACAGTATGACAGGAAGTCTGCGACGTCGCAAACCGAGATATGTGGTTGCGAACTTACACCGTCGAAATGAGACAAATTAAACGAAACAATAGGGCAAGGGAAACGATGCGCGTAGGTAGACGACGGCGCAGAGATACAACTATTCGTACTTGATGGATGTCCGTACTGCATCTGCAAAGTTGAAGGCGCGATGGCGCGAGGCGTAAACTCACGATGCTCTGCAGCTCCGCTTTATGCTGCCAACGAGGTGTCGTTCAGATTCGGGAGGAGAGTAAAAGAACGTGACAAGATTACGTATCTTCTATCTTCGGATGTGTTATTAGCGTATCCCTTGAAACACCACGTCGAATGAGAAACGAAAACAAACATAATGTGGAAATGGGGCAAGGGAAAGAACGCGCAATATTGACGGCGCAGAGATACAACTATACGTACTTGATGGATGTCCGTGTTGTATCTTCGAAATTGAAGGCGTGATGGCGCGAGGCGTGAACTCGCAATGCTCCGCTATTTGCTACCTTAATGAAGTGTCACAGATTGGATTCAGGGAAAGGTTAAAAAAGAGGCCCGAATACATCTGTCCTGCCTTCGACTGTTGATACTCGTTTTTTTTCTTTTTTGTCAAGTTCATGACTGATTCTAATTGGACGCATTTCTATGAAACGGAACTAAGCGCCATAGGGAGAGGAAGGTAGGAGGGGGCTTGGATTGGCGGCGGAAACGGGCGTCCTGCTCGTTCCGTCCTATACTCGCAATGCTTCTCCATGGCGCTTAGTTCCGTTTGACAGAACGCGCTATCCGGGATTCTAAATTCCTCAAAAGGAACTCAAATTGGCGCTTAGTTCCGTTGACAGAAATACATCCAATTTAGGATAGATTTGCAGACCCACATCTGAAGCTCGTGAATCGGCCTTCCATAATCTGTGGGGTACGCTTTTTTAGCAAGCCTCAGATGGATTTGACCTGACTTCGGCATATTGGGGTTAATAAAAATATCATTAAAATGACTGCAACTTACTCGCAAAAACTCAGGATTCAAAATTGGATCCGAAAGAGGCCATTTAGTCAGTAAATTTTGATGAAATTTAGTTATGTCATGTCGCAAAATTAGGCTCCAATCGTTCGGTCACGACCAAAAACATTCTGAATCTGAAAGCCAACATATGATTCTAGAATGGGGCTTCCTGCTGTAGATACCTAGATCTCTGATGCATTTAATGGATTTGTTCCTTTTTCATTACATTTACTTGCCGTATCGAACATCTTGTCCATTTCTAACTTCAAAACTCTTTTGTGTCTCCCTTTCCTTTAAAATTTCACCTTGTACGTACTAGATTGAATGATTCATTTTTCGATGAAGTTAAAAGAATCTTTACGGTTGGCATTTGAATTCATCATTTTAGACTTTCAGTTTTTAAAATCAGTAGTGTAAGTTTCTTGATTATTTAAAGAATGGTAGTCAACGTTAGTATAATCATTTTGCTTTTTACTACCTATGAATACTGTAGGTTATAAAAACATTTGAACTAAAAAATGTGTAATTTCCTTAATCAATAAATTAAGAAGGACAGCAAGGGAACTAGCCACAGATATTTAGGCATTGACTGTAAATATAATTTGCATGTGGAATAGGTATATAAAGTGTTTAAATTTGATGATCTCATATGTTTATATAAGGCTGGGAATGAAATTGAAAGGAACTACACAGTCACAAGAACAAGCACTGAACTTAGATTGGAAAAAATGTATGCATATATTTGAAAAATTGACAAATTTTAATTTATACCTCTTAAAAATTAAAAAACACAGAAAATCCAAAATAAAGACAATTTGAGCTCCTGGAAAACGAAAATCATCATCAGAAAGGCATCTTGTTGAGCTAATAAATTAAAACAATAATTCTGGCTTTACCTCGTAATTTCACCAATTTTGATGATGTGTCAATGCAAGATACAAAATACACTGCAGGAAAGGTTACTAGAGAGTAAAAAGCGTAGTCCC
The DNA here is from genome assembly GCF_001854935.1 of Bemisia tabaci. Lineage (NCBI taxonomy): Eukaryota > Metazoa > Arthropoda > Insecta > Hemiptera > Aleyrodidae > Bemisia > Bemisia tabaci. The sequence continues at coordinate 1,653,701 of NW_017547095.1, forward strand.
TTGAAATGATTTGGAAACTGGATTCTTTAATAGGAGTGGAAGAAAAACGAAACTAACTGAATCATTATTGGCCAACAATTCACCAGAACTAGCATCAGATAAGTTGGTAGTTGCTTACTTTCAGTTCACAAGTGACTGCGTTGCTGTCATCCAATGGCCATCAAGGATTGACGGTGGACACCTCTGCTATTTTGCACCAATGCATGCATTGGTCTATTACGCGAGACAATAAAAAATGAACAACTGACAACTTATCTGATAGCAGTTTTAACTGAGAATAAGAATTACCATAACCTTCAAGATGCAAAATCATAATTTTACAGGAGCTCAGGGGTCGAAAATTTTAAACATCAAATTTATGCCTTTTTGATAAAATTTAGATCCACTAGTTATGAAAACCCTATGTTAGTGCCTTCCATATTGATGAGTCCAGGAAACCCTTCCAAAAATATTGCAATTTTTCTTTTTAACTAAAAAAAAGTCTGAAAACCAACCAAAACCTATCTATAAACATATCCACTTTTTCGAAGCAATTGTAAATAGAATAAACAATTTTAGGATGGGTTCATTGTTTACAATCATATACGTCCATTCAAAATTCAATCATCTTTAAAACCCTACATACACTATGACATTCTTTCAGAGGAATATGCGATATGACTCAAAAAGAAAGAAGGAATACATATTTCAATCAAATGGTCTCAACTTATTGATTGGTGATAAACCTAAGACTTGTTTAGAATCTTTGTTATTTTATACTTTACTCAAATGCTAATTAGGATTTATCTCTTCTCAAACTGATTTTCAACAAGATGACAAAGTAGAGCAGTCATAGCCATTCATTTCCATCTGAAGGTATAAATGAAAATGGGATCTCTTCTTAATTTCCCTCCAAACAAGTATCAAAGCGAAGCAAAACTGTAATCAACAAAAGAAAAGAGAGGCAAACAAGGTGGCTAAATTTTCAAAATAATGTTAGATGGCATACCAGCACAGAGCAATGTGCCAAGTATCTAATATCTAAAACAGAGAATGACTAACAAAACACAACAATTTCTAGGCAATGTATCAACAAAATAAAAATCTTATTTTAAAACAATTGAAAATAAATTTAATGATAAGTCAAAAGATCCTAAAAAGATGCAGCTGACAACTAAAATAGTGCATGCGCAACAAATAAATGCTTCCTAGAAACTAACCGGTTAGTTATAGGTCTGAGCACTGCATGCACCATCACTCACGAGATAGTCAAGATCAAAATTAAAGTCGACTTAAAGTAAGTATCACCGAGAAGTATCACATCATTCATGCAGTAGAGAGAAAAACAGCTTTAAATTTACACTGTACAGCAATGGTGGGTCTTTTCATGCATTTAATGGTATACATTTTTTCCCTCATCTTTCGCATTGAGATGTAACTGCCGATTTTCGAAACAGGAGAAACTGATCAATTCGGTTTGACAAGATAACTATCAAGGCAGCAAAAGAAACAACTAGGGTCTGAAAATCAACTAGGCCTTTGTACAGCACTGTGACTGAAAAGGCAGATAGCTGATTAATGGGCAACAAAGGCAAAGGGGCCTTGTGTACTGTGCAAAGGCAAAATGGCAAAGCATTAAAAGAGTTCAAGGAGCACAGAGAAACCGACACTAAATATTAGGGACACGCCAAAAGGTTTGAGAAATTGTGATATCAGCTCCAGACCTAGAAATAGCTGAAATACACAGTCAACTCTGAAGCATTTCTCCATATCGAACGTTTTTACTGGAAAAAAAAGAGCATATTAGTGGTGATGAAAGTGTCCACTCCCATGTCATTTTGTCAAAGGAGGACACATCAACATTGACATTGAATATTTTCTCATTTAAAAAAATAAATTTTGACAGTAGGACTGCCTTGCTGCAAACCAAAATAAGCATTTTTGCAGTTTTACCGTCAGTATATCTTCTCTTCGAAAGCAAGTGACAAAAAAAAAAAAGATCTATCAAATAAGAAGAGAATCGACACATGCAAAATAAGTTATGAATCACAGTTCATATTTACAATAATATAATATGTGATTGCTTTCAGGAGAAGGAAAACGGTACAGTCACAACATTTTCAAGAGAGGAGATTTGAATTAAAATTTTCTAGGAACATTTTACGATGTCTCATAGAATAAGTTGTAAGTAGTTCCGTTCATTCTTCAGAGGGCATAATAATGTAGCATCAAAGTCTGACAATTCTGAGCCATGGAAACCTGTGATAGATTCTTCTCAAAATTGTTTTCAAACTTAAAACTATCATAACTTTGATGTTTTTCAGTGTATGCCACTGCTCTAGTGATAAATTCCCCTATGCATTGGTACCAATACTTAAATGTTGAGTTTTTGAGCACTAAGATTCCCTCTCCTGTAGACAATCACATATCGACAGCGTAAGTCCGCAATCACATATCTCGTTTGCAGCGTCTGAAAAACTCCGCCTCTGGGTTGTATTTTTAAAGATCAAATTGACATCATTCCTTGGAGTTTATACAGAATTTCCTTTGCACAGAGAAGAAAAATCACGGCAGTTTTAAAGAATTGCCGTTGAGTAATTTTCCGTTAAAAAAAATACAGTATGACAGGAAGTCTGCGACGTCGCAAACCAGGTTATGTGATTGCCGACTTACACGGTCGAAATCTATAATTACAAATGCACTGTATAGTTATTATTAATACGCCATATATTCAGTGGGGATTCTTTCACATTGGAAACACTGCTTTTGCTCCATTTTTCTATTCTATTATGAATAATTGATAGTGTGTGAAGCAGTCTACTTCTATAGATTGAAATGGTTTTCCATGCAATCAAAAGGGAAAAGTTCGATGTTGCTGACCTGTGAGAATCGCCACAGACTATATTACATTAGTATACAAGAATAGAACAGAATGCATGAAATTAAGAGCGTCTTGGCATATATTATTGGTTCAATCTTCATAATTCTAAAGATTCATAAGCAGTTTGAGCGTTGTCCATTGTCTTTTCATGATGTAATGTGTTTCATGCAAAATATTTTGCAAAAGATTTACTTTAAAAGTTGAGACAGTTTTAAGTGTCCCTTGTCTGATGATTTATTGAATAAAGCAAGACATCTACATGCATTTTAAAAATTCAAAATCCTTTGAGATTATTACTAAAATTGCAATTACCTTTCTCTTACATACAGTAGAAAACACGAAAAAAATATGAGCCAAAAAATTCATGAGGTAACGGCACAAACTGCAACCAGCAACTCCAGTGAACAGACAACAAACGAATAAATGAACATTTATGCTTGAATATTTTTTCTCTTTAAATTCTAAATATTTTTTTCAAGGACCCAAAGCACAAAATTAATGATGAAGGTGTATTGCTTTAACCAACGAATTTCCTAATTCGTGACAAACTAATTTACTCACTGACACCATCCAACTTAAATGGTTAGACTGTTTTATTTTCATTTCCACCTCATTCAGAAATTCTATTATTGTTCACAAATTTTCTCATAAATATTGCTGCATAAATAAAAATGGTCTCCAACAAACTACAAAGAAATGGCATTGGTCTTAAAAATTGTGCACACACCTTTCTCCTGAAACATTTTTATCCATCTCATTGCTCCTCATGTCTCATCGACAAAGAAAACTAAGTGGCTTGGTAGGTTCTAAACAATGTTCTTATGGAATCATTTTACTCGATTCACTAGCTTTCTCATCAGGTAGAGGTCTTGGATTCAGAAAATTCACAAAGCCTTCCATGAAAATAAATTAATGAAAGCCCTCTCAGAAATTAGTTTCATTTCCTGACAATGGACTGCTAGACATGGTGTGAAGTTAAGTATTCTGATTTATGCTCCTTAACCAAAATTTGACGTAAAACACGATCTGCTCAACAAAAATTACTGAAAATGGCTCCTAACCAAGATATTCAATCTTTCTTGACACGTGAATTCAAATCTCCCGCTCATGAAAACTCAATGGTCTAGGTGAGTCAGATCGCAAACTAAACGTTACAGTGGCAGTCTCTGCGATATGAAAATATGGCAATCTCAATCTTGACGCTTTGGCTCAGCTATAGCAAATTGTTTACACTTCGACTAATAAAGGGTGGGAAATGAACGATGTTTGATTGAGAAGCCTGCCAAAACCGTTGTAGTGCGCAATTTGACTCCTGTGGAGTATTGTGTTTCTTTGACCGGGCAGATCAAATGTCCAGTAAGCAATGTAAAATAAAAACGATAATATCTTAGTTAGAAGTTAATGTCAATAATTTTTGATGCAAGACTCGTGTTCTGCATGAAATTCTGTTTAAGAGACATGTATCAGAATGCTTAAATTCGAACTTTGTCTAGTGATCCATTAATTCTGGATTAAAAATGCCTCAAAGAAACTACGAATTGAGAAAATATATTGACAGACATGAGCTCAAAAGTTAGTAGCCATAATTATCCGTTCATGAGTATGATGCCGACTTTAATTAGCAGAGTTGATTCATCAATCTCTGTTATCTTCACAGGTTTTAAGTTGAATGATTCCCTTATAGGAAGAGACATCACAGTCATAGGAAACATACCTGACCGTTTCAATAAAACAGAGGAATTAATGCTACAGGTTTTCGAAAAATCACAAGCTTGGACTCCTCTCTTTGCCCTTGACAATGAAGGTACAATCGAACTTAGATTAAGGCATTACTCCTATGAAAAAGACCCATATTTACTTTAACTAATTGTAAGTCTCCTGTAACGGACGGAAAGGAAGCACAAAACAGAGGAAGATTGCCTAAGATGTAAGAAAGATTTGCCGTAAAATTCAACTGTAATGCTCATGAATACTGTGCTAATTAAAAAAACAGAAACTGAATCTTAGAAGAAATAGATTCAACTAGGTTTAACTACTATCAGGTTCACTTTGACTTTTTGAATCACCGGAGTGAACCGTTCCATTACCGCAGACGCAACATCTGCGTTCACCATGACCGCATCCTTCCTGTAAGGATTCTGCTATCATTTATCAACCATCACTTAGAAGAATTCACATTTGTAACTTTACCATTCTAAAATAATTCGAACTACAAGTTTAGAAACTTCCTGACAGAGTGTGCTCTAATTTTTTTGCATGACAACTAATGCCAGCTGTGGAGCATACGCACACAGAATCTCGCCTGGTAATGAAAGGGTTAACCAACTCACTGAAACTTAAATCTGAAATTTTCTAAGTCTTTGTCACTTGTTCGTTGATTTTTGCAATTCTAATTGCCAGCTGGAGACCAGAAAACATAAATTAAGAGTGTAATGATCCTGCAGTCTGCTTGCCGCAATAATAATTTAAATGCACGACGCAGAGCCATTACAAAATCTCATCAGGAGTCGTAGATGGGAAGTGGGTGTCCCTCACTATTTATCACATATTTATCTATATCTAGGAGCCGTCGGTCTGAACTAAGAATGAGGTACAGATATTTTAAAGTTTCGCTGAGAAAAAATGATTCCATTTTATCGCGAGGCTTTGTGTTTTGAGGATCCAGAACGTTCCCGATTGAGGAGTACCCATTAGCAACCTTCGTGTATTTCTCAAATGCCTGGAAAATAAAAAAAACTCTGATTATGTACAGCCACATGAGGATCATAGATATTGCTGGAAAAAATTGAAGCATATGAAAACATTTATTTATTTTATTTTTTTTTTTTTGTATTGATGAAGAAACAATTGAATTGAAACAGAGATCCAGACAGGGCTTCGAATTAATCTTCACTAGAATAGCCACTCTTTCCCCAAGTTCCCCCAATTTTACCCTTATTTTTAAATTTTTCCTTAACCTGTTGTATCTACATAGGGAGATGTAGAGTATAGCCATTTGTGTAATGCTTTTTCATTGGTCGTAAAATTTAGGTTGATATATTGCTCCTAAAGCTACTGGTAAATAAAAAAGGATGCTGACTTTGCGCAACCTAGTTATTTTTTGTCATATTATCTGCAGTTTGGGGATTTGTGGTCGCCTGGAGCACTGATATTTTGTTTCCTTGGGTGAAAAAAGGGTGAAAGAGATGGTCAAACAAACACTGACATTTCAGATGGTCAAAGATCATTCAGTTGCTTTTCTCAGGCAGCTAGTTTTACCAATTTGTTGGACAGTCTAAACTCAGGTATTGAACTATTTGCAAAAAAATTACTTATACAGTGCTCTTTCGGTCTGCAGTTTGTAAGCCTGAGTTATCTGTGGTACCTCTGGTATGGATTACTGCAAATAGCCTGATTGCTGCTGAACTCAACTTGTAGCTGGGAATAAATGTATTCATATTAAAAATATTCCATACCTGAAATATATTCCAGGCCCAGTCTTGATAAGTTGTGTTCCCGGTGATCTGATACATATAGAATAAACTTTCTAGGAACTCAGGACGCAATAAATTATGAGCATCATTTGGTAACACATACAAGTCAGGCTTGCCAGTGGCCTGAAAGCATTCAAGTAAAAATTAGTCAAAATAATGAGTAAAAATGATTCAATTAAAGCTGATTGACAATCTAAGTAGAAATTGAATTATTGACACTAAATTTCATTAAATTAAATTTAATTGTAAAATGAGGATGAATCATCAAAACTTACTCTCAATCCGCCTGTTGCAAACTTTTGCTAGAGCAAAAATAAGAGTTGTTTCTTATCTTTCTTTTTGAAGCGGGAAGCTCAAAAAACCGCAAATTTCTTACGCAGACTGTGAAGTTATGAGTGCATTTCAGACTTTGCCGATGCGCTCATCGTGACTTTTGAGGCATTATCAATAAGAAACAACTCTTATTTTTGCTCTAGCAAAAGTTTGCAACAGGCCCATTGAAGCAGAGAAAAAATAATCATTTTCTGCTTGTTCAATCATTTTTAATTTTTGCCACTTTTAGGAGCACTTAGTTTTGAGTTCTCAGTATTTAGTTCTGAGTACTCAGTGCTTAGTTCTAAGTACTCAGCACTTGGATGCGATTGATTCATAAAAAAATGTCCAGATTCTTTTTAATAGTATTAATCTTTGAAAGACGAGTTGAAGTTAAATGTTTTAAGCTCTCATTCAAACATGCATTACCAAGAAAGCTAAGATGGTGTCTGAAAAAATTCCTGCAGCCAAGTCTGCACCCAAATTCGATACCCATCAGAAATTAACAAGTTTTTACTGATAAACTTGCAAGATGTGCTGCTTTTTTGTGGTCTTTCTGTTTCATCAGAAAAAAAATTGAGTTTTATATATGAGCAACTAGAGTTCTATCTTACATCTGTGTTGAAGTATGCTATCTCAGGTGACAGAAACGTTGGCTGGAGAGCATACATCTGATAGCATGTTTGCAAAAGACCATTGGCTAAATCAAGATGGTGCTGCGGTAACCCGTGGTGAACGCCAAGAGCCAGGGTTCCTGGTAAATAGCACACTAAGTGATCCTGAAACAGATATTCAGGATAAAATACCAGTAGCCATAAAGTGAAACATGAATTGAAGGTTTTTTGGGTAAGAGGCACCTTTGTATTGGTTATGTCATCGATGCGAGCAATCATTGATCACCAAGTTAGTCTAAAAGTAAATGCAAAGTTTATTTTCTGATGTTTGGAGAGGTAAAATCCTAATGCTTTTTTCATAAAAACGTGAATTTCCTAACAAAAATGAGGTCATGAGTTCATGAATTTTAAAAGTGTTTACAACCTTTACCCTGGACTAATCGATTTACGATCCTGCACTATCTACACCCCTGATCATTACCATATGAGGTGAGGAGACAGTAGCAATAACCAGCAAAAAGAGAATGGAGACAGCCCAAAATGTAAGGAATTGAATGCTTCCAATGGAGCAAAAGAGGGAGGAGCAAGAGGAATGGTAAGGGAAAATTTGATGACAGATTTTGAACTCACCATTTTTGGAAAAAATTCTCGGGACCCGCTTTTCAACTCTCCAATGAACAACCACTTATGAATACCAGTATATCGGACAAGATGTTTGGAGACGCCATCAATTGCCTCCAGATAATCATCTCGTAAACTGTTGAGGTGAAACAAATACAGAACCTATAAATTATAGTGTTACACTGGCTTCATTTTCAAAACTAATGTATGCAGATAAAGAGCTTATGAATAATCCTAAATCCACAAAACAGAAACATACCAAGTTCAAAAAGAGAGGGTATCCATTCAACATTGAACTTAAAATATGTAAATGAAAAATTTTACTTCCGACAACTCATGCTCCCAGAATTTATGCCAAAAATAAACACGAAGAAATACATACATTAATATATAACATGGCTGTCATTTCAGCACCATGGAATTCAATGAGGAAAATTTTAAGAGAAAATTAAAAAATGATTTTCTCCATGAATGTACACAGAATTTCCCAAAAATAGCATGTGAATTACCATGACAAATAGAGAGAAGCCAGAAATTCAAAAAGAATAAAAAATTGACTTACTAATCAATTGTTTTGCCAGTTTGTATCCACTGTTTTAGCAGATATTCATAGTAACTGTCACCGCGTGCACCCAACTTGATTTCAGAATTGGCCAAAAACTTTCCTGTTACAGGGTTAATGAAGATAGGAACCAGCCCGTCCATCTTTTTCAGACCATGTACAATTTTTGAAGTATTAGCGGCATATTTCTGGGGGAAAAAAAAAAAATTGGGTTCAAGCTGGAAACCAGAAGCTCAAAAGGATTTTACCTAGATGTAGGTGTTCACTGTTGACTGTTGAACTGTGCTCCTTATATTTCCTTTAACCCATTCACATGTATTCAAGAGTATACTGGTCATGGTGCACCTGAGACATGTATGCATTGATGCACAGGTGATTGTCTTTGTCATGTTTCTTCGACTTCAAATGGATAGCTTTACTAGCGTTGTTCTAAATATCATTCTGGAGTATTCTATTGCTAACCTGAATGAATCCTAGTGATTTTCTATTCATATTGAGCAAAACAGTATTTTAATTGAAAAATATAATTTTATTTCTAAACGGGGCAGACAAATTAATAATCGCATACAAATGGGTTAACTAGTACACTAATGATATGTCCCATTTTACATTACAAGACTTCTAATAAGCTGCCACCTGGTAAGCTACTGTTACGTTGAATAGATCTCAGTGGAAGATGCTACCTAACGCAAAATTTCAAAGCACAGTCGAAACCCCACTAAAATGAACTGTGTTGTTTTCATCTTCCACTGACAGATGATACTGGAAAAAACCCAGGAAGTCTGTAGATGAAAGATCATCTACGGATTAGATGATAGCATGATCGAAATAAGGTATTCAGAGACGCCCAAAAACATGTGATTACGCAATTTAAGATTATGAGGTATGAAGTGTGCAATTGTGCATACTGAGAGGAAAATACCTCAAAAATTGGTAGCTTGGTTGAGCGACTGAGATCTCTAAATTCTAATTGGACCGTTGTAACTTCTGAGGTGCTTGAATCTGGACTCCATCTTGGTGAATGGGGAATTCTAGATGCAAGGTTAACATCTGAGTAGGGAATTCCCGATGGAGACTTACTAAAGCAAGGCAATAGGTGATCTCCCAACTCCATCTGAAAGTAAGCCATAGGTAGAATTGAAAAGAGAAAAGAAGGATTAACAAAAGAAAATTTCACAAAACTGACAAATAAAGTGTTATTTGCAGACCTTTGATTTCACTTGTTCAATTGAATGTTCTCACACTACCTACAGTGAAAATTCTTAGAAGATTGGGCCACAAACCTCAACATAAATCAAAATGACCTCTTAAGAATGTTTCTTTCTTACATGTATATGTTGCATTGAAAGGGGCTAAAATTTTAAGAGTTCATGAAACGCATCAGGCGTTAATGTTTGTGTAAGATAATTCGAAAACTTGAGAAAAAGTTTTCTTTTCCACAAATTAAAACATGGATTTCCGAATATTTATGGACAAATTGATAGGCAATAAATAAGTGCCATTATGCTCTTATCTTGACTAATAAATTCTTTTTCATATATTGCCTAAAGAATAAACAGCTAAGTATCTGGCCACTGCCGGCTATTTCAAGATTTCACAAAATAATTTTATAGCCCAGATAAAACCAACGTGGCACTTAATTTTCAAATTTATTTAGAAAAAAATTCTCAAAAATCATTTTACAAGGTTCTGGACATGAAAGCTTCCCTCATATAACAGTTGTTCTATGGATTGACTGTGAAGCAACTTAAAAATCGGGCCACCTCATAGGCCCAACAGCCCATGGTTCCTTTTTGAATCACAACATAGCTTTAGAGATACTAATAAGCTGTTTTTTCCCCCTTCCATTCCGGTGGATATCTTATTCAAATAGTAGCCTAAAATTAATTTTATAATATTCTGATTACTTCCCATTTTTGACAACACAAGAAGTCATTAATAAGAGTCAGACACCTAAGCGCTTGAGATCAAATGTGAATGCAACTCACAAAAACTACAAATCTACCTATTATAAAAATACGTATCTACTCATCTACCTATCCATATAAAATATTGCAAATCCATCGAGTACACCCACTTCAGTTGATTTCTTCGATGAATTCAAATAAAGTATTAAGAAAAAATTGGTAGTTTCTAAATTTAAGAGAATCTTACAGATTTGTCCAAGAAAATAGGGTCATCGGAGAAGTGATAAGCAGTTAGCAAGCCACCTAAAACACGAATTGTCACCTCAAACAGATTGACATCATTCAAGTTATTCAAGTCTAAATGTTTGTCTACCCAGTCGCGAGCCTCCTGGAACTCTGAAAAAATAGAAAAATATATAAATTATGGGAAGAGAAGGATAAATCGCAATCTGCTTGAAGGATGGTGACTCAATTACTAATAACAGAAGAAAAGAGTGGCGTGATGCTTGAACACTCCTTAAACTTGTAAGAGGTATTTGAAACCATCTTTTTCTGAATCGTCAGTGTAGACAGTATCCAAGTATTTTCTTTTAGTTGTTTTGGAGGTCATAAGCTTTCCATCTACATTGATTAACTTGATTATTGAGTATCTTATTGTAAAACTTGGCCAAAGATGCTGATGAACCTACGTCTTTCTTGATCTTAGTTTATTAGGTCCTCAAATAGAAATCAAACAATAAAATAAACTCAATTGCATAAGATTGGTAGTTCTGTGGTACATCAGTTTTAACTCTTGTTTTATTTATGAACGGAGGTGTTTGAGGACACAGCCTGGCTCTGATGAGTCAGATAAGTCATTTTTTTCTTAATTGTTTCATTCAAAAGTATTAAGTGAACTAAGCTTGCTAACAGAGGGAAGCGTTATTCCTCCACAGGGATGATTTTTCATGCGATTCTACCCTCCACAATGCACACTGTAATCCTCGTACCAAAGATTGAGGAAATTAACTCTAGCAGGCCAATTCCTCCTGAGTTAAATTCACCCATTGTGACGTGAGTAATTACAGCCACTGTGTATAATCTTTCATAAAAATTTGTTTAAAAAGATTTAAAAGAAACTTACCATCTTTTAGATTCATTATGTACATTGTATCTAGCGAGTCAACAATAGACAAGCCAAGACCAAACCAGTTATCTTTGCCACCTGAGATGGGCTTTAAGTGGTCATGGCCCCAAGCAAACTTCTTGTACCCATGCCAGGCATGCAAGAATGCCTTTATGACACTCTTCTGCCGAGGGTTGTCAGCAGGTGCAAATACTACTGGTCCTTTGGCCACGGTTTTGGGTTTTTCCACTGTCTCAGGCTCCTTCAAATGCAGAGACTTTTGCTTACCTGTAAAATGATACACTTTTCCATCAAATTATTCTGTGATTCCATTCGAGTCATGTTTTTTCCTCTTCTGAATTGAAATCCATGTACTTTGAAAAGAGGTCAGATTTACAAACAAAATAAAAGCAACACTTTTAAAGGTTTAAAATTCAGTGATGCAAGGCGTGTAAATAGGAAATGAATAACCCTAGAATCATATTCCTTGTTACATGCCTAATTCAACTTGCAAAATCACCATGAAAAGTCATTGGTGTCAAAATCTGAAGAGGTATTTAAAAATAGACAGAAATTACTCAATTTTCGACTACTCTAATGAAATCAAAAAAAATACTGAGCTATTAGCCGATTTTCACTACAATGTTATGCCAACTCAGGCCATGCTTTGATAAAAAAAAAAAAAAAAAAAAATATACAAAAATCCTTATTAAAACCTTTCATGAATAAAAACATCTTCTTGCACATAGTTTTTTTTATTGAAACATGGCCTGAGTTTGCATATCATTGTAGTTTAAATCGACTAATGGCTCAGTATTTGATTTGATTAAAAAATAGATAGAAGAGTCTTGTTTCTACAAGCGTACACAATTTTAAAAATAGTCCACCAAGATTTGTTTTCTCTTATCTTATACAATGCTCTGAAAAGACAGGATGATGCTGAGAGAAAAGCAAATGCAAGTACAGGGCTACCATAATACCTTCGTTTTTTGGATTCACTGGCTTTCTCTGACTTTTTCGGCTTCACTCTGACTTCAAAATTTTCAAATTCCCTGATTTTCCCTCACCTTTGGACACAACTTCCATTAAGATGTTTTTCCCTTTAATTACCCCGACATCTGTTAAATGCTTTTCCATTAAATGCAAAATTTCTTAACTCCTTCAATGCGTTCCCTGACTTTCCAGGTTTTCTGGACCACCAGAAACCATGACTAACCATGATCTCAGTGAGACAGACGATAATGGAGGAATAATTTCAATAGAATCTTCAACTCTAACTGACCACTGATTTGGATGAATGCAGAGCTATTTCACCATATACATGCAAAATTCATGTTGCCTCCTTGGTATCCTCCTGAACTTACCGTTTTCTTTAAGACCATCCTTCGCAGCAGCATCTGCATACGAATCAAGTTTGTTATCTTCTTCCTCTTCCTCTTTCTGTGGTTCTTCATACTGATCCTTTACATTTACGATGGTATCTATTCTTTTGTTAACGCTTGGCTCTTCCACAACTAATTGGTCGATCAGTTTCTGTAGAAAATTGATTATAATTATTTCTATGTTTTTCCTTTTAATGAATTGGGTATTTCAACTTCGTACAGGCTAGTAAATAAGGGATTAATAAATTTTAGAAGAAAAAGTTGCACAAGTTTAATTTATTCTTAAAACCACGTTATGAGACACAGCCAAGATAATTCTGTGGACACGTCATAAATGTCTTCCTGTGTGGAATGCTGAATCAGAAAAGGACCTTGATCTATCTCTGGCGTGAAGAAAATCTAAACTGTTTAGAAAATTGGTTGGTGTGGAGAAAAAACTGAGGTCATGTCCAGACTTGGCGCCAAAAATTACTCACATGACCACTTATAATTGTGCTTTAAAGAAGATTTCTTTTTTCAAACCTGTGAAATTTTTTAAGCAAAATGTGGTGCAAAAACATGTTTTACTAACACACAAAAAAAAACAAACAAATCAGCCAGATGAATGATTCTTATTCAACCGGATATGTTTTCATTAAATATCTCACTGTAGTTCCCCATTTCCAGATTTAGAGGTTGCAATTTTTTTTCCTAGACATCATTAAAACCNGGGGGGGGGGGGGGGGGGGGGAGTAGGATCAAAGGTGAGAATTATGATTACCTCTGGTGAGGGAGCATTGTTCGGCAGAGGCCCAGAGTTTGGATCTATAAATGTGAGCTCATTTCTGGTGATATCACTGAAGAGTCCTCTGACAAGTATCCAAAACGCCAACATTAGCACACCCACAACCATCACAAAACACATCAAATTTTTCTGCAGCCTGGTTAGTTGCCGCCATGACTGAAACACAGAAATTAAAAAAAATGAAAGATTTTTACTGCAAGCATTTTACACTTTCTTGTGATCAGCAACCAGATATTGTTCATCAAATCTGTTTGAAAATTCCAGTGAATTTTATCGGCTGTTTAAGTAAATTCAGTGAAATTTTTGGACAGCTTCATTGAAAAATTTCTTTGTAAAAAATAGAATGGTGGCGGAAATTTTTAAACGCCCCATGACGCTTGTGATACTTTGGCCAGAAGGTGATCTGTCATGTGTTTAATGGTTAACTTAGGCACATTGAAAAGTTACAAACAAATTTAATGAGTGACACCTTGATGAGACAAAAACTGCTTTGTAGCTGTCTTTATTACCGGTCGATAATTAGGCTCTTGTGACTTTACTAAGTTTGACATTATAATGATCTTACCGTGATAGCAAAGTAACGCAAGTGAAGCTTACCCTCAGCAGTTTGCGCCTTTGTAACAGATGCTGCTGTTCTCCTGTTGAATGAACAATGTGGTCAATGTTGAAGTAAACACTATCCCTCTTGCTATCTTGAAACATGGCTTCCAGAGTTATCTATCATTTCTGCTTTTTCTCCGTCACCTTAACCGTGGTTTTCACAATTCAAACCTAATGGGCATAAGATACTTACAGAATTATTTGAGGAGTAAGTAATGGATTACTCATTTTATAATTGACACATTGATTTCACATGGCAAATTATATTACTGACATACTTCTTATAAAATGGTGCCTACAGCTAAGTGAGCCATAAGATTTTGAAAAGGGAAATGATTATACTCGGCAATGTTAAGCATTTGGACTTGGATCAACGTAACTCTAGGACAGACCTTCGAGCTTTAAATAACAAGTCAAAAGGTTTAGCGGGGGGGGGGAATGTCAATGGAAGTTTGCTGTTCCACCAGTCATGCATGGATAAATTTTCCCTTTCACAAAGGGACGCTGTGCCTTGATGTACCGGTTGACGTTCAAACTGGTGATCTACATCCACTCTTTTGAGAATTAGTAAGATTTAGATTGTACAGTAGTCACTCGTGACTTTGTAGATCCACGACGCAGCTTAGAAAAATTGTGCAACGGTGTAGGTCGGCAATCATATAACTTGTTTGCGGTGTCTGAAAATCTCTACCTCAATGTCATTTCTTTAGAGGAGAACAAATTGACATCATTCCCTACAGTTTATGCAGAATTTTCTTTGCACGGTGAAGAAAAATAATGGCAGTTTTAAAGAATTGCAGTCGACTGGTTTTCCGTTTAAAAAATAATGTATGACAGGAAGTCTGCGACGTTGCAAACCGAGTTATGTGATTGCCGACTTACACCGTCGTGTGGCTAGATTCTAGAAAAAAGCATCATTGCACCTCTGACCTTTCGGATGAGGTGCGTGCTGAACAACCTGTAATGATCAGGGCATTGAAGTATTGACTCGTGAAATTATTTACCTGGAATTTAACATTTGTTGAAACTACATAAAACTGGAGAAAAGAGATAATTAACTTATTTTCGAACACAGATTAAGCCGATCGTGGGTACTGGTGCATAGACGTTCACGAAACATGAGATGCCATCATAAGCGGTTCAGACACGAAAAAAGCTGTTATTTAGAACGCCAGCTTCTATCTTCTGATCAACTTGTCGACCTCCGGTCTCCGGTGGCCAAAAATTACAAGGAAATAGAGGACAAAGATAAGCTGGACCCGACAAAAACAAACTCCCAAACACAACCCTAACCTAACTTTGGCTCTTTCTTTTCTTGCCCATCAACAGATAGAACTCGTCCCTGTCAACAGCGACAAGTCAAGCGCCAATCACAAATGAGGATTATCCATAGAGTGCGCCGCTGAAGTCACTCCTTGAACGGTGCATTCGCAGCCCCTTGTTTGCCGATATTGTAACCAAAGTTGCATCTCTTTTCCGGCCGACCCCCCCCCCCCCCCCCCAAATTGACTTCTCTGGAACTGACTTTTTGCCCTGAAACATTGACGGAACCAGGAATATAATTCTCGAGAGCATTTTAAACAATGCTCAATGAAAAATTAAATGGAGTAAAAGAAAAAAACACTTGACAGCAATTTCGCTGTCTTGTTTATCAAAAATACCTCATTTACAGTAGGTTTTCCTTAATTTTCTGAAAAGTTTTGAAATTTCTGAGGCCCATTACTGGATTGGGTCCTTGACATTTTTTGAAGAAGGCCAAGCAGAATTTCGGGGGGGGGGGGGGGGGGGGGGCACCCGATTCCCTTTATTCCTGCCCATGCTTATACATACATACCTAGATGTCAAAAAGTACCTATACAAGAAAATTAAAAAAGATCTCGTGCAATTTTCAGAAATTCTAAAAATTTAAGACCTTTGGGGAAAGTACTAGCAAAGACTTCAATATCAACTTTCTTAGATCGAACTTGTAAATATTCATGGGTTGGAATTTTTCCTTTGAAAGAAATTAAAAATACCGCTCTGCAATTGAGGCATTTTTCGGTAAAAGGGCGTTTTTCCTCTCTTCTGTTATTTTTCTCTGCCTCCTCCCCCCCCCCCCCCCCCCCCCCCGCATCAACGGTGAAATTCTAAAAATGCGTATCTCGACTTTTCGAACATGGATCATGGCTCGAAGTTTTCACAGCAAATCTTTTACAGAGAGAAGAAAAATTAGCGAAATTTTCAAAAACTGACAAGTCAGTAATTTTGCAAGCACCTAGAAAATAAAGTATGACAGGAAGTCTACAACGTCGCAAACGAAGATGCGCTCGTTTCCTTCTGCAGTCTATCGAAATAGGATGTAGAAGTTTCAGCATCATTGCTTTTTGCTTTCATAATCTGGCGGCTCGGCCGAAAAGGTTTTTGTGGAGTGGAAAGCAAGACCAATCCACACAGGTCAGTCATTCCCGTGGACGAGTTTTGGTACTCTACTGCGCAGTGACGTACTATTGAGTGCTTGCAATGTATTTCTTATGGGAGCACCCATTGTGACGTACTATTGAGTGCAGCTGAGTTAGGGCCGGGCGGGGAAGTGGCTTTCAAAAAGATGCGCAATGACTGACCTGTGTGGATTGGTCTTGGTGGAAAGTGAAATGAGAATGCGAAAAGGGTTCGTAATCGGAGGGTCTGGGCGGGGATGGGTGAACTGACCGGACGTCGGACGTCTCACCGAGCGGTACGCGCTTATCAGTTCTCGAAGGAAAAGAAAACCTGAAATCATCAAAAGTCAACGCGACACGCCAACTTCGAACAGGATACATTCTGTTGCAGACACCCTCGCGAGAGCCAATCAGAATCAGCGTTGATCGAAGGACGCCACTCCGGGCCCCCCTCCCGAGGATACGATCGTCACCTCTCGCCAGCGGCAGATTTTCGGCAGCGGTCGCTCAAGTCGGGTGCAGGTGCAGATGCAGTGCATTGTCTCGCGGTCGGTCGGAGTGAGTTCCTCGTGGTTTCAAGTAATTTCCCTCTCACTGAAAGTTTTAAGTCTCTTAGAACACTTTTAACATGTCTCGTTACCTCGTCTGTTATGCGTGAACTCTTCGGTGTGTGCAAAACTGATCGTGTGAAGTAATTAATCTCTTGAATTGAGTCCTTCATTCTCTCGAAGGAACTTTTGCCCGGCGTTTGAGCTAATTGAATGATGGTAACGGATCCCCACAGTTTCCTTCGATTCTCGTCGTTTCATACCGTTTCGTTATTTTCGGTGTTTATTTTTGCAGTGCGTGTCGTTTGGAACCTCGTGTGCTTCGCGAAAACTTTTCGGCGATGAATGAAAACGATCGCTTGTGTTCTGTGCCTAAATTGTCTCTTGGATTGCACGACGGCCGCGTGCCTCCTATGATTCCTCCTGTTTCACGAATTTTACTAACTCATGTCCGGCGTGTGAGTAAATCGAATGTAGGTAATTGATACCTACCCGAAATTTTCACCGAATTTTGCTTCCATTGTTTCGGTTGAGCCTATGTGAACTTCTCTATTTTACCATGCTCTTCGCGAGGCATTTTCTGCACTGTTCAGTGACTTTTTGAGCAGCAGTTCGGGACTCCGAGTGATGTGATGTGACGTTCGTTCCGGTGTGTTCCTCGTGTGTCGGTGTGTGCGTGTGTGTATTTGCCTCGCGTTTTAAGTGTATCTGTGTCTATTTCTCATCTAATGCGAAAAATTACATTCATAATTGCTACCCACGATTTGAAGGAGTCGGATTTCTGGTCATAGCTTCCTTTGATGCGTGTATCTTAAATGGCGATGGTCTGGATTCAGGTTTGACTTGCACAAACTTATCTTACTTAGATTCTGCTCAGATTTGGTGTCATGTTTGCAAAATTGTACGTAACTCATATTTTACTTATGTTCTTGTCTTCTTCCACTCCTTTTTTTCCAACCTGGCTTTTGTATTTCCTCTCATTGTGCTTCATTTTTACAGTAGGTATCTTCCCGTCAAAGCCAAGAGCAAGTAGGTTCATACGAATCTTGCCGTCATGTTCCTTAGTTAGTTACATTATCCTTTTTTATTAGGCAACAGTCGTTAAGTACCTATTCTACTTTCCTAGGCCAGCAGAATGTCTTGCATAGTGCACTAAGCATACAGTTATTAGTAAAACTACTGAGGAAATCATCTACTGGTGTTTGAGTCAAACACAATTTAGCGAATTATTCGCAGAAATTATCTATCTAAAGTAGACTCATTATTTAAAGCACCTCCTTTTTCCCATCTGTATGAGCCGAAAGGGTCATTGCTGTAATCTGATTAAATCACTCGAAAATTCCAACAACAATGGACCAGGTTGCAAGAGCGAACCGTATTCGTGTGAGGATGAGTGCTTTCCTGACTCCTGTTTAAATTGCCTTGAGTCTGTTAACACTCTCAATTTTACAAGTAGAAATTTTTCAGGTTTTCATTTACTTATTGTAGCTTAATCTTAGTCTGTAACAGTGTTTTTGAGACTAGAGTCACCATGATAAGTTTCATATGTGCTCAATTTTTGATTTTTGAATCCTTTTCCCCCTCTCCTTTGCCACCTCATGCCTTCACATTATTTCCTCGAAGCCTATATAAATGTTTTAATTGAAAGTTTCAAGTAGATTTTCTAGGTGCCTGTAATTAATATGTGCATACCTAACCCCTCCCCTAGAATATAGGGCTATATCATGTTGTCCTCTCAGATAATTTGCACAAGTAATTGAATTTTGAAAGTAGCTTCATATTTAACTGGTTTACATTTTCTCATTTCATCATATTTGAAGACAGGTAAAAGTTTGAGATGATGGTTCCAATCACCATTGGTAGAGTTAATCCCTGGGTTTTACTTTTACTCGAAGCTAATTTGAGCGTCCTCAGTCGTCAACTAGGCCCATCAGATAAAATTGAAGAGAGAAGAATACGTAAGGATAAACGAGAGAGAGAAGAATAAGGATAAATGAGAGAGAGAAGAATAAGGATAAATGAAAGAGAGAAGAATAAGGATAAATGAAAGAGAGAGAGAGAGAGAGATCGAACATCCACGCCCCTTGAAAGTCCCAAGAACCTTAAGTTTGCTTCCGGCCTATGGTTTGAGAGGAGAAAATAAATGCTTCTACTATAGATGCAAAATTCCAAGATTTCCCGGCGCAAACCCCCGAAATAACTTCCCTCTATTGTGCTGGAAAGACTCAGGTCCCTAGAAAATCCCCCCCCCCCCCCCCCCCCCCCCCCNGGTGGGGGGGGGGGGGGGGGGGGGGGGGGGGGGGGGGGGGGGGGGGGGGGGGGGGGGGGGGGGGGGGGGGGGGGGGGGGGGGGGGGGGGGGTTGTTCGGAGGTGGCGAAAAATGCCGCTGATAAAAATCTCCGACACTCATCATAAATGCCTTAAATATTTATCTTAGGATAGAGGGAACTTTTTACTCTTATGCCCTAGCTAAACGATCCCCTTGAAAAATTTGAGTTCGAGTAACTTTTCAATGATGTTAAAATTAAATATTCTTAGGTCGAGAGAGGCCACCCCTTACCCCGCCCGCTCGAATAATTCTAATTTGCTATCTTAAGGGAAAGTTATTATTTCCGTCCGAAAAATCTGTCCATGTCTGAGCAGAAAATCGTGCATCTTAGAGAGAGAGAGAGGCAGGCTTTTCAGGTCCGAATCCCCATGTGATTTTGTTCGTCGTAAAGAGGAGAGATAAGAATTGGCGGGAGTCGAGGTAAACCCACGCCGATCACGATCAGCTCCCGCCAGAAGTGCCCACCCCTGGACCGGATGCCAAGTTACGCACAAACCTTTCTAGGAATTCTCCCAAGCTCCGAAGATTTCAGCCGGCAGACCCCTTCCTCGGCGAATCTTTAGTTCATCGTTAGCCGATAAGACACGGTGTCTCCCTGGCCGGATGTTCGGTTACGCACACCGACAGACCTTTCTCGGAATTCTCTCAGGCTTCGAAGATTTCAGTCGGTAGACCCAGACACTAAGTCCCGCACCCTTCCTCGGCGGCGAATCTTTCGTTCATCTTTTGCCGATAAGACATTGTTTTTCCCTCTGATCAAACTTCCTTTCAGCCTCCACGGAGTTACGCAAGATGCGTCGATAACCTCCCCCCCCCTCACTCCTTACCCCTCGCCCTTTCCTTTTTCTCGTTTCTATTCAATCATGGAATGCCACTGTTCGGATTTTCAACACTTTAAACCGGTAGCCCCCTTCCCTGATAATTATTACTTGCAATTCTTGTCAATGTTTCAGGAAACATGCATCAAGACAGTATATCTCATGAATTTCTTTGTAGGTGCTGTAACAAGGATCTCCCCTCTCCCCTCTCCCATAGCCTCTTTCTTCCCACACTAAATTCTGTACTTATTTTTCCTTGCATGCCTCCTTTCAATCTTTTGTCATTCTTTACCTTTTTTCTTTCCTTTCCTTTTCTTACCTCCTCTTTTCTTACCTTTTCTTTAGTGTAACCATTTTTAATTAAGACTACCTTAGAATTAACGTATAAAATAGGGTTCTTGCATGTTTCTGAGAGTCGCGATTTAAGCACTATTTTTTACTAAAAATTTCGTGAGGACCACGAAAGTGCTACTGGTTTTCTCTGAAATCAATTCCAAAGTTCGAAAAAAGCTCTCTAAGTTCGAACCGTAATGGAATGGAAATCCCACGAAACTTTGAGAGTCCTCCTGTGTATCTAGTCAAACTCTCCGTGCACGGATAGGGAGAAAATACATTAGCAGGGTTGCCACTTTGTTCGGGACCTCCGAAGTTCAAACATCGACAACCCTGCTAATGTATCTCCTCCCTACCTGTGCATGGAGAGTTTGACTAGTTACGGAAGTGGACTCGCAACGCAGCGTGGGATGTCCCCTCCATCACGGCATGAACTTTAACAGCTTTTTCTGAACTTAGGAGTTGTTTTTAGAGAAAACCAATGGCATCATCGTGTTTCTCACGAAATTTCTTATTGTGGAAGTTGAGGTACTCGAAATGCAAATCTCCGACACATGCAAGATCTTCATTGTATTTTGCTTCTTTTCAGTTTATTCCAAAATTTCAAAAGTTTAAATCATGAGTGGGTGGATCTTGATCCCTCCAGCGTGCATGTTTTCTTAGAAGGAGGGGGGGGGAGGGTAGTGGGAGAACGATATGTGATATTGGGAACCGGGACTCGGGGTGAGTTAAATGTGGTTTGTTGAACGGTCGGATGGTTGGACGGTTTGACAAACGGTGAGTGTTTGTGGTTTGTTGGACGGCCGGTTGGGCAGTTCGTCGAGCAGTCTGTCGATCGCTTTTTCCCCGGAAGAAGCTTTCGAGAGGTCGTTCGACGTACTACTCATTTGACGGTTTGACAAACACTGTGTGTATGTGATTTGGCGGACGGTCGGATGGGCAGTTCGCAGAGCAGTCTGTCGATCGCCTTTTCCCCGGAAAAAGCTTTCGGGAGATCGTTCGACGTACTGCCCATCTGACGGTCTGACAAACCTCACCTGGCTCTCGTTACACCATCGGGTTACGGTCATAAACTCCCATCATTATGGGGTCAGCGATGACTTCATTTTGACGGGAGTTCGCTTGTTACTTGTTGATGCAACGAGGGCTGTGTTGGTAACCTGGGCGGCCGTTTTTCTTAATGCACCATTCACCTTGTGTTGGACAGACCTGCCGCCGTGTGGCATAGTCTACGGGTCGAACTCCCGCCGGCGCTGGCCTACGGTCGTTGTGTTGGGCTCACTGCTGTGATTTGCACGTCCCCCGGGTTCCGTTCCGGGTCCCGGATCGGAACCCGGGCAAACGGAATTTTTGTGGGGCCGAATAACCACCTCTCACCCTCTATTTAAGGCACCAAATTTTATCTTCACGAAAACTCTGCATAGAATTTGCGTCCCGTGGTCAAAGAATGACAGGCCTGTGTCCTGTAGAAGAAAGAGCTTCTCTCTAACGTCCCTCATTACAGTTACAATTTTATTTATTTTTTGTAAAGTGCGACACTTAATGTTACATTCAAGTGCTCAAAAAGTTACCCAGTAAACCAAGACTTGGTGGGGGAAGTGAGGCCATGCTAACAATAAATCATCATTTTGGGCCTCACTTAAAAGTGGAAAAAAATAAATTTTGTAAATTGAAGATTGATTGCGAGGTATGAGTTTTGCTCCTTTTGCCCCTGACGTACCAAAATTGAAAATCATCAACTTCGGTAAATTGTTCACAAGATAAAGGATGCACACGATATGTCAGAGTAAACGCGCAGTGTGACGTTGCAGCTTCTCGCGTCTTCCTTCTTTTTTACGCGAGTTGTAGAATGAGTCCCTGTATTTGTTTAAATGGACCACGGGACGCAATTCGGATGCAGGCTTTGAGAAACTTATTCTTTAAAACTTTTTATCGAATATATCCCCTTGCACAGAAATCAATATTTTTACATTATGAAGTATGTACATTATTTCTAGGTACTACTACTACTACTGCTGCTACTACTACTACTACTACTACTGCTACTGCTACTACTAGCAGTTTACTTATTTCGTGTTTAGCACTTTGTACTTCGCACTTTAATTTTTCACGGGAGGCGGCCCTGCTACACTTACCCGTAGATTCTTATACTACCTTTATTTTATAGTTAGTGCAAAAGTGCCGATATTTAAAATTTTGTCGACCTCACGAGTTTTATTTTATAGTTAGTGCAAAAGTGCCGATATTTAAAATTTTGTCGACCTCACGAGTAGTGGGGAATAAATGAAGTGATAGAAGTACCGCTCCTTCAAATCATTACTATCAAAAATTAGGTATTTTTCTCACTATGAGTCATTTTAAAAACTATTTTTCTCTTTACTAGAATTTTTAATGTTTTTCAGTCTTGAGCCGTGTGCAACCTCCTCTTTGAGATTCCTTGTCATAGGTCCCAATTTAAGACAATTTTTTGGCTACGCCACTTTCTTCGACCTTGACCTTGTTAGGCATGCAGTTCTCATTTTTTGCTTCTTGTGCTGCCCATCTCCCGGTAAAATCTCATGAAGAATAAAATCTTGAAATTTCACTTGAAATATTTCATGAAATTTCAGAAACTAATGAATGATAATGAAAAATACCGGTTCCTTTTCATGTTTCGCAAAATGTAAAAATCGTGAATTTCTTCTATTTTTGTGTGCTTGAGTGCGGGTTGCATACTCTAGCTCCTATAAAATATGAAATTTTTCACTGAAATTTCCAATCTCTAATTTCTTTCTTACGTTTCATGCCCCTTGGCTGTCCACCGAAAAGTCTTCCCAAATTCCACATTTTCTGAACACTCGTACTAGTTCGGATCGATATATATTTAATGTTGATTTTGTAAATTCGATCATTCCTAATTTAACAGCGCGCTAGGAAAGTTGACATGAACTTTTTGTCAGAATAAAGTTATCAGTTCATGTATATATGTGCAGAATCTTCAAAACAAAGCGCACTCCGCCTTCCTTTGAATATGAACTTATTAATCAGTTGAAATTGATTTGAGAGATCATAGCTCACTTGAATCTTTTTACCGATGGTCTTGAGTTGTAGCAAGGGGAGCGTTCATAGATTACGTAACGCTCTCCCCCCCCCCCTCAAATAACTTCATTTTAGACAGGAATATTTCTTGCTGATATGTCGGCTTGCTAGCAGTTTTTGGGTTCAGCTCCCTCAATCTTGAAACAGCTGTTGGTTTACGAGTCCAAGCAATTTTAGATCGGTTGTCCATTTGGCAGAGAGTAGGTTTTTTTTTTTCGTAACCATCCTTTTTTTCTAGACTTTCAAGTTTGAACATGTTGAAACCAAAAAATCACCCTCCTCCCTCTTTTTCTAGTTCTCAATTCGGGATTCGTTTCTATTTTTTAGAAAGTATAGAAGCATGGGCGGAACTAATATGAGGCCGGGTGTAGCTTAATTCGTTGGTATGATCAGCTCACAATTGTTCCTGAGACGACTCTATTTTTCCAAGTTTTTGGGGGGAGGCTAGAAACATCCCCTGAGCTCCTCTTTGGAATTCCCGAGGGATTCCACTTATCCCCCTTGACGGGGTGTTTTAAGTGCAGGGGTGCAGAATCTTCCATAAGCTTCCACATTTTCACGAGACCGGCAACTGGCTCTTTACATTTTTTTTTAGCAGTTTTCCACAAAATTTCCCACCAATCTGAAAGAAAGATGACCAATTTCTTCTGTTTTCCTTCGATGTTTGACTTTTAGTCCCTCATAATGTTCCCTCCTTCCACATGTTCGATTGGGCATTTTCTGCTCGCATGTTTAAGTGTCCCATAGACCTCCCTTGACGAGATGTCCCATGTTCTACAGAAGCTCCAATGTTTGTCGGGATCCATTCGGTGCTAGCAGCTAGCATCAGAGGCGGATCCAGCAATTCGGCAACACCGGATTTCCTTCATTTAAACCTATGAGAAAGTATCGATTCTTGTCGGAGCTCCTGGCCCCTCCAAGAATCGATACTTTCTCATAGGTTTAAATGAAGGAAATCCGGTGTTGCCGAATTGCTGGATCCACCAATGGGTAGCATCGCATTAAATTGACGCCTCGCTTTTAAAAATTCGGTCCCAGTAGCTAGTAGCTCCACGTTTTTCTAAGTCTGAAAGAAAATTATCACGAAGCATAAAATTATGTTACATTGCTGTTGGTATTAATCACATGCTTTAAGTAAGTTTAAGTAGGTAACGGACGTTGAAGATGTGCAGCCTGTAAATTGTGATTTAAGTTTTGCGTTTTATTCCAACGTGACACGTTGATATTGATTCTTGACTTAGACGCCCGATTTTCCTCGCTAAGTTTTCGCTTTGCGAATGATGCAAATATCAGCTGCATGTAGTTTTTTCTGTACTTATACTCAAACGCAGCTTTTGAAATATCGGGTAAAATGTGGAGTTGGTAACAGGGAAGTGATGACAAATGGAAACGCTCAAACATGTTTCGTATGGTGATGATGAATTTCTTTTAACGGTGATATTACTGAAATTGAATGTGTTTTTGATTTTCATATGTATGTAATGTTAAGATTATTTGATTGTACTGAATCATCGATAAAAACTCGCGGAAAGTTCATTTCCTTTTCTTGGAACGAAAATGCGTTAATGTTGTAAATTAAATAACGCATATTACTGGCTCAGTTGCGCTCGCTCATTCTGGAACTAAGGGTTGATAACTGTACTTCCTAATTTTAAGTTAATTTTTCCCATCAGCTGTGTTTAAGAGGCTACCCCAGCGTTTCACCAACCTCCATTTTTTTTTTTGCTTGGAACAGCTTAAATTCATAATTTTGATTGAAAATTCTCATGAATTCAGATTTTCTTGAATTTTGGTCGAAAGTGGTTGCAACATAGCACAGTCCGTAATTTGAAATTTTATCATGTTCTATTTTATGCGAGAAATTTTTCGAGCTTAGAGAGAGGGATTAGTCTAATACATAGAATGACCGAAGTCGCCTCTTGAATTATTTGAGGAAGAGTGGATTTTTTTTTTTCTTTTTTTGAAAGAAAAATGGTTTTTTCAAACCTAGGGTACCTGCTTACTTTAAAGCTATGCTTTTTTATGACAAAAGAAAAATTAGAAAAAAGACTGAAAAAACAACTTAAGTCATACATTTTAAAGTCCCTCTGACAATGCAGAACAGAGTTTTGATCGTTCTTGAGACAACCAGCGGTTTTTAGGTCAAACGGAACTCGACAGTTTTCTACCGCGAGCTTGGAAAAATTGCTATAATTAATTTTGGAAGGAAACGTAGGTCTAATCTTTGATAATCAGTTCCATAATATGATACAAAATTCCATAGTATTTTGAATAAGACCTCTAATAAAGATAATGGAATTGGTATTAATGTCATTTTTCTCAGCAGCATCGTCCCATACACTTGGCAAAAAACAAAGTAGGAAAAGTTTTAAAAATATAATTGTATACATATAGGTAATAAAATCAAATTCATTTAAGCTAAACCCTTGCATCTTATTAAGGTGCCACTTGCCTAACCGTCAGGGGCTGTCGACGGATATTTATTGCTATCCTCGCGAATTAATAATATCACTGTGGACGGTTATTTTCATGGTTTGCCTGTAGCATTATTTTTAAACGCAGCCAAGAAATGTTGAGAAAGTTTTTTCTAATGCCATCGATCGATATCTATTACCTAATCGTAACTATAGACGATTCCTTGCTCAAAAGTGTATGTAGATCTAATACGAACAATAGTTTTGTTTAGATCAGCCAAGACTTGTAATGCATATTTCACGCTTACAATAATTCTCTGTGGAACGAACTGAATTTTCTGGTAGTTGATTAGGGAGTGGGGGGAAGGGGGGGACTTTAAGCGCTTAATCATCCCCTCGTGGGTATTTCAAGTACCAATTTAGTTGACGGGGAAAAAAACCGCACCTCTAGGCGATAGATTAACATAACTAACTACGTTCGATTTGACTTAATTTGCAAATACTAAGTACCATTACCTCTGGATCATTGATGAATGCATCTATCTAGATAGGGAAATTAATGGCACATACGTTGTCTCTGAAATAGCCAGAAACAGTAGTTCCTATTTCCAAAATTAATTTCAATTCTCGTGCACACTTGTGGCACTGAAGTGTTTAAACGCCTATAGCTTGCAGGGGCTGTCTGCAGCGTTATTACTCTATACCGTGCTACGAAAAAACGTCGTATGAGCCGTTGGAAGTTGCCAAATTTCCTCTGTTAAAATGCCAGTATTCAAGGAAACTTGTGGATATTTTTCTCCCACTTCCTCAGAGAATTGCATTTGCAACTTAATTTACAGTCTCTGAAAATTTCAAATAAAAATATCGACATCTTTCCCTAAAAATGGACGTTTTAGAGGGGGAGGTGTGGCTACATCCGGGTGTTTATGCGGCTGTTTTCCGTACCTCGACAGTGTTGTAAATTGTGTATAGATAAGTATAGTTGTTTTTCGGTCCGTGGGTTTCATGCCAAACATCCCTATCGTCGCAACGTTTCCAGCCCTTTTCCCATCTCTTAAAGTGTGCTCAAGGAAGTTTCAACCAGGTTTCGTCTCAACCATTCGTCGCAAATAGCAACCAGAATCGCGTAAACTCACGATTAAATTCTGTAAAATCATGCCAAATCCATCTCGCTCAAAACTTGATTGTGCAGTGAAAAACACGTGGAAAACGTCAGTGATTGAATGTACCCCGGAGAAGATATTTTCCGTTGTCCAGCTCTGAGATAGTACGATGGCCATTAGATCGGATTCGGTCGTGTGCACACAAAATATTTATTTATACAAAGCTTATTTGAAAATTACAAGGATACACTCTGATCCCCGGTTGACTGAAAATTTCCCCCAAATCAAGTGACATACCGTCCAAGTTCAAGTCAAACTGTTATGAAAATCATTAAAGTGGCGGAAAATTTACTAGCCGGGGAAAATATCCTGTTGAGATAGCACTATAGCAGCCATTGCCAGAAACGGCGGCAACTCGACGACAAGCGCTATGCAGTTTGCAAGCAATCGACGCAGCCGTGTTCGGCGATGCAATGTTTGAAGTATTCGCTCGATTTTGCAGGCGCTCCAAACGGTCCATGCTGACTCAGCGTCTATGTTGCTTGGTGCGTCAGTCAGAAATCACGGCATCCACAGTTCTAGACTGTGTCGACATACGTAGCCGGGACGAGTCGGGTCCCGGGCTTCATCTCAAGAATGCCCCTGTTTCCATCAAATCGCTGATAGTGCACTCCTCAAGGCATTCCATTCTGGAGACACAACACCTCAGTCAGCTGTTATCTCTGATACAATGTGTCAATACTCGATATTTGCTGAGCCATCTACGACGCTCGGATTTCGTTCTCGATGCCCGATTAGACTGGAGTCGCCATCAAAATTTGCAATGTTTCTTCTTCCTTCACCGATAGAAGCAACTTCCGTGACCAGAAATCTGGGAATACGGTCCGACCGCCACTCAGCGTCCATCAATTCGAAAACTAAAATTTCGCTATTTTCAAATCAAAATATCACTGTATCAAGAACTTGGTCTGCGAAATTTCTGGCCCAAGGTTTCAGCCGTCTGGATTGTAGCAACGACTGGTGACACACAGACCATTGATCAAATTATTACAGCACGATAAATGGAACGTCTTCTCCTGGAATTGAACATCAGCTCTCTGAATTTCGTCAAAAATGTCATTCGCCACAGTTTCATCGATGCCACAATTTCATCGTTTGGAAGAATGCACCCACCAACATTCATGCTTTCTGCGCCAAGCCAGCCTCTCCCCGTTGACAGGCATGCTGGTCCCTTAATTGAAGCAGCCTCTCCCTGTCAACAGGCAAGCTGATTTGGCATTGTGGCCTCTTTTTCATGGACTACGGACATGATCCTGTTTTCTTGCCTTCTTGCGATATCTAGAAGCACCCTCGCAGATGTAACCGTTCAGAAACTTGTGGGGATTGTACGCCAAGCCAGCCTCTCCCTGTTGACAGGCATGCTGGTCCCTTTATTGAAGCAGCCTCTCCCTGTCAACAGGCAAGCTGATTTGGAGTATGGCCTCATTTTGTTTTTAACAGGCAAGCCTACCGTTGCGGTCTCTCCTTATTCCTCTTAAGGAAGAAGCAAGCCGACTGAAAATAGCCCTCGCATACAGGGTCATTCCATGCAAAATCAGACCAAAAATTTGCACTCTTTGACCGGACCCCATCATAATTGGATGACAGTTGGCCCACTCATACTAGTAATTGACCTGCAATGAAAGACGTATATTAAAAAAATGTTTCGATGCCTCGTTCAACTTTTGTTGAGCTTTGAAGTTCGGAAATATTAGCATACGTGGCGCAACGGCGACTCATGGACCGTTGATCTGCAATAACGGAGAATGCCCTATTTTTTCCGACGTATAATGTGACATTTTCATGACAAATAACAGATGCTCACTGATGTGGGTCAAAATTTTCAGTGGCACCACAATTTAAACGCTGGAAGAAAATGCGCACTCACCAATCAACGTCCATGAACCTTTGAGCCAAGCCGGCGTTCTCCGCCGTACACATGTCATCATGAGCGTTTCTCTTGAAAAATATTTGCTGCAAATCCACCGATTCGGTGAGCGTACTGAATGTCACGCTAATATAGAAAGCTCAGGAATTTGTCGATGGATTCGGCGACTGAAATGGAGAGCTTTTGTAGCCTGTAAGGACTTATATATGTCAGAATCACCTTTACTCGACCGTGCCAGTTATTCACAACCAGGACTGTGACTTTTCTTCAACCAATGTCGACGATGGATCAAGGAAAACTCTTAAGTAGCACTCTCATGATGGGAGAAGGAGAAGAGGATGACCACTCACCACAGAAGATTTGAATGGTCAGTGATGTGGATGCAACGGCGTGAAACCCGCGAGGTAAAGTGAATTTGCCGCAGAAAATTCC
This sequence comes from Bemisia tabaci, assembly GCF_001854935.1. Classification (NCBI taxonomy): domain Eukaryota; kingdom Metazoa; phylum Arthropoda; class Insecta; order Hemiptera; family Aleyrodidae; genus Bemisia; species Bemisia tabaci. The sequence continues at coordinate 1,683,320 of NW_017547095.1, forward strand.
TTCTATGAAAGCACAAGAAAAAAAAAACAGGAAAAAAAACATGAAAAAAACGAGAAAAAAAAAAACATGAAAAAAAAACAAGAAAAAAAACAAGAAAAAAACAATTAAAAAAACAATAAAAAAAACAATAAAAAAAAACAATAAAAAAACAATAAAAAAAAACAATAAAAAAAAAAACAATAAAAAAAACAATAAAAAAAACAATAAAAAAACTAAGAAAAAAAACAATAAAAAAAAACTAAGAAAAAAAACAATAAAAAAAAACTAAGAAAAAAAAGAGAAAGATACACTAAAGATCATACGTTTTGAGTTTATCTGTTTGTAATGAAGTCCGTAGAATAGAGCCGACGGACCATGTATAAGTTTTTGTTGTTTTGATTTGTCGAGAAAGTACTTCAATATTTTACGTTGCTAACAATTCAATGTTAATCCTAAGAGATCACATACGTTACAACTGAAAATCATTTAGACAAGCTATCCTTACATTGCTAATATTGTCATATTTTTCATGTATATAAACTAAAAATTATACCTGGTCGGTCGGCTCTATTCTGGAGCTGTGTGGTAGTATCTGTGAAGCTGTAAAAAACTATTGTAATGTAACACACTGGAAAATAAAAACACATTGGATCTAAAGTCCTGGCTGTTAAAAACATCGACAAGAAAAAATACTCTTGATTTAATCAGATTTAAACTTAAATCAAGAACCAAGCCTCTTATTTTAAGCGGATTTCCTTTTGATTTCAGCTTAAATCTGATTGAATCAAGAGTTCTTTTTCTTGTCAATGTTTTCAAGAGTCTGGACTCTAGATCCAATGTGTTTTTTTTTTCCAGTGCATGTTTGTCTACTGTTAAATTCTGTAAGTACACTTTGTTCAGTATAATGCATGCGAATTAATGATCAGCGTTGAGAAATTCATCATCACCAAAGTTAAGCTAACACATCGGTCATTCTTCCTTTTAAATTTATCCGCACCTCTACAATTTCAAAAACCTTGCTTGTCAGTTTACGATTAGGATTAAGTTTCAGGGGGTGGGGCATCTACATCAGCCCCGCCATTCCACCTACCCCTAGAAGAATTCTCCGGCTACACCAAACCGGTGGCATTCACCCTGCAGTGGCGAGCAGTGTGTCGGGCATTGCGATAAATCGATCGATCTGTCCATTTAAGCAATGGAAAAGAATCGATTATGAGGGTGTTCACAACAAACACCTTAACAATCGATTCTTCACCATGGCTTTTAATGGAAGAATGTCAGAAGTCGATAATTAAGAATGCATGCTTCGCCACTGCATGTACCTACCTTCAGGAGACCCTCAGTGTGTCTGTGTTGCTGCCTTTAGCGTTATTTTATTCAATAATGACAAGTTTTCAACCATAGAAATTGTCACGTTTTAAAAGATGAAATGTATAAGCTCAGGTATTACTTTCATTGGCGGGCCGAAATCGCCGCACTGTGTGCGGGCAGAGACGAAACAGTTAGTGAGAGTAATTAGGTAAGATAGGTATTACTCTACGGAAAAATCAAGGCCAAAAATTCCAAAAATATCTCTAAAGTCAAGGAATGAAATTTAATGAGCACAGTGCAAGACCTAGGCGGGAGGGTTTTATCTTTAAATGATCAGTTGAAAAAGCTTAAATTGTCTTAACTAATAACATGATAATAACATAAAAATGAAGTTTTGAAATTAATTTAGAATTTTATTGAAAAAAGTCCTCGATAGAAGGATTAATAGGTATTTAAAGTTTAATAGGTGATTGGCCTTGATTTTTTCGTGGAATAGTGTGGACCCAGTTCTATTATACCATTTTGTTACTTACATTATTTGGGCCAGTTTTAGTGTTCCAATATTGTAATTAGGTAAGTGTGAATGTCATTAGGACATAAATCATGGAAATACATTAGATTAGAATAGGACTTTTCTTCTGAATTAAAGCCGCATTTCAGGCACACTGAGACACCCTTCCCAGAGGATCGTGGCGTCTGAGTCATTCAACCATCAATGTCAGCGCTTAAAAAAAAAAAAATAATCTGAAGTTTGGTTTTTTTTTATTCATTCATTATAACTAAATCAGCTCATGCGAAAACTGCTCATTTTAATTTTTGCTAATCTTGTGTAAAGTGCATGAGAACTGTACTGTTAATGGCGGTTATTGCTCTCATTGTCTGGCCGAAATCGCCGCACTGTGTGCGGGCAGAGACGAAACAGCCAGTGAGAGTAATTAAACCTGTAATGGAGGGATTAAGAGTGCGAAAAAGCTAATCACTAAACCGCAAGGAGTCTTAAAATCGTAAAGCTTTAATGATAATGATGTGGAAAACATGAAATTAGCAGAGCTCTCAAGAGCTGACTCTCTGTGACTGTTCAATAGTGGATATTTAAATTATTGGATGTATCTTTGAACAATTTTTCGGACAAGTTCAATTCTTTTTTTGTCCTC